>CM056492.1:24534125-24934125 GCA_029783415.1 Anisodus acutangulus | reverse complement strand
ATCTTATCTTTACTACTCCCTAGAAGCCCACAGGTATTACTTAAACTATTAGCGATGCTTTGAATAGCAATCTTTTGTACCCCATTCAATAGACTTGCTGGGAAAGCAACATATAGTGACCAAGCTAAGACCTTAGATGAAGAGAGTGTCCAACCAATCACGACAGGCAGCCTTGCACTAAGCAAGTCGTAGTCCCAGCTTTTTTCTCCTTCGATAGAGTTGGATTGGAAGAGTCAGCCTGCGGGGTCATTTTCACGTATGCGCATTATTGTTGATTAGTCTGCCCTTTTCTTCGTACGCAAGTAAGCAACTGGCCTTAGATTGTATCGAGCTACATTCCCTTCTCATAAGATGATGTTGTAAGCTACGGGCCATAAAATCTCCAACGAAGCTTAAAGCAGGCATCAAGAGCGTTGAAAGGGGCCAACAAGCCCTTTTCCTTTGAAGGAAATGCCTTATAAACTACAGGACATAGAAGCAAGCCAACAAGTGGATTGAATCTTTTTTTCCTAGTAGCGAACCTTTGACTCGTTCCCACAATCATCTTCTCCGGACCCTCAATAACCAAATCCCACATATACTATCACGAGGAACTGGCCTTCACAATAACAATAAATAAAGGGAGTGCACCGGGAAAGCCACCGGAGAGAAAGTCTCAGCATAATAGTGACCTGGGATTGAAGTCTAGCCTTTCCTCCCTTCCTTTGAAGTAATTCAATCTTTTCAGCTAGAGGTTCCGAAAGCTACTATAATTAAGAAGCAACTATGATTGAATTCGACATCAGTGATTTCGAGCGTTACCTACGACAATTGAAAAGCAAGGGAATTTTGGCAATGGAAATCAGAGATAGATAAAGAGAGAGAGATGTGGAATACATCTCCTAAAAAAGAAAGATGCACAAAGAGAAATGAAACTAAGGCACATCGAAGTCGTCCCAAGGAGCATTTGGGTGTAATTATTTGAACTCCCGGATGAAGGCTTTCAAATCATTGGCTATTGGGATGAGAAATCGCTCTTTCTACCTTGGGGTGGGATTAGGGGTCGCCCTCGTCCAAGAGAATATCAATTGCTCGCCAGACATCGGCCTCTTCACCTACCGGGATGGAACGACTCAACACGAGGTTGATGGACTTTTTCTTAAGCCTCTCGGCTTTCAAGTCAAAAAGTGTCATCTCTTGTTCAACCTCCATATACTCCCGGGAACCCATTATCCTAACAAATTCCCCCCTCCCCCGCTCACTAAAATCCACCCTTAGGAAGCGTTCATCCAACTCGAAATTTCTTAAGAGAAGAAAAGTGAAGAGAAGGTTGGAAAGTAGTACGCCCGGTTCACCAGGTTCTACCACTGCACAGCCCATTCATAGTCAAAAGAAGAGTTTGATCCTGGCTCAGAAGGAACGCTAGCTATATGCTTAACACATGCAAGTCAAACGTTATTTTCGGAGAGCTTGGTAGAAGGAAAAGAGGCTCCTAGCTAAAGGTAGCTTGTCTCGCCCAGGAGGTGAGAAGAGTTGAGAACAAAGTGGCGAACGGGTGCGTAACGCGTGGAAATCTGCCGAACAGTTCGGGCCAAATCCTGAAGAAAGCTAAAAAGCATTGTTTGATGAGCCTGCGTAGTATTAGGTAGTTGGTCAGGTAAAGGCTGACCAAGCCAATGATGCTTAGCTGGTCTTTTCAGATGATCAGCCACACTGGGACTGAGACATAGCCCGGACTCCCACGGGGGGCAGCAGTGGGGAATCTTGGACAATGGGCAAAAGCCCGATCCAGCAATATCGCGTGAGTAAAGAAGGGCAATGCCTCTTGTAAAGCTATTTCGTCGAGTGCGCGATCATGACAGGACTCGAGGAAGAAGCCCCGGCTAACTCCGTGCCAACAGCCGCGGTAATAACTGGGCGTAAAGGGCACGTAGGTGGTGAATCGGGTTGAAAGTGAAAGCCGCAAAAAATAGGCGGAATGCTCTCTAAACTAATTCACTTGAGTGCGACAGAGGAGAGTGGAATTTCGTGTGTAGGGGTGAAATCCGGAGATCTACGAAGGAATGCCAAAAGCGAAGGCAGCTCTCTCGGTCCCTACCGACGCTAAAAAGGCTTTATTGAAAGCTTTAAAAGAGTGGGAGAAAGGGGATGCATGAGCGTTGGATAATGGAAAGACGGTAGAATTGCTCGGGACCTAGTGGTCGATTCTTTTTCTTTTATATAGGTAGGGTTGGGCAGCGACTCTACTCCTTGAAGTGAAGAATAGAAAGTCGTCGTTCGTTAGACAAGGCCCACGTGCTGTGCATCTCTGGTGTTCTGCTCGTGGGGAGAGGGATGCGGGAAAGTGGGGTCCTCTCACCTGTGCTCACTTCCATTTTAGAAGTCAGATTGGATTTCCAATTGGTGCTCAACAGAAGGGTTCCAAACGTCTTAAAAGCGAGGTAGATTTAACGCTACGCCCTTCCCTTAGCGCCTCCCTCTAGGCGGGGCTCACAACCAAAGGATGCACGAGGTGAAGTTGCCACCACGAACTAAGGATTGGAAAGGTTGAGGATAGAGTTTTTTTTCATTTCCAGGGTAGTTGGCAAGAGAATATAGCAGCTTACGATGCAGTTGATTCAGAAACATACGCCAGGGCAGTTGGGTGGGGAGTCAGATCAGGCCAACGGTCTTGCTCCGCTTTATACTAAGACAGTGGTTGGGCTTTATACTAAGAGCTCCGTTATAGGGCTAGTACGCCGAGCAGCTTCAAATTCTGCTGTACCGGTGCACAAAGTAAGCACACAAGGACTGCGTAAATCTTTGGTCTGTCTATCATTGTCCATGTTGGGCTGACTCCTTTTTTTAGGCAAGAAGACCACTAGTTGAATTATTAAACTATGTTGACTAACTGAAAAAAGGATACTACTCTTCTTCATCCACTACTGATATTAACTGACCCGTTGATAGGATAGCAGGGAAAGTTGAGAGTATATCCGGAGAAAGAAAAAAACCTTTTCAACTACGAACCCTAATGGATCCAATGAGAAAGCAGTTGCAGGCTAGTGTAGGCTTGCTCCGCACAGGTTACATCTGGGCCTTATATTGATATTGTTTTCAATTCATTTTGAAATTTCTTCGGTCTGGGGTACCGCGCAATCCGTTTAGATCTATTTCAGTTGGTAATGAAATGGAATACGGGGAACTCTCCGTCTAAGTGGTTAATCCGACGAGTCAATTCTCAATGCGATGCATCCGTGAAATGGGACGGAGATTTGCCCGAACTTAGTCCAGTCCTATTAAAGATGGGGGCGAATCAAGCAACTCTTATAGATAAATGGGATAGGAAGGAAGAACCACTCATAGCATTTGCAGCTGCTTCTTTCCGATCGATATACAAGCAGTTGGGCGCGAAGCTTTCTTCGTGAAAAAGCTCGTCCTTGTCAATATAGGACTGTCTTTCATTATGCTTTTACTTTTTTTTTGGAAATATATCATTTTCGGAATTTATTCATTGTCTTTAGTATGATCTGGCTTCACACCTCGCGGTGCTTACACCTCTCGCCTATCGGAACACCAACCCAATCTTGAAAGTTGAAGTGGGTTTGCGGAATGGAAGAACAAGAACATCTTCTTTACCACCAAAAATGGTAACATAAGACCCTTCTTCACTCAAGCTTGTCATCTGCTCATGAATACCGTCCAGTCAAGTCTTTGTTCTTTTATTCAACAATATGGGTGCTAACCAGATTCTCCATGTTATATGCGAGGTCAATAAAATTCTCCAGAGAGTGAGTTTCTGATCATAATGACCACTTAAAGTTGGATTTCCAGCTGTACTTTTTAGTTTGGGGGGCCAATAGTAGCATAGTTGCTTAGTCGTCCTTCCTCTTACGTATTACAATATAGGTGCTTTTCATGCTGCCTTTAGCGGAAAACGGACAACATGGACAAATAAAGGATAGGCAACAATCTGTTCTTGAACTCTAGAGAACAGGTGGAAAGAGGTTCATCAGAGCGATAGGGAAAGCTTAAAGAGGGACGGTCATACTACGACAAGTGAAGCCAGGGTTCCCTTTGTTCGGTGTTCGGGGAAGAGAAAGAAATTTATTCGGGAAGCGCTTACCAACCCCTTTACCGATACCAATGGGAAGCAGGAATTAGACCAATAGGGCACTGCCCTCCGCCTGTCGTAACAACAACAAAAGTCCATACTGGAATTTCATTACCTTATTCCTTAAACCCTAAAACGGAGACATTGGTACAACAGGAGGCTCGAGAGACCTCGAGCGTAATATACGCTACCATCAGAGAGACTTTAGCCACATCAACAACCGAATGAGGCAATCAAGAAAGTCGTGGGTCTCGTAGTACCCGCATACGACAGCTCTGTGGAGCTTTTTGGGTCGAAAACCTGTTCGACGTCAGAATCGATCTCAAAACCCTAATATCACCATCTGAAGAGAAAGGACTTTCTCTATATCTATATCTATGCAACTAGTTCTTTCACTTTCTTCCAAATCCATCCATCTTACTTACTCAAAAGCTTTTCATATGATACTCGAAATCTTGCTTCTAGCTTTGGGTACCTCTGACATAAACAGAAATAGCGTATATACAAGGCTAGCCTTTTCTCTCAAGCGTCTTGGTATTGGATCCGCTCTTCTGTTAACATGAACATGAATTAGATTCTATTCGAATTCTTTATTCTTAAAAGAATCCCCCACCCGAACCATTCTTAAGAACATCAAGCTCTCTCGAATGAATTTGACTCTTTCTGCTTTCGAGCTACATCGGGGGCAAAATCTTTTCCCACTAAGACGTGCATCTTTATGGCTATATCGTCCTAAAGACGGATGCGACGGGAAGAAGTGGCATTTGGAAGTGTTGCTGACTTAACATTTAGGTTTCGGCATAACAAAGCTTGCACTGTCTTTTCGCACTTAGGCGCACAGCGTGCCATTGGTAATGATTCTACTACGGTGCCACAAATTCGCAAGCTGATCCTAAGTAATCTTTGTTATTCATTGGATGCCGGAGGAACTACTTCGTTAGGATTGGGGAATTACTGCGATTCTTCCTGAATAGCTTGGATTCTCCCGTCGAGAGTCACTTTGAAAGTATTACCTAAACTCTTCCGACTGAATATAATAAAGCCTATAAAACATAGAGCTACTATCATTTCTTCATTATAAATTGAGATCTTCTTCGAACTTGATGCACAAATAGATATAATAGCAGCAAATAGCATCTTTCTAGCCTGCATATTCGTGGAACTCAATCTCATTTAGAAAGCTTGATCTCTATCTTTCAGCAACTGAATGGGAAATGGTTTAAGAATAAGAAAGGACTGACGAATCGAATGCGCTCACCCAACGAGAAAGGCCCTAACCCTGCCAACCAAGTATCAAAAAGAAAGAAGAGAAAGAAAGGAGAAGAGAACTTCGTATTTTGGTAACTCTCTAGGAGTCATCTTTAACCTTGAATGCTATTAATAGATTCTACAGCAATAGTCCCTCGAACTCGGAAAGTAATAACGAAAATAGCTAACCCAATAGCAGATTCCGCAGCTGCCACCGTTGGAACCAATGAAGCAAATGATTGACCCATCATATCATCCGAAGAAACAGAAAATACCAAAAAGTTCGAATTCACAGCTAATAACATTGATTCAATTGGCATTGACATAATAGGAATATTTCGTCTATTAAGGAGGATTCCCCGAATACCTGAAATAGAGATAATCATAGAAAATATGAAATATTTGATAGGATCTATTTCGGGAATGTAGAATGTAAGAGAAATTCAAATGTGAAACAATACGTCAGCTCTTCTACTTGAAATATCCTTCAATTATGGAAGAAATATGATTTTGGATACTCATACTTCCTGCACCATCGTGCTCGGCCGAGTGTTGTGCTTGTGTCAACCAAGTCTTTAAGTGCCATAAATGCGCCCTGGGGACATTGGGTTTGTTGGTATTATAGGCAGCTTTTCTAGCGAAGCGGTCGATAATTATTTTGACCATCTCACTTGGTGACGGAAGTTCCCTCAAGTCGCGGTGCCACAACCTTTTAACTAGGCGTGCCTTCTCCGACTCAATCAGGGGGCTAATCTGTTCAGCCAAGCGATCTTTTTGTTCTTAAATCCTGTCCAATTCAAGTCGATCCAAGGCTCTTTCGATCTCGGACCGATCCACTGGCTCTTCTTCAGCTGCGGGAAGGCTTGGTTCTATCGAAGAGCTAATACCCCTTCCAGCGTTTCTGCCGTAAAGAGGAATGCCCTTCATTAAAGAAAGCAGCCAATTGAGAAATGGAATGTTGCAAGCAAAGAAGAAGTTCATAAGAAAGGGAGCAAAAAGAAAACATAGGCAGGAAAGAGCTAGAACAGCCCCGAAAGCCCTAATGATTCTGGAAACAAATTTGGAATGTTTCAAATTTGGCATTACTTCTTTCTAATTCATTCACTTCAAGACTGGTTCTGAATGCCGCGTAACATCATCTTCAACCAACCTCCACCGTTCTTTCATCTTTCACTTTTTTACAACATCCATTGCTTCTAACTATGTCGATGAAATGAGACCGCGAAGAAAACCCACCACTAGAGATTGCTTTGCTCTCGCTCCCACCTGTCTTCTTCCCACTATAGTGAAGTGAAAGATCTTTCACTTCACCATAGCAGGAACCTCGCTGACCTTCTGGGGCGGTTACTCTAATCTAAGTTGGGGTCTCCGCCAGCTTACCCATCTACCGTAAATGATTACTAAGGGACTTGGATTACGAATGAGATCAAAAAGGCCATCATTGGGGCAAACGATGCAATAGCTTCAGTTAGAGCAAAGCCCAAAATGGCATAACCAAATAATTATTTTGCCAATGATGGATTTCGCGCCACGGAATGAATCGAGGAACTAAGGACGTTTCCAATACCGATAGCAGCTCCCGCTGAAGCAATTGTAGCAGCTCATACATCGATTGATTTTGCACCTTCTAACATTTGAATCTCGAATTCTCCTCACGCTTTTTTCATCAAGATTTTCTCTTCGAGAACACTCGCCTCGTCGATTCTTCCCCTCGTTCTTTTTATCAACGATTACTTTCATTCTTTAAACAATTAAATAAAGTCAAAAAGTACGTTATATATACTAATTACACTATATACGATGCGATATTCAGAAAAAAAGACTATTTGTAACATGCGAATTGAAAGCTAAAAAAGGCAGTTCCCCATGTGGTGATTCTTTAGCTATAATAAGATGAAAGTGTTATTTTGTCGAGGTTCGAATATTCTAGTAAGCTTGATGAAAATATCTCTTATTAGAATACTTGAAAAGAGTTGTTTCTTACTTTACTATAGGGGGTCCTGAAGCACAAGGATATTTTACTCGTTGGTGTCAATTGGGGGGGGGGGGGGGTCTGTGGACTTTTATTACTCTCCAATTGAGCTTTTGGCCTAATAGGATTCATGTTACGTCAATTCGAGATTGCTCGACCTGTTCAATTGAGACCTTATAATGCAATCGCATTTTCTGGTTCAATTACTGTTTTTCTTTCTGTATTTCTGATTTATCCACTAGGTCAGTCTGCTTGGTTCTTTGCACCTAGTTTTAGTGTAGCAGCTATATTTCGATTCATCCTCTTTTTTCAAGGATTTCATAATTGGACCTTGAACCCCTTTCATATGATGGGAGTTGCTGGTGTATTGGGCCCTGTTTTGCTATGCGTCATTCATGGTGCTATCGTAGAAAAGGCTTTATTTGAAGACGGTGATGGTGCAAATACATTTCGTGCTTTTGACCCAACTCAAGCCGAAGAAACTTATTCAAGGGTCACCGCTAACCGCTTTTGGTCCCAAATCTTTGGGGTTGCTTTTTCCAATAAACGTTGGTTACATTTCTTTATGTTATTTGTACCAATAACCGGTTTATGGATGAGTGCTCTTGGAGTAGTCGGTCTATCCCTGAACCTACGTGCCTATGACTTCGTTTCTCAGGAAATTCGCGCAGCGGAAGATCCTGAATTTGAGACTTTCTACACCAAAAATATTCTCTTAAACGAAGGTATTCGCGCTTGGATGGCGGCTCAAGATCAGCTTCATGAAAACCTTATATTCCATGAGGAGGTTCTACCACGTGGAAAGGCTCTTTAATAGAACTTTAGCCTTAGCTGCTCGTGACCAAGAAACCACTGATTTCGCTTGGTAGGTCGGGAATGCCCGACAACTCAATTTATCCGGTAAACTACTAGGGGCTCATGTAGTCCATGCTGGATTAATCGTATTCTGGGCCGGAGCAATGAACCTATTTGAAGTGACCCATTTCATACCAGAGAAGCCTATGTATGAACAAGGATTAATTTGACTTCCCCACCTAGCTACTCTAGGTTGGGGAGTCAAAAGTATATATATACTTTGTTTAAATAAGGCCCTAACTTTTGAATGTGAATCAGACTAACCACCTGTTCATCTTCTTCTATTTTCAGGTACACACACTTGAGGATCAAGACTAGAATGTCCATGGATGGACTCTGACTCTAAACGAAGGAATCTGAGCTTTATCAATATTGATAAGATTTCTAGCTTGTGCAGGCAGCTGGTGGAACTCCTCAAAAGTGCCAGAAATCTCCTCATCAATGGCATAATTAGCTAGGCTATCTACCACAACATTCCTTTCCCTGTACACATGAGAAAATCGAATTTCTTTATCGCTCAACAATGTAATAATTTTCCTGACTATTGTATCAACAACCCAAGGTGTAGATACCTCTTGTATCATGATCAAATCAGTCTCAATCACCACATTTGTGAAGCCTTTATGCACACAGATTTTAGCAGCTAACTAAATAGCCATTATCTCTGAATACATATTAGTTTGAACAGCCAAAAATTGGGTAGCAAAGACACAAAAATACCAAAGAAAGATCTCTAAACACCACAGCAACACCACTCTTACCTGGATTACCTCTTGATGCACCATCTGTGTTACATTTAATCCATTGTCCACTAGGAAATTCCTAATATACTCTTCTATAATGTAGCCTGGGGATGTAGCTCTCCAACTCACTAACCAATTCAGGCCAATTAGAAGACAATCTTTTCATCTTAGGAAACCTGTACACTAGTAAATTGTGCAGAGTTGCTGAAACCTGAGAAATTAGCTTGTTCAAGGAGATATTGCCACCATACCTTCTTTTCTTTCTCCTCTTCCATAGCTCCCCCCAGACAACTACACAGGGCAATGCTTGATATAAGGGCTTCAGATATATATTTGCAGGGTGTTTCCACCACCTTTGAAATACTTGCTGTAAGCTAACACCATGTGTAAGACCTGCACCCAAGAAAAAGTACTGACATACTTTATCAGCACATTGACTCTTCAGAAAAAGATACTGCATGGTTTCCACTCTTGGTTTATTACAACACCAAGACCTTGAGGGCATTGTATATCCAAGTCTTGTCAGAATGTCATCCAAAGGAAGTTTGCAATGCCACACTCTCCATGAGAAGAAAGATATCTTAATTGGCAACCATAACGCTCTAACGCACGTCGTTATGGTGCTTTGGAACACTGTCGATCGCCACCTCTTGCAAGCAACCGTCGGTCACAAATGGGAATAATCATACGCTATTATAGGCGCTTCTAATTTCTTTAGAGATTCTCAATGTAGCATGCACTGAAATCCGCCTAGCTACTTACTACTCTACTTAACAATAAATCCAAAATGAAATGAAATTCAAATTGGTCGAGAAAAAGAACCGCGCTAGTCGGAATTTGGGGAAAGATAGAGAGCTCTCTAGGCTCTCCTGATCAAATTGAGAGTTTGCTTACCCAGTCCATGAATATGTCGCACCCAGCAGTTCGAGGAGTTGGCCAGATATGGGTCGAAGCCCTACCTCGAAAAAGTTAGGACTTTTAGGTAGATTCCAGTATCCGACCCATCTCTTTCTGCCGATTCCCCGGGTTGTTGGAATATCTGGTTTGATCAGGACCAGGAGTCCCATTCATTCATTTATGGGAGCGACTCTCTGTTCACATTCTCCACCGGGTCATCAAGTGATTAGCCATCTCAATCCATTTTTCCATCCGATGATCTTCACCCTAGGATTGACTCTGTTCGACCTGCCTTGATTGCCTAAATAATGCTACCGTCGCAAGCAACCTATCAAAGAATAGGGAGTGAACGACCCTTTTATCTAGATCGGTGATTCCATTCGGCCGAGCCAGCTATCGAAAGTCTTGCAAGAAACCTACACTAAGCTAAGTGAGCTAGAAGCTAAAGTGAATCTTTTTTGGCATCTTTTTCTTTGCTTTGACCGCGACTTTATTTGGTCTTCCTCTTTCCTTCGTCCCATGTTTCAAAGCTAGCAAAAAGTTTGAGCCTTCGGGATATCACTTGAATGGCGGTCGGTCAGTCCTTTTCTTCTGTTGATGCTGAGACTGTCTCCCATATCATTCGATAATAAAGATCCACTACTTCCCTTATCGATGCTAATCTCAGTACTTCGTTTCCTTACTAGTACACCTACTAGACCCATACTCATTACGAATGTGTTCACCAG
Organism: Anisodus acutangulus; assembly: GCA_029783415.1. Classification (NCBI taxonomy): domain Eukaryota; kingdom Viridiplantae; phylum Streptophyta; class Magnoliopsida; order Solanales; family Solanaceae; genus Anisodus; species Anisodus acutangulus. Next base: position 24,923,610 of record CM056492.1, on the reverse strand, counting down.
ACATCTGACTTAGCAACCTTCTGCTTAGACCGGCAACGATAAGGAATGAGATCTATGGATAATGGGATATAGAAGTCAGGTGCGACGGTCAGCTCAGTCAGAACGGAAGCGGTCAGGCAAGGTTATCGTCAGACAATGTAGTGCAAGCGATGCGTAGCGCTTGCCATATGAAGAAGGCGACTACAATAGGAGACTAAGGCGACGTGGGCTTGCCATATAGATGTAGCGCTTGCAAGGCAATTCAGACGACGTTAGCAAGATGTAGCGCTAGCTAGGTTAGGGTAGCGCTTTCCATAAAAAAGCTAGCCAGAAAGTAGGTCAGGCAGGCGAGCGATAGTACAAGCAAGCTAACACACGGACGAGGTTGAAGGGGTCTTGCGCAACCATCGGATTATTGCAAGCGCAACCTTTGACCCCTTCGTTGACAACCTCTTTTATTTGTTCGACTATCGCGGGGTCTGCTGCGTTTAGGTATAAGAAGCCCCACCCCGGAAAAGAGTGTAAAGCATTACTCATGTGAAATTATGTCCCTTGTAAACGAAAGAGATCATGCCATAAATTTCTAATGAAGACCGAGTCCCCAGTCGCTGACAATTGAGTGTGGCATTCCATGCAATGAAACTATCAGTCAATGAAGTCTTTGTTGCCAAGGTAGATCTTTTTCTTTTCCTTTCAAGATATTGCCTATAAAGAGAAAGATAGCCAGTCCTCTTGGACGGGCGAGAGTGTTATGTAAAAAGGACCAATGAGGATCCTATCCTAAAGGAGAAGGAGGACGAGTAAGAGCTAGCTTTAGGGGCGGAATTAAATGATTACGAGATAAACAATGAGACAAAGAAGAGCACTTACACAATTCACTTTGAGTACAGGGAAGTCTGCTGGTAGGAATTCCTTAGGGCGTATTACGGTTTTTCACCGAGGGGGTGGATCGAAGCGATTGCAGCGGATAATTGATCTGAAATAAAGCACTTCGTCTATAGGCATTGTAGAAGGATAGAATATGCGCCTAATCATTCTTCTCGAATCGCTCCAGTACGATGGACCGGGGGGGAGAGCTTTTCCAAAGGAACCTTTTGAAGGCCGCTCTCTTCCTTATCATTGTGCTCAATCTGTATTCAGGAGAGGCGCATGACTGCCTCGTTGCCGCGTGCGACACGGGAAGGGCTTCCTCGTCTGGTTCTCTTGATCTCTCTCCTATGATAGAACTAGAATCGCGCCTTCCCGAACCCGAGGTTGCGCCCATTCCATGCGTCGTTCTGGTTCCGGAATTAGAACAACCTCTCCTTACTGATATCCAAAGGCGGGCAGAGCTTCAACAAAGGTTGGCGTTCTATTTCATTGGAAAGAACGAGCGCAGGCACCTCCCACTCTTTTGGGGATCCTAGAAAAGCAGGTCCTCTTAGAAAAGAGGGTCGAGGCGACATTGGTGCGGGATGGGTTTCCCGCCCATACAGTTCTGGGTTGGAGGTCACAAATCCGCGGCCTCCTCTTTAACCACCCTACTAGGGGAGGGGCGCTTTATGAAAATATCTTAAATAGGTATTTGGGCCAGGTCGAAAGAGAGGACACTCGTCAGAGTCAGCCCTATCTTAGGCTGATTGATGCTATACGCAACTGGGAGGTTTTCTAAGTGGGTTCTCCCACTTAGAAAACCTTTCTGAAGCGTGGCCCACACACGGCCAGGTAGGAAGGGCCGGGGGCCGCCTGCCCTTAGAATCGAATTCTAAACCGGCATGGTGCTGCTGGATGCTTCTGATCAATAGAACACGAAGAGGAGTCAGCCAAAAATGAAGACCACCAAAAGTAACGACCACCAAGATAGGCATAGTAATTCAATCTTTTGATCATCCATTTTTTGAAAACCATTTTTAGGGGCTTCCGCCTTACACACGGAAGATTGGATTGCCTGAATCACGAGTCTTATATTGTGTTACGATCACCTCATATTGATAAAAAGTCCAGAGAACAATTTATTATGAAAATCAAGAAAGAATTTCTGGTCATAAAAACAGAAAGGCATGAATTGCGCAAGATGTTCTTTCGGTTAAAATGTCGTGCCACTCGGAGGACATAAGACTTCTTGGTCAAGCCAAAAAGATTGCCGCCTGGATGCTCCTACCCCACCATGCCTGGCCCTTTATCTTACCTTAAGAAGAGAGAGGAGGTATGAAGCGTGGGACATAATGCAAGAAGTGTATGATACAACAGATAACCTTAAGGAGTGGCGGCAACCCTCTTGATTGATCAACGCGAGTGAACTGTACTTAGACGCTTCGTAAAACCACATCGATCTATAAGAGGAACTGATAGATGAGTAGGCTTCCCCTTTCGATTCACAGAATATGATCTGGGACACGATGGGAGTTTGCGTGTCTCGGTAATAAAGAGATCACCAGAGTATAGCACAAGATCGGCTTTTCTTGATGCCATCGGGTTGACCTGTGAACAAGGTAAACCTAATGGGAACCAAAAAATGGGGAGTATCGCATTGGGCAGAAGACGATCCAAAAAGCGAAGGCTCACCCAGCTGAAGGAAGGGGGTGATATAGGCAAGAGGTAGCTTACTTCTAAGCCGGCCCGACCGCGAGGAATCAAGAGATCTTTGCCGATGCTGACTTGGATCTCGGGTGACGGAATAAGGTGGCCAGAAGCGACGAGCAGTCGCGGTCGAAGCTTGGCTCTAGCCAATAGGCTAGCAGTAAGCTTGGCTACAGCGAAGCGCTTACCAAGCGCGAAAGAAAGGGCTTTCGCCACTTGAGATGTATGCGGGGGAACTCGCACGTGCGGTTCTTGGGATTTCGATTGAAAAAATGTTAGGCCGGTTCCTCATGTGCCTAAGAAGCCGAGGCAATCTCGATTGAAGCCAATTCAATATTTTCCTACTCAATCTTATTTATAGAAATAGCACTCGATCAAAGGGGAGCATAAGCAAGTTCAGTGGTAGAAACCTCTATAATCGATGGGAACCTCGAAGCTGTCTGGGGCAGGAGAAAACTCATATGTTGCACTGCCCCAACATCAACTGGTACAAGGAGGAGGCACGATAGCGAAGATCAATCCATCTTAATCTATAAAAAGCATTGCCTTGGGCATGCAACCCAAAAAGATAGAAAGACCGCTCGCTCGAAGAAAACTCTTTTAGAGCCTGGTACCAGCCAAGCCCCCTCTCCAACCAGTCAAGTGGTTGAACGCCCCCTCTACTCGGCAATAAGAGTCGGTCATGGAATAGCCTTTTAGTCGGCTTTCTCGTTCTTAAGGACTTTCTGGCCGGTAGGCTTTATAGTGGATCTGTCTTGCTGACAGCGAGGATATTACATATATAGTTGCGCTTGCCTTCACTTAGAAAATCTACGCCCCCTATTAGAGTAAGGCATGCTCTCAAAACTAGATTCACTCGTTCTTGTCTCCAGCGATTAATCTATTCCAGAGTAGTCTGGTGATTAGCCTATCCTGCACTACTCGAAGCCTTCATAAACTCATTGTCGGTTTCTATCGTAGTGGAGGTTGTTGTAAGGAGATCCTTGTGCCAGTGAAGATTGCTTCCAATGATCGGGAAATCAAAAATACAAAATGGATATATTTCCAACACTCCGGATAAGCGGAAGGATCTATGTCCATCCCAACTTCCTTTCAATATACATCGAAAAATTGTGGCTTTCTCTACTAGGAGTCATCAAAGGAGGAATGGGCATACGCTGGTTCGATAAGCCAAGGAAAAACAACCACCGCTTGGTTTTGACACTCAAGTGACCCGCCCTGCTAAAGAAGATCGATGCAAAGGTTAGATTTCACCACCTCTAGCTACCCAACTAGTACTATTTGATCTAAAAAAATCCAATGTGGAAACTTTCTCTCCCCCAGAAAACCCTCTATCCCCAAGCCCCTTTACTAGGTTGGGCAAGCTTTGATGCCCCTACTCCCAAGAAGTTGCTGGTCGGGATCGTGGAACTATCGATCGAGAAGTAAGAAGCTGATCCTTGTTTGGGCATAAGGATAATAGTTCTTTTTAGGTCAAGGCGGTCGGACCGGGGGTTACCCGCGATTGGTAATGGCACAACCAGAAGAGGAGTAGGGGAGACAAGGTTAGGCACTGGATAGCGCAGCGCATCTATTTTGGGTACAGAGGCGACGAGGGGTGCTAACCCGGCCACCCAACCCAGCAGGTCAGGGCCAGGCCGGCCATAGGTTCAAATCCTGCCACCTTTCTTGTACATCATCATGTGGTTATCGGATGATGGGAATAACAAAGCAGAAATTTGGAAATGAGCACGAAATGTCAATATATGAATTGTTTCATTATTCGTTATTTCCGGGTGTTTTCGTTGCATTCACTTACAACAAGAAACAACCACCAGTTTTTGGTGCAGCACTTGCATTTTGGTGTATTCTTCTTTCTTTCCTTGGTCTTTCGTTCCGTCATATTCCCAATAACTTATCCAATTACAACGTATTAACCGCTAATGCACCTTTCTTTTATCAAATCTCAGGGACATGGTCTAATCATAAGGGTAGTATTTTATCATGGTGTCGGATCCTAAGTTTTTATGGATTCCTTCTTTGTTACCAGGGTCGACCCCTAAGCCATAATGTCTCAAAATTAGGAGGCCATAGAGAAAGTTTTTTTTATTCCTTTGTTTCGAACTTCGTGAAGAACTCCATTCTATCTCTCCCTCGTTACGAACAAAAAATTGGAATTCAATCCCAGTTATACACTCCCTTTGTTCTACGAAGCCTTGTTGATTATGAACTCCGTTCGCGAAGGAACCGAACTTTTGACGGGCTAGCCCTTTTTTATGCGCCACTTTACCCTGAAAGGAAAATGAGCTTTGCTCCTCTGGCGCTAGGTGCTCCCGTGATTCGCGAGAAGGAAAAAGGATGTTGCATCTAGCACGAGATGATAAAGAGAGAGATTAGTCTATCGATGAACAGCGGATTGACGGAGCTCTTGGCATTGCTTTGTTTTTCTCTCTTTTTCTATCAGCGAGTTCCGACCCCTTTGTTCGAAATTTCTTCGTTTGTACTGAACCGCTTGTAGAATCAAATCTTGTTCCACAAGATCCTATATCAGCTATATATCCTCCTTGCATTTATACCGGAGACGTCACCAGTGCTATGGGCTTTGGCTTATGTAGATCAAAAATGATGAATGGGATTGTGGCACTCCACTCGTCGCCAATGCGGAAGGATGCCGCCGAAAAGAATGGAACATTGTTTCGCTCTGTTGGATGCGTCGGATCCCGTATGACAAGTGAGCTCTTTACCCTCAAATTCAAACATGTGGGCGCAAAATGCTATCCTGCTTTATTGTTACGTAGCAATAGAAGCCTGCTTATGCTGCTTCGGCGGTGCTTTTTCGCCCTCTCTTCGCTCTAGACAGGAGCGCTAGTGGACACGGGGAGGGAGCAGGTGAAGCGTGTCGTTCGTAATGGAAAGAAAGATACCACTACTTCGCCTCTTTGTTGGACCACCGGCGCGAACACAGTGGTCTCTAACCAGGACCAGGAACCAATTCGAATTTGGATCTTGACATGTCGGTGGTTTTTAACCGTAGGCATTTTGCTAGGAAGTTGGTGGGCTTATCATGAATTAGGTCGGGGTGGCTGGTGGTTTCGGGATCCCGTAGAAAATGCTTATTTTATGCCTCGGGTATTAGCCACAACTCGTGTTCATTCAGTAATTCTACCCCTTCTTCATTCTTGGACCTCGTTTCTTAATATTGTTACTTTTCCATGCTGTATCTCAGGAACCTTTTCAATATGGTCCGGATTTCTAGCTTCCGTTCATAGTTTTGCTACAGATGATACATGAGGAATCTTTTTATGGCGATTTTTCCTTCTAATGACCGGCATATCTATGATTCTTTTCTCCCAGATGAAGCAGCAGGCATCGGTCCGTAGAACCTATAAAAAGGAGATGGTTGTGGCGCGAAGTACTCTTGTGCACCTATGTCATTCGGCTCGCGCGCAGAAGGTGGGGCTCATAGTCTTACAGGACTGCTCTGGGGCTTCTAGTACCGATATGAGTAGTGCGTGTGTCCGAATATGTTCTCGCAAGGCCGAAAGAAGCGCACGCCGAGTTAGATAGAGAAAAGGAGGGTCCTATAAAGTCGGTCCACTAATGCCTTATCTTCCTATTTATAAGCCACAACCTAATTCGACGTTTCCTATTTCCCATAGAGGAACTGCTTCTTGCGTCTGCGGTCGTTGCAGCTAAACTAACGGAGGAATGAGAAGGGGAAGGGTGGCGGACATCAAATGGATTAGAGTTATCACAGAAATGGAAGAGGTTCGATTCCTCTTTGATTTTGTTAAGCCAAGAGCGCAAAGCGCATGCTCAAAATGAGAGCTAGAGGAATGGGAAGACAAAAGCATGCCCGGGTACTCCATCTACCAAAAGAAATGATTGAAATAGAGCGAAGAATGGAAAGGCAGGCTGCGAAGGCGCTGACTCAAAGGCTGATAGGATTGAACTCAAAGGGAAAAGGAAATAGGCTAAGCAAGAGGATTTACCATCGATCGTGAAAGACGAAGTGACTCACCAAGAGCATTGCCCATCAGGGGCTGCGGGGACAGGAGCTAGGCGAACTAAACCGAAAGAAAATGGTCGTAGAAGGCTAGCTTTCAGAATAAGAAAAGGCACCTTATTAGCACGATAGGGGGATGCTTAGACAAGCAAAAAACATTCAACAAAACGGAAAAAATACTTTCTTAGGAAGGATTCCCCTTACTGGGGGTAGGACTATTACACCAACTGAAGCTTAGGAAGGAATGGAAAGATAGGAAGCTTGGAGAGCTAATGGAAAGAAATGCGTAAGAAATAACAGATCTTCCATAGAAGTCGAATACGATGTTGTAACTAGGGGCAAGATACAGACTTTAGAGCGTCAAGTCATACACAAAGCGGAGTGAGTTCACTACCTGAAGAAAGAAAGTTGTTTCGGCAGGGTCGAAGAAGACGTGTAAGACAGAAGTAGGGGCTTCTTTATTGTAAGGCGTCTAGAAGCCCAATTTTGGGCTTTTGTCTGTCTTATGGGCATGTTCACAAAGGAAAAGGCTCTCCATAGGCAGCGTGCCTTGGCTCAGCGAATAAATTTGGCAGTCTTGAAGTGAAGGAGAATTCTTTAACTGTTCGGTGTCGGCATCTTTTTCTACTTCTAACTGTTCTCCTAATCGGGCATGGTAATCGGCTAATCGGGAATTCAATTCATCTTTAGAGCTAAGTCCCAAGGAGGCAGGTTGGAATGTACGAGAGTAGGTTAGCATCTCGTCCTACGAATGATAGCCTTTGAACGCCGTCCACGGGATGCGATGTACGGTAGTAGTTTATGTTAGCTGCTTATCCAGTGCCTTCTTTACGACTTTCGACCAAGCCATTATTGAAGAAACTCTTGTTTAGTCAGGACGTCATTCCCGTCCCTTATGGTGCTTTTTCAACCCCTTGCTTTGACTTGGTAAATTGCATCTGGATTCGCTCCAATTCCAACAGATACCACATTATCTGCATCACCAGTTCTAGGCATATACTATGTTCCAAAGCCTTTAGTCTAGTTGCAGAGTTAGAAGCTACTATATATAGATAGTGCCCGATTTCTATATCCTGCCTGCGAATCGAAGCTCTTATCTCTCTAGCTCATGAATAAATCACCCGCCGGAAAGGAATAGCCGAAATTAAATGAAGGAATGATTCAATCTTCCATCATTTCAGAGCCGACGCCTCATTTTCTCCCTTTCTATATATACTTCCCATCCCAGCAAATGGAGGAGCAAGTTATGGAACAATTGAGCTTATTACTGGGCTGGTTATTCAGAGCCAGCAATTGGCTGTCGGATTTCATCCCACAACTAGAAGAAGATCGCTTCGGGGTCACTGTGGTGTGGCTGAATGTAGAGCAGTCCGCCCTTACAACCTTTGATCAGTAAATTATTTAGAACTTCGGAAGATGGTCAAGGTAGCTTGCTTTCAAGCCACTGCACTAGATGGGCATGTAGTCGTAGTAGTCGGCCCAGAATGCCTCTCTTCTTTACTAAAATACTATTTCGGATGAATAGGGAATTACGTCGCTCTTTGATCTACAGAATAAGGCTTAGGAGCTCTCTCTTTTATGGCAGAGATCTCTCCATACCAAGAAAGCGAATCACAATGGATCGAAGCCCTCATTTTCCTTCCAATTAGTGAGATTCTATCTCTTACTTGGGAAATTGTGGTCAAGCCCTCCCTTTATTCCTCGGAATCGAGCGGGCAGCAAGAATTAGAATCAACCTAAATAACATATGTTCCTATGTAGTCGGCATTCTAGAAGCAAAACTTCCCGGTCGCCGGCCTCCTTGTGTGGAAATGATTTTCATGATCTCCAGCTCTTTCCCACCAGCTCGTTCTTTACTAGGCATCTACACGAACCTACCGGGTTAATTAACTCAACGTAAAGAAAGTTCATTAGGTCAAAACTAGGGGAGTGCTTACTAATAGCGAAAGGTTAACATCTCTCAGCCCTTATTAGTATTAGTAGTAGCGAACATCAGGTAACTTCGTGCTGTAAAATGACAGATTGGTAATGAAAGGAAATGTACTAAGAAAGTGCAACTCTATTAGACCTTTATCTGGAAAAAGCTGGAAGAAAGACGAGAAAGAAAGGTTGCCTACTACTAATAAGGGCGGGTAAGAAAGAGAGGTGATGTGACTAGCTTAGTAACTTTATTCAATCTAAAAGGTTGGCTCAGTGGGTTGGTTTGGCCGCCTTTAAGTGAAGGGGCGCATCCACCGAAGATGGCAGCGGGAAAGACGGGAGCACGAACGAGGTAACTTATGCTTTTTTCATTCTCACTACCTGGTTTATAGTCGAATCTGGAGAATATGAACTTCTCGCATTCTTCTTTTTGGTACGTTGTTATGAGCAGCTCTGGTGCTCGATCTTAGGTCTGAGGTATCGATCGAATCATGATAAAGAAGGTTCGGTGGTTGTATAATTCCCAAGCAGAAAGTCGTATACTTTAAAAGTAGATAGAGTGATCGAGCGGCCCTTATTGCGCCAACATACATCCAATGGCATAGAGTGATGCGTCAGTATGAACATGGAACTCCTTATTCCAATCCGAAAACCGAGGGATTGAGGCTGACAGCAAATATCCATCTACATGCTTAAAGGCTTAATCTTGTTCCGGTTCCCAAGCCTTATACCTTTCTTTTGCAATGATTCCATTCTGGGATTTCGCACTTCGGAAAGTGTTTTTTGATGCGTCTGTAATAGCCTATGTGTCCCAAAAAAGAACGTGTACGCCCGGCCCCCTTTTCAGTAAAGGAGATTAGGATTCAAGGGCTTTCTTTCATTAACATTCAGTGAATGTGCATAGCTTCTTTGAATGTCCCATTGATTGACTACTACATCTAGGGACGGGACTGATCCCGAAAGAGAGATCTTTCTTTATGGTTATGAAATCGCTTTGATTGAAAAGCAAGTCAATGATGCCATAAGTCAAACGGGCTGGTGAGGCGAGAGTCCTTCACTACACTCACTGGAGAGAGGCTAACATATCCTATAGAGTAGTAAGGTCTTATCCCATTATTAGTAGCCGAAGTGTGGGCCGGTTAATTCAGGAAAAAACTTGTACATGTACATAGGCAGACTAGAATATGTTTAATAAGCCTTAGTCGACCTCCGGAGGACAACAATTTTCTTTTCCAATCTGAGATTCTCTTTTTCATTTTCTCCAGTAGAGGAAGGTTCTCTCTTTATTCTCTTGAGGGACAAGAAAACATCCAGGTACTTGATAGGAAAACAAGCATTTTTTATTCCTCTTCAATGATCTAGAATTTCTGCGAGGAGCACTATTCGAGAGGAAGCACTGGCTCTTATCGAAATTGACCTTTTGGCCATTACAACATTACAATCAGCTTCTTACTTCTTTCCAGAAAGATTTTCTGCTTCTTAAGATTCCGTTTATGGCTATTATATAATATTAGAACATCGTTATCAAAGAGAAAGTAGGAGAGTGCTAGGCACGATCTCGAAGCATGGTAAGATGTTATCATTTTCAATGATACCAAGTCCCGGCTTAGCACTTCTTCAGCAAAAATCAACAGGCTAGGTTTGGAACCCTTGTCGCAGCCCTCGAGAAGCTGGAAAGTACCCATGTGTCACACCATCCACAAGCACTCCAAAGTCTTCATTACATAAATATTCATGTATCAAATTCTGTCATTTCTTACAAAAGCCCATTCGATCCAAAAAGATGCTTTTGCCATATCCTGACTTTCTTTTGACCCCCCTCCCTCCTATGTTGTCTTTAGGTTCAAATTCCCTTTCACTTAAAGCCACCTCGTGAGCCAAGGAGATCTTCTCTACTTAGTCCTTTAACAAAAGCGCCCATTTTTCCTTCACGGGAGAATCAAACGAATTCTTCGAGCTAGAGAGAATTTTGGAGATTTACAAACTTCAAATATCTCATAAATAAAGGTAGGTCGGAATTGGTGAAAGAAGGACTTTAGACTTTCGGAATAAGGGCAATGAAATTGGAATTCAAACTTAGGGCTTAACAGCGCCTTCAGCAAAGAAATTGTGAACCGCCCTGACCAAGTCGTCAACTAAAATATTCCAATAGTGATAATAAAAAAGACCTGGGAATCCAAAAATGGAAAGGATAGGGGAGTCATATCTATTTTCAATAAAAAAAATACACTCACTTCTGTGTATCATAACCTGACAAGCTCTAAGTTTCCGGTTGTCAATGGTCATTTTGAAACTCCTAGTCGAATCTCTGAGTGGGAAACTTGGACTATACTTCCTATAATCTATTTCCCCAGTCTATTTATATATAAGCAATGACCTTCCACAAAGGCAACCCTTCCCTTTGGGGCAAGTTCTGTTCCCTTCACTGGGTAACAGGGAGCATATCTCCATCAAATATTCGTTTCCTCTCTACAAGATTCAATAGTGGCTTGAGTAGTTGTATGCCGGGTAATTCAATGGTATCTAATTAGATTCTATTCTAGTAAAGTGAGTAAAGGTACAAATGCTAGCCCGAAAAAGAAGAATGAATCGCTGAGGGAGAACATCAAGATGAAGAATCACAAAGAAATTATATTACAATATTGATCAAAATGGGTTTCGTCTCTTTCATTTTTTCTGTGATTTATCTGATTTATTCTCTATCCGGTCATATCCAAGTGAGAGCTTTCATTACAAATAAAATAGACCCTTTACTGGAACTAAACAAAAGAAGAAACTGACAATCATTATTTTATTATTACGATTTTATTGTCAAAAATATATCTGGATCTAAAAATATTCTAGCTAATTTTCTTAGCAGGTACAACAGTGTCAAAACCATTAACCTTTTTTTATTTTTTAATCTATTAATAAGGTTACTTTTATATGGTAAGAAATATCCATCGAATACTGTCTTTTTATTTAGTTCTCTATAATCAATTACCATTCTAGCCTTTCCTCTTTTTTGTTCACTATGTTTTCTAACTAAAAAGGTTGAGCTACTATGTGGACTTTTACTCTCTTGTATCATTTTTAATTCTACCAATTCTTTTATCTAGGTTTCAAACTCTTTTTGATCTGTTGGGCTGTATCTAATAGGTTTAGTCCTAATTATATCATTAGAATTTATTAACTTGATTTCAGCATATATCCTTTTTTTCCCATAGTTATATTGGATTTTCTCCAATATTCATTCTCAATATATTGAGGTATTTTTCCTTTAATAGTTGTAGGTTGTTATTCCTATCAGATCTTATGTTATATAGTCTTAATGTGTGTATAGTATCCTTTTTAATATTATCCATTTATTACATGGCGTTTGTAGGCTAAAAGTACTATTATTTTTAACTTGTGTCTTAAAGTAGTCTAAGAAATTGTTTCCTAATAATACTTGTTGCTTCATGTCATCTAATTGGTCTATCATTGGTAGTTGAAATATTATTTTTCCTAATATGATTCTCATATTCTCTGCTATTATATCCAATTGTTTTACCTGTTCATTAAATCCTAATACTTTTGTCCTATGTGTTTTAGATATTTTCCATTTGTGTGGTTGTAACACTTCTTTCCTTGATAGGCATAAGTCTGCTCCACTATCTATAAAAAAATTTTATTTTATCATTTTATTAGGCTTATATTCTATATGAGCTTCTATATAAATTGCTACCATTTAATTAGGTATTACTATTTTGTTCCATATCTATTTCGCTTAATCTTCGTTGAATATCTTCATCTTGTTCTATTTCTTTTACTTCTAGTATTTCTTGTCATCTTATCTCACTCAATCTTTGTCTTGTTCTATTAAGGTTTGCAGTAACTTTTTTATATCTATCATTATTGTATTTATTTCCTGTTTCTCTAGTAGTTGTAGTTATAACTAGCTTATGGAGAACAAGCCTTTCACATTATATCCAGTAATTTCTTTTTTCTAACAATTTTCTTTTTTCTTCTTGTAACTCCATTTTATTCAGAACTACCTCCACTTTTTGAGCTTTGGTTAATAAAATTAACATTTTCTAATTCTGATTCACTTTCTTCATCAGTTTGACTGATATAAAAGTCTTCATATTCATATCATCTATCATTATCTTCCTTTATCTGTTGTAGACTCATTATAAATTGTGTTGTATTTATATATTTTACACTCTTTTTTTTTATCTTTGGGCATTTATTAGCATACTGTCCTTTTTCATTACAATTCCAGCATTTACATTCTTTAATTTATTCCTCTTCTAATGGTTTTATATATTTTCTTTTCCTAAATTTTCTCTTTTGTTTAAATTTTTTTCCTGGTTTCGGGTGTATTTCTATATTTTTTAAACCTCTTTTTCCTATAAGGTTTAGGTTGTTGTTTGTTGTAATTATTATATCTTTTATATCTCTTTTGTTGATATTTCTTATTTTTATGACCTTTCTTATATTTCATTTATTTTTTTTAACATCACATCCAAATACTAGTCTTCTTTCTTTAAATTCACATATTTCTCTTAATCCTAATTTCTTATCTTTTTTAATTTTTTGTTGCATTCTATATTCTTCACATTTTTGCATTAAGTACGCTCTTAGTACTCTTATTCTTTCTCCTAATGTGTTTTCTTTTGGTTCTAGTTGAGTATATTCTTTTGATACTTCAATATTATATGGTGTCGGTAGGTGGTCATAATAAAGTTGTTGATATATTAAACCTTCTTGTGGTAAGAATCTAGCTTCATAAAAGAATTTACTAAAACTTATTGTATATTCTGGCAGTTTATTAATCTTACAACATTTCATGTTATTTAGATTCATTATTATTTCAGTTTTTCTTTCTGTAAATACGTTTTCTCGTGCTACTAACTATTTTTCTCCTAAAAATTCTCTTTTTAGTACAATATTAAATATCATTAGCATAGATTTCCAGTCTCTTGCATGACTAAATACTTCTCCTCTTAATTGATATGCTATAGATTCCATCCAATATGCTACTTTTCCAATTAATGTTTTTGATATCAGGTCATAAATGTAATCTAGGTTTTCAGTATACGTCGAGTTCATTAATGCTATATACATTCCAAGATTCGAATCATTTATTTTTCTTCCTATTTCATGTTCATCATAAACATTGTCTAAATCTAGGAAATATCCATTAAAGTTTACACCTTGTGACATTGATCCTACAAATTCTTTAAATTTCGTTTGTTGTCCTACTGTATGTGTTCTGGTAATCTAGTACGCTTTCTTGTTATTATTTCTAAATTGGGGTCTATTAGTTATTCTTCAAGGTAATCATTAGTGTCTTCATTTATTATATCATCTGTTTCTACTTCTGTTTCTATAGATCTATTAAATTCATCTTCTACATCGCTTTCAGGTTCTTCTTCTATGACTACATTTACACTTTTCATTTTTTGTAAAGCTTCTATGACTTGGTTGTTTTCTTTTACTATTTCTGAGTTTTCTTCTTCTTTTACTTCTTCTATGAATTCTGCTACTTGTATTTCTTGATTAATTAATTCAATATTATTATCTTTGTATGTATCACTATTAGTTTTTTCATTACTAGTTGTACTATCATCACTTGTTTTAATAGTTTTTCTTACTTTCTTTTTTTCTTTTAACCTTGTCATATGTTCCTTAAGGATATATAATTCTTCTTTTAATTCTTCAAGTTCTTGTTTTACTTCATTCAATTCTTCTCTTGTTTGTTTTAGTTCTACCTTAGTTTCCTGTAGCATTTTCTTTGTATCCTTAAACTTATGTTTATATTTTTTATATTTACTTAACCATTCTTCATTATTATGTGATCTTAATTTTGTATTTTCTGTCTTTAATTCACATATTTGTAGCTCCTGTTTATCTAATTTCAGGGATAAGTATTCGGTGGTTTTTTCTGTGTCATTTAAGTAGATGTTTTCACCTTTAAAATTGTTATTATTATTTGGTGTAGTCTTAAGGTCTTTTTTCTTTATAGGTTCATATTTGTAATTCTTTTTTTTTCCATGGTTTTTAAGAAATGTATTTACGATATGTTCTTGATTTTCCATTAAAATTGTTCCTTTTTATTTAATATTGCCAGACTGTCTAATGTTTTTTCTACTAGTTTTGATAATTTGGATTTTATTTCACTTATATCTACCATTATAGGTTCCTTACTTCTTCTCCAAGCATCTATGGGTACTAATTCTGGTTGTTTAGTGTTAACCACTTTTTCTATTTGGCTTGTACTAGGTTCATTTCCTTCTATTACTTCCTTACCTTTATTTATATCTGCTACTAATATGTTAATTTTTTCTAATATTATTTTAAATGTTGGTACCTCATATACATTCCATAATCTCGTCAACTCTTCTCTTATCATTTGTTGTATTTATGTCTAGTTTTCTTTTATTTCATCTATTATTACTAGGGTGTTTTTTATCTTTTCCTTTACTATTATTTCTTCCCATAATGCATTAATTTTTTCGTTAGGGTTAGTCAGGATTATTTATTTCTTTCTTTCATTTGTTTCTCATATCTATCCATATTTTATCAAATTTATCACATTGTTGTTCCAATTGTTTTATATTATTTTCTAATTTCATTTCTTTTGCACTGTAATCTAGGTATTTAAGTTGAGAAAATATCTCTTCTGATAAACTTGTTTTTATTGCTTTTAATTTTTGTGTTTTATTTATTATTTTTCCCTGTATGTTCATATCTTATTTATAAATCTTATTTGTCCTTGGACAGATTCTATTCCTTCGTTATTAATTTGGTAATCTATCATGGTTAAAAAATCACTTCCTAATAATAATTCGCTAAACTATCATATTCGATTACTCCAATGTGTATTTTATATTCTAGATCTTGGATTTTAAATTTTAAATTAATACTTTTGGTAATTATTATTTCTCTTTCGTTTTCAGGATAATTATAAGCTTGTGGTTCAATTAACTTACAATCGTTTTCGTTAATCTTACTTATATGTAAAAACCTCTTAATAGCTCCTGTATTTATTTCAGCTATACAATCCGTTGTTATACCATTGAATATTATTACTTTAATCCTTAATCTATTACTGGGTATATTTATTAAATCTAATATTTTAGGTTGTATGAATCTTAGGCTAGTTTGTCTTGATATGATTGGTTCTTTTGTGATACTCAGTCTAGATCCTTCTATTTTTTGTATTAATCATTTTGATGGCGTTAGGGTTCTAGTACTAAAATCCATATATATCTCTTCTGATATGGTTATCTTGAATTTTCTTTATGTTCTATTTGTTTTAATATTTCCTGGTACATCTTTGGTACTAAAATATTCATTTCATGTTGTTTCTTTACATGATGATTTCCTGTTAGGGCATATATCATTTTTGTTTCTATACTTATAACTTTACTACCTGGTGGCATATTTATTCCATCTAATTTATAATATAGTGTTAAGGCTAAGTCTTTATGTTCATCTTTTAATAATATACTAAAATCTGGTTGTACTGTAAATTTTAGTTTTTGATATATTAAATTTCCTTTTATTAATGATATTAAAGCATCTTGCAAATTTCCTAATATCCTATCATCTAGTATGTATATTTGTATAGGTGTATCAATATTTTTCTGAAAATATGTTTTATAGTAAATTCTACTCCTCCAAATTATATGTTTCTATATTTTTTAGCTTCTTTAGTAGATAGTTTTGCTAATTCTCTTTTATTACTTCATATGTTATCAAGTTTATTTTTGTTCTTCCATTTACACTAGTTGTGTGTATTATACTTTCATGCTTTTGTGCTATATATCTTATTTCTTTATTTCTTTCAAGGAACATAATAACCTACCCTTATACCGAAGGGTACCGTCATTTTCTCCTAATGTAAACTGTGAAAGTTTTCCCTGTTGAATCCTCTCCTGAAACCTAACAAACTTTGTATCCTTAAACTGACTTTATTTTATTTCCGAAGCTAAGGCAGACTGAGAAGTATCATACACCGCCACCCTGCCTTCGCTGACCTTGGTTAAACTAACCCTGAGGTTTCCCAATTTTTGTACCTCACGAACAATACCTCTCTTTTGTATTGTCAAGTGGGCCAAGTTGCCAATTGATCCCCTACTAAGTGCGTCAGCCACCAGGTTAGCTTTTCCAGGATGGTAAAGAATGCTAAGGTCATAATCCTTAAGCAACTCTAACCATCTTCTTTGTCAGAGATTCAAATCCTTTTGTGTGGTTATGTACAGTAAACTCTTGTGGTCTGTAAATATATCTACATGCACCCCATACAAATAGTGTCTCCATATTCGTAAGGCGAACACTACCGTGACCAATTCCAAGTCATGAGTTGGATAATTCTTCTCATGTATCTTTAATTGTTGAGATGCATACACAATCACTTTTCCAAACTGCATCAACACACATCCTAAACCTTAAGAGGCATCACAAAAGATTGTGAACCCTTTTTGTCCCGATGGTAAGGGTAGGACTGGTGCAGTAGTCAACAACTCCTTCAATTTCTGAAAACTTTCTTCACATACTTCTGACCACTGGTAGTTAACCTCTTTTTGAGTCAATCGGGTCAAGGGAGCAACAAGACTAGAGAACTTCTACAAATCTTCTATAATACCCCGCCAACCCCAAGAAACTCCAAACTTCTATTGGAGTGGTAGGTCTTGGCCAGTTCTTCGCTACTTCTATCTTTTTGGGGTCTACCATAATTCTATCCCTTGACACAACATGGCCCAAAAAGGCTACCTTTTTCAACCGAAATTCACACTTTGAAAATTTAACATACAGTTTCTACAGTTTTAAGACTTGAAGCACTACCCTCAGATATTCTTCATGTTCTTCAACACTCTTGCTGTAAATTACAATATCATCTACGAATACAATCACGAACAAATCTAAGAATGGTTTGAATATTCTGTTCATAAGATCCATAAAAGTTGTTGGGCCATTGGTTAACCCGAACGACATGACCAAGAACTCATAATGGACATATCGGGTCCTAAAGGTTGTTTTGGGTATATCATCAGGATTTATTTTCAGCTGGTGATATCCCGAACGAAGGTCAATCTTGGAAAAATAATTGGCTCCCTGAAGTTGGTCAAAAAATCATTGATTCTTGGTAATGGGTATTGGTTCTTAATCCTGACCTTATTGAGTTGTCGATAATCGATGCACATTCGGAGTGAACCGTCTTTCTTCTTCACAAAAAGGACTGGTGCACCCCAGGGGGAAACACTAGACCTTATAAAGCCCTTATCCAGAAGATCTTTCAATTATTCTTTTAACTCTCTCAACTCAGCTGGGGCCATTCGATATGGAGGAATGTAGATGGGTCTTGTACCCAAAATTAATTTTATATCGAACTCCACTTCCCTGTCCGGAGGAAGGCCTGGAAGTTCTTCAGGGAAAACCTCCAGAAAATTATGAATAATAGGGACAATACGTACCTTTGGGACTCTTTTTGGGAATCCATTATACTCGCCAGGTAAGAGTATTCCACCTCGTGACTTCTGAATAACTTTTGAGCCCTAAGGTAGGAAATAAGTCGACTAGAGGGTGTCCCAATCCTACCCCTTATAAACACTTCTGGTTTCCCAGGAAAAGATAATTTTACAACCTTTTGCCGGCAATCCAACATGGCATAACATGCTAACAGTCAATACATACCCAAAATAATGTCAAAGTCTACTATATCAAGTAATACTAAGTCTACTATTGTTTCTCTACCATTTACCTCTAACGGAAAATTTTTAATTACTCGAGAGGCCCAAACTGAGGCCCCCACTGGTGTCATGACTTCAAAGGGTTCACTTAAACATAAAGGTTCTACATGTAGACTCTTAGCAAAACCCATTGACACATATAAAAATGTAGAGACGGGATCATATAATACAAGTGCAGGAATACTTGAGACCAACAAAATACATGGGACCACCGCATTAGATGCCTCCGCCTCATTCCTCTAGGGAAAAGAGTAGAGTCGGTTATGATTGTTGGACTTTTGACCTTCCTGACTCTATAGGGACTGGTTTCCCTGATTTCCCTTGTGGGAGTTGTGGTCGCTTCTGACCTCCCATGAGAAAACTGAGTTTGGGTTCTCTTTTTGCAATCTTTGACATAGTGGTCTGGTTCTCCGCAGTTATAACAACCTTTCTGTGAGAACCTACATTCTCCAAAATGTTTCCTTTGACAAACCTTACAGACCGGTTTGTCACTCCCTGCTTTGGGGTTGGTGGCCTTGGCATTGTTACCTTGATGATTGAACCATTTATGCTCTTAGGGCCTGTAATGAGACTGGCCTACTAACTGGCTTGGTTTTGAAGAACCCCTACTACCTTATTGCCTATGATTTTGATTTTGATTAAAGGATCCCGACGATCGAAACCTCTTCTTTGAATGCTCTCTTCTTTAGCAAAGCCTTCTACCCTCATTGACATGTCGACGATTTGAAGGTAAGTCCGATTATGGGCTAATGCCACTACCTTCTCTACCATGTTCGGGTTTAAACCCTCAACAAATCTTTTGATCTTCTCCCTTTCCTTATCATCCATCATTTCCTTCATCTTCCAGACTTTCTTCACTTGACGTAGAAATTTGAGCAAGGAGCCTTCTTTACTATCTCCACATAGCATCTTTGCTCTTCTAAACGTGGAGTGGAAATCTCCCGGGATGGAGTTGACTATTATCTGTAGTATGACTCCAATCGGATAATCGAAAAAGGTTGGATCAAATAAGTTCCTCTTTTGTCTAGCCCTAAGCAAATCCGTACAACGTGCGATTGTGTCATCCATATACGTGCCAAAATCGTCTCCTGGGTCCATCCTACGGTCCATGAACTCTTCCTGAGCTCGTATTATCCTTTTCATTTCTATGAGCACTTCCCTATTGGTTGGAACTCGTATTGTAACCATATCTACAAAAATAACTGTTAGTTAGTTTATCGTTGCACAATCCCCTTCCAATATCTTTTGAAGGAGGTAGTAGGAGAACCAAGTCTTTGAAAAGACTCAAAATAGGCACAAGAAGAGTATGAAGGAAGTGAAACCGTTTAGGATGTTATTCCGTTCACTTATTACTAAGGTGACGCGCACACCGTCGCAATAAGTAAGTGTTCAAACACCCAACTCAATGAAATTTCCTAGAATCTCCTAACCTAGTTTAGCTCTGATACCAACTTGTCATACCCCGACTTTTCTCAAGTCTTCCCTTAGGGCGTGATGGTACCTGTACAACCTTTCCTTTTCCTCCAGGGGAACCATTTTAATACACTTCTTTCCAAATTAAACATATATTTAAGTGCGGAAGTAGTAATAACAATAAAAGTAAAAATGTCATGTACTTAATTAATAAGAGCACGAGCCCATGCTCGTACAATCATAACTTCTACGTAGACTCAATGGAAATTTCACATATGAAAATAGAAATTTTGAAGTTTGAAAGGAAACCATCTCACATGGGGCATCCCTCGAGATAATGAGACTAACTTCTTCCACCTATTTATTTAAGAATGAAAGTCACCAAGTTCGAAGTAATGGATTGGTGGAATAATGGGACTGTGGGACGATCGCTAGCCTTGTTGCAGAACTTTCCCCTTATCGCGCTTTCCTGAAACATGTTAGTTAAAAGAGTCAGCCCTACCATACGGGGCTGAGTGAGAACGTCGCCTTAGAATCCAAAGTAACCTCAGAATATTCTAATTACAATCATATTATAAACATAATAAGCATGTTGTGAAAAAAATAGTCTACAATACTTTCATTATATAAGCCAATAAATATTTACGTGCAAGATCTCATCCTAAGAAAATACTTAGTTTAACTAGTACCCCTGCTTTATCCCATATAACATATTATATACTTATTGTGGTATGTACAACCCGATCCAATGCATTGATATTATCTATTTGTTGCGGAACGTGCAACCCGATCCAATGCATTTATATATTTATTGTGGTACGTGCAACCCGATCCAATGCATTTATGTATTTGTTGTGGTACATGCAACGTGGTCCAAGTTTTCTCTTAAAATGCTTAGTGTAACTAGTACCAATTCACACAAGAAAAAACCCTATGAAAACTGTCTCGCCAGAATTTGATTGAAAAATACAATCTTAAAACAGTCATAACCTTTTATCCGTAAGTCGGATTTATCTCCGTAAATTCTCAAACTGTCGAGAACAAAGAACTATAGAACTTGTATTCAGCACAACCTTTCAGATTCCCCACTGAAACATTCAGTTCTTTTATTTTAACAACTCTCATAAAACTATTTCGCCAGATTTTTGTAAAACAAAACACAAACTTAAAACAGTCATAACGTTTTATCCGTAAGTTGGATTAATCTCTGTAAAGTCTCAAACTATTTATAATAGAGAAATCTAGAACTTTTATTCAGCACAACTTCTCATATTCCTCACCGATATGTACAGTTGTTCCATTTTATGTTCTGCCTTCCGGATTTCATTCGATCCGAGGAAGAAACTTTGAACTTCGATAACTCTCAAAATGTATGTCTATTTTAGACCCACTTGGTCTCAATCATATCGTGGAGGAGATATGTATAACTCTGTAAAATTTCATCCAATTCTAACAGATATAACTTAGCGAAACAGATTGTAATTTCATGACCCAAACTAGTTATCAAATAACATACTAACAAACATTTTATGATCATTCTTTCAATATCCGGATCATATTCTAATATGTATTGTAACTTAGAAATAAGGGATTATAATAAGAATTATGATTGAGAGAAACTCACTTTTATCTTCTGCTTCGTGACCGCGAAAGAACTGTCAAACTTGATTGTTAAAGGTAATATTTGTTCTCTTCTATTTTTCTGATTTTTTTGCTATTAGTACTTTTCTGAACTTTTGTTCTTTGTGCTAAGTGTTTTTCTTTTGTGCTATGCAGAATATATAGTGAGTTGTGTTGTGTGTAACTTGTGGGAGGTGGGAGGTGGAAGGAGAAGACGTTGAGGGAGATGAGGGAGGGAAACGTGTAGATCATGGCCTTAATGCTACATTAATATATTTTTTTTATATTTGTTTTAATTTTGGACTTTACACAGTGCCCCAGCCACAAAGTTCAGGAATAATCATAAGAACAAGAACTTCAGAGCATCACGCTCACAGTCACAAGCCAGTATGGGTCCAAGTACCTTCAGTAATCTAGTTTGTACTAAGTGTCCTAAGAGGCACCAAGGGGAGTGCCGCTTTGGCATGAATAACTGTTATGGTTGTGGTCAGCAGGGTTGCTTTTAGAGGGATTGTCCATCAGCGAGGTAGGGTAAAGGTGGTAATGTGTCCACAAATTCAGCAGTTTCTCATAATTCTCAGGCCCAATCAGAGCGTGGTCCAGCTAAGTCCGGTAACGCAGGCGGAGGTCCAAACCACTTATATGCATTATCAGGTCGACAGGATACATAGGCTCATAGAGATGTTGTCACAAGTTTACTAACCATTTTCACTTTTCACGTTTATAGCCTTATGGATCGTAGATCCACTATATCTTATGTAACCCCATTCATTGATATGAAATTTGCGATAAAACCAGAAAAATTGCATGAACCATTTGAAGTATCCACTCCAGTTGGCGAGTCAGTTATAGCTAGGAGGGTATACAGGGGTTTCCAGTTAAAGTCTATCACCGCATTATAATAGCTGATTTGGTAGAGTTAGAAATGGTAGACTTCGATGTAATCATGGATATGGATAGGTTGTCTTCATGTTATTCCACAGTGAGTTGTAGAACCAAAATTGTCAGTTTGAAATTTTCTGATAAACTAGTCATAGAATGGAAGGGTGATCCAGTAGCATCCACATGTAATTTTATTTCCTATCTTAAAGCCAAAAAATAATATCTAAGGGATATATTTACCATCTGGTTTGGGTTAGGGATGCATATACCTAGACCCCGATTCTTCACTCTGTACCAGTTGTCAATGAATTTCCAGAAGATCTTCTCGAAGTTCCTCCCGATAGGGAGATTGACTTTGGAATTGATCTACTTTCTTACACTAAGTTGATATATATTCTGCCATACAGAATGGCTCCAGCAAAGCTATAAGAATTAAAATCCCAGTTGAAAGATCTTATTGATAAGGGATTCATTAGACCACGTGTCTCGCTATGGGGTGCACCAGTCTTGTTTGTTCGAGAGAAAGATGGGTCTTTGCGCATGTGCATTGACTGTCGATAGTTGAACAAGGTCACTATTAAAAACAAATATCCTCTTCCCAGAATCGATGACTTGTTTGATCAACTTCAGAGTGCCGAATATTACTCCAAGATTGACCTCAGATCAGGGTACCATCAGCCTAAGGTTAAGGAATTTTGCATTCTGAAAACCTCCTTCAAAACTGATTATGGTCATTTCAAATTTTGTGTCATGTCGTTCAGATTGACGAATGCACCAGTTGCTTTCATGGATCTTATGAACAGGATATTCAATCCTTATACCTTTTCATTATTGTCTTCATCGATGATATTCTAGTGTATTCCCGTAGTGAGGTTGATCATATAGAACATCTCAGAATAGTGTTGCAGACACTCTAGGATCGCTAGTTTTATCCAATTGTGAATTTTGGATAAAGTCAGTAGCATTCTTAGACCATGTGATTTCAGGTGAAGGCGTCTAAGTTGATTTTCATAAAATAGACACTGTAAAGAATTGGCCCAGACCCACCTCAGCCTCTGAGATAAGAAGTTTCTTAGGTCTGGAAGGCTATTATAAGCATTTTGTAGAGGATTTTTCTTCAATCTCAACTCCGTTAACTAGACTGACTTAGAAAGTCAAATTTCAATGGTCAGATGCCTGTGATCGTAGTTTCGAAGAATTAAAAATGAGTCTAACTTCTGATCCAGTGTTAACATTACCAAAAGAAACCGAAGGGTTCATTGTATATTGTGATGCATCAAGCGTTTGTCTCAGATGTGTTTTAATGTAGCATGGTAAGGTTATATCTTATGCATCACGACAACTTAAGCCTCATTAAAAGAATTATCCGACTCATGACTTAGAATTGGTAGCCGTGATTTTTGCACTCAAGATATGGCGTTATTATTTGTATGGAGTTTAGGTTGAAATTTTCACAGATCACAAGAGCCTTCAGTATATTTTCAAGCAGCGGGAGTTGAATCTTAGACAAATGATATGGCTCGAATTGATAAAGGATTATGATGTACGTGTTCTCTATCATCTAAGGAAAGAAAATGTGGTAGACCCTTAGTCAGCGATCCATGAGATGTTTAGCTCATGTTGAGGAATATAAGAAGACCATGATGAAGGAAATTCACTGACTTGCCAGTCTAGGAGTTTGACTCATGGACTCCAAAGATGGTGGTGTTGTTGATCAGAACATGTCTGAATCCTCCTTAGTAGCTGAGGTAAAGGAGAAACAGTTTAATGATCCCTGCCTATTGCAGTTGAAAGAGGGTATTCATAAGCATAAGACTATGGCTTTGAACAAGGGGTATATGATGGTACTTTGAGGTACCGAGGCAGGTTATGTGTCCAGATGTGGACAGACTCGGAGAGCGAATCATGGAAGAAGCGCATAATTCCAGGTATTCTATTCACCCAGGTTCTACAAAGATGTATTATGATCTTAAAGAGATTTATTGGTGGAACGATATGAAGAGAAATATGGCAGATTTTGTAGCCAACCCAAAGGCATGATTCGATTTGGGTGATTGTGAACCAACAGACCAAATCAACCCATTTTTTTCAGTTAAGACAACAAATTTAGGGGAGGATTATGCTAAGTTGTATATCTGAAAAATTGTCAGGCTTCATGGGACCCTAGTGTCCATTATTTCAGATCTTGGTGCTTAGTTCACAATGCACTTATGGAAGTCTTTCCGGGAAGGATTTGGTACCAAGGTAAATCTCAGCACGACTTTTCATCCTTAAATAGAAGGACATGCAGAACATACTATTCAGACTCTTGAGGATATATTGAGGGAATGTGTTCTTGATTTTAAAGGTAATTGGGATGATCATTTGCCTCTCATTGAATTTGCTTATAATAACAGTTAACATGCTAGTATCCAGATGGCACCGTTCGAAGCTTTGTATGGGCGAAGATCATCAATTGGTTGGTTTAAAGTTGGTGAAGAAGAAAAATTAAGACCATACTTGGTCCATCGGGCTATGGAAAAAGTCAAGTTATTTCAGGAGCATCTAAAAACAACTCAGAGTCACCAAAAGTCCTATTCGGATGTGAGGCGTGGGGACTTGGAGTTTCAAGTGGATGATTGGGTATTTTTGAAAGTTTCACCTATGAAAGGTGTCATGAGGTTTGGTAAGAAAGGGAAGCTCAGTCCTAGGTATATCGGACCATATAATATTTTGAGAAGAATTGGCCAAGTGGCTTATGAACTTGAATTGCCACAAGATTTAGTTATTGTACACCCAGTGTTTCATGTATCTATATTAAGGAAATGCGTGGGAGACCCGTCATTAGTTATCCATACTGAATCCATCACAATTAAGGATAGTCTAACATATGAGGAGATCCCTGTGGCTATTTTGGATCGTCAGATTCGCAAGTTCAGAATCAAGGAAGTTACATCAGTGAAAGTGTTGTAGAGAAGTCAGAAAGTTGGTGAGGCTACATGGGAAGCTGAATAGGACATGAAGTCCAAATTTCTGTACTTATTTGAGGAGCAAGTAGAAAGCGTACAAGGTAAATACCTTTAGTATTCATGTCATGTTCCTTGCGTATCCATGTCTCATGTTTCACAATCATGTATTCAATACTCATGTTCCATGTCCCCATATTAATGTTTTCATTGTAATCAAGTCAATTCAGTCCCATGTTTCATGTCATGTTTCTTCACGTTCATGTACTTTTGCCATGTCTAGTCTTATTCTTAACCATGACTCATCATTCGAGAATAAATGATCCCAAGGGGGAGATATTGTAACACCTCATACCTCCAAACTAAGCCATAATTATTATTCAGGGGATTAGGAAAGTAAAAGGGGAAATTAAAATTGAAAAACCAGTTTCAGTTCTACAGACCCGGATTTACGCCCCAAATTGACGAATCGTAAAAGGTTTTACGGATCATCGAAGTGAGCCGTCAATTATGTATTTGAAATTGACGGAACCCTATAATTTTTATGGACCGTGCATGATTATACGGCCTATTCTTTTTTACCATAACGCTCTTTCCAGCTTTTTAAGATCACTTTATATTGACATTTGGGTGACGGTCCAATTATATGGACTGTACAATATTATACGGTCCAAACCCAAATCGTAGAAAATTCGATTGTCCGTTGAACTTGACCATAAAAGTCCCGACAGGCTGAATAGTATAAATACACAGACTTAGTCCCAAAATAATAAGTTTTCTTCTTTTTCCAATTCCTAGAATAAATTTTCTCTCTTCCCAACTTTCTCCTACACCAAGGTAAGCCTTTTCCATGTAATACTAAGTGATTCTAACATAATTCTCATGAATTCTAAGTAGAATCCAGTGCTCTTAATGTAGAGTTTTCTAGATAAACCCATTTTAAGGTTTCAAGGTTCAAGCTTCGGATTCCTCCTTCCAAATTCAGATTTTTAACTAGAGTATTGGAGCAAATAAGCTATGTAGAGCTTCTATCCACGTGTGAGAATATCCATGTCCTTCTCCACGCTACATTTTTCCATGAAACACGAATTCTTCATAAGTTAGAGTTTTGTCCCATTATCATGATACCCCCAATACATGTAATATTATTATACATCATGTCTATATTACAAGTCATCAATTGTATTCATGATAGATCATTATGATTGTCATAAACTTGTCTGTAATCCATGAACGAATGCTTTGAATTCCATGTGTTCTTGAAGACAAGTTATAATTACTATTACTCAGTTTTCATGAAAATATATGTCTTTCATGATTTATGTTAGTTATATGATATATCCTCTTACATGTTCAAATATAATTACAAGCCATATTTTAAAAGTTATTTTCATGAAAATTATGGGCTTACAAGCCAACTATTATCAAGTACACATTTTGGGAGTTGCATAGATCATAGAGAAGGCTCTTTCAGTTTGAAACTATGTATTCCATCATAGGATAAGGGTCACTCCACCCAGAGGATGATACCTTCAGATTGTTGATTCGACTATTTCATGTCATGTTCATGTCTCATAATTATGGGAACGCTTTGCTGGTCGGGCCAGGTACTAGACTCCGCGTACCTACGTGGTGATTTCATGTTGTTAGTTATACTACTGTTTCCCCCACAGATATATAGTTTATAGATTTTACACATGTTATTAAATTTATGTTCATGTTCAATTTCAATTTCAGTTTTATGTTTCTATTATATTACGTGCATGCTTATTCTTTCAGTTACTTTATATGTGGTACAATTCAAATGTACTAACATACCTTTTTCTTGGGCTTGTACTTCATGGTGCATGTACTGAGTTTCAGAACGACAGATCTGCTCATTAGGATTTCTTCGGTATTAGTTACTTGGTGAGCCCCATTCCATTTGGGGTGTCAGCCTATTTATTTTCATGATTATGGTTTATAGTTGAGGTATGCCAGGGCCTTGTCCTAATAAATATTTTTGCAGATTCTTGTTTCAGAGGTTTCATAAACTAGACTAGTTATCATTTCATGTCAATCATGTCAGTATTACTTTCAGACTTAGTATGCTTTGTTTAGATATTTTCGCTATAGTATTTCAGACTATTTTCATTATATAGTATTTCATGTTTATTTTCCATTATCATTTCATTCTTTCAATGTCCATGTTGGTTCAGTATCCATGTGGTTTGCTCGGTCACATGTAGTCAGGCATTGAGTGTCGCGTTTTGCCCAGGTCATGGTTCGGGGCGTTACACCTTTACTCTATTTTTATATCTCTTATTTACATATTTTACATGTCTTACATATTCAGAACACCTTTCATACTGAACTCCCTTCGGGGCGTTGTGTTCATGCCCGTAGGTACAGATAGATAGGATGACATACCTCGTCAATAGGGTACCTATTTTCAGTTGTTGGTTATCGCACTCCACTTCTTCAGAGTTGCTATACAGAGTCAGTAGGCGCTACTCCATATGTATATAGCTATTTTGGGTATGTTGGGGCCCTGTCCCAACTTGATGATATATATTAGTACTCGTAAAGGCTTGCATACTAGACGTTCTTGTATATATATTTTATGCGGCGTTGTCGGCCCTTGTCAGTTGTTGATATACTCATGATGGCCTCGTCGGCCTTAGTTTATGTATATATGTTATGTTGGGCCTTTTTTGCGTGTGGGTTACTGTGCTTTCTACCTTATCATTGTCATTAGGAGGCCTTGTTGGCCTAAGTTGTCTATTGTGGTATTCATGTAGCATAGTTGGTTTTCCTGGGCCTTAGGGTGCCGAGTGTCGCCCACCTCCCCCCCCCCCCAAAGCTAAGGTGTGACATCCCTGACTCTTATTAACTGAATAACACCGAACTAATTATGCGGCCTTTTGTGATGCTTGGTGTGTGTGAGAATAGATCCCAAGGCAAGTGTATGTATGTAGCCCCGTAGGTAAGTATGTACATAGCCTCGAAGGCAGAAATCATATTAGGCTATGAAGGCAAGTACGCATGTATATAGCCCCGAAGAGAAATGTATAATTGGATAACCCTGAAGGCAAGTGCGTAACTCTATAATCATGCCTTCTATTCATCAACTAGATAAAAATGATTCTAGGCGGAAAGTAAACTCCTGACAAGGGAAACCACTATAAGAATATCTTGAAGCAGCATGGATATTGAGATCTTGTGAATGACACTTCTTTGTGTGCTTAGTCGGGATTCGTGCGGTAGGGATTTCTGCCAAAATAAAGAAAGGAAGATAGTCTTTACATACTTTTTATTGGTCTACTCACCGACACATGTACATAAGTTGTATATCACCTCAATCTACAATAACGATAATAACATTATCGTCAAGCTAATGGAAAACTAGTATATGATACATCAAGCGACAAGTTTGATTCTTAACTTATAGTTCAGTACTCTTCTTACATAATTCTTTTTTGCATTCACTAATTTTCATTTTTCTAACTGATAATCAATGTAAAGTTTAAAGTCATCAATACACATCATTCATTCCATCTTAATCATAAAAGAGAATAGAAAGAAAAATTACCAAAGCAATGCATAATTTTCGAGCTCTTATCGACATGCATTCACTCTCACAAGTCGATCACCATTCAAGAGTCGTCTTCTTCACAATATCTTATGCTTAAGAAGGGTGACATTTTTTACTAATGTGATAATTTCTTTTTGCAACAAACACTTAAATAGACCTCTATTTATAGGATTACAATATGGAATACCATGAACATGACTATTAATTATTTAAAAATTATGATAATAAAAAATTGTGAGAGTAATGTAAATAAAGACCATAAAGCTTTTTTAAAGAATATGAATGAATGGTTAATTGACGTATTTATTCTTGTTTAATAAGAAATAGAAAAGTAGAAAAATTATCAAAAAATGAAAAAAAAAAAAAAAAGATAAATAGGATACTTCGCCAAAGAGAGGTGACACATCACTTTTTTTTTTGGTCTAGAAAAAAAGAATATTTTCCTTCATACCAAACACACTCCAAATCTCATATTACAGTCAATGAGTCTATCAAGCGATTCTTTTTTTCTTGGTTTGGGTAGTTTGGTTTTAAATACAATGACTAGTAATGTCCGTTTCTTTTCAAGTCCTAATCATGTTTAAATATCATTTTTTGTTTTTCCTATATTTCACTAAGCATAATCATTGAATAAGTGTTTGACCTCTAACTATTAATCGTTCATTTCACTTAAATAGAAATAAAATAATACAATAAAAGTAGATTGAGAAGATTCTATAGCGAAGCCGGATTACATGGGAAGTAAATAGGCCTTGAATAAACCTTCACGTTCATAACTGTTGTAAAATTGCAATAGCTACACAACAAAAATTATCAGTATGATTTAATTGTAGAAAGCAGCAAACAGGAGTTGATATTAATTCAAAAAACAAAGGCTAAAACACATATATCGATGTGTTGGAAGTAGATTATTATTTGTTTGGCTTCTGTAGTACATTTTTTTTTGTGTTACATAAATTCTAATTGAAGTGTAGTTCTTCTCTCATATCTATTTAAAAAATTCACCATCTACTTGATAGTAATTAACCATCACACAAATAGTCATTCCACATATTCACTTTAACATACTTTGGATACACCATAAATTCTTCTAGCCTTTACATAATTGTTCGTAATGAATATTAAAAGATACTACTAATTTGGATAAGAAGAAACTTACATTTGACAAGAATTTTATATATGTGCAATGTAGCCCATATTCCTGATATTATTTCTACTAATAATAAGGACAAGAAGAAGAATTATTAATGATTGAA
Source organism: Anisodus acutangulus (assembly GCA_029783415.1). Lineage (NCBI taxonomy): Eukaryota > Viridiplantae > Streptophyta > Magnoliopsida > Solanales > Solanaceae > Anisodus > Anisodus acutangulus. The sequence continues at coordinate 24,893,758 of CM056492.1, read as the reverse complement.
TTAGATTAATTTTTAATTATAAAAACGATTAGGGCGTTGTTACAATATACGTAATTGGTGTTATTGTCAAAGTTAACAATAAATATATCAAAGAACCTAAACTAAATTATATTATCTATTGATTCTACAAGTGCACACACAAGCATTATATAGATGTTTCAGGTTTTAATATTAATATTGGAAAGCTGTTTTTGACTTCTTTCAGTGAATTCCTACTCTACTAATTGGAAATAAAAAAAGAGCTAAGCAATCACCTAAAAGAGGTCCTTTTTGAATTCTAAAACAATGTACTTTTAATGCACTTCTAAAGTATCTGACAAAGGAAAAACAATTATTTCTTGAAATTAGTATTGTACCATGGGATAAACTTTAACTATCCATTAAAAAGAGAATGAAACTTTAACCTCTTTTACATTCACATTCAAAAGATCATAAAAAAAAAATAAGATTCCCCTACAGTAAGTTGTTTAAAAGAAGGAAAAAACATAAAAATAAAAAGAATACTCAAAAAATCATAGAAGTAATATAACTATCAATTGAAGCACATATTATATATACACATTAATTTAAAATCCATACTAAAACTCACAGTGTAATGGCTGTTGGCATGATAAAGGAACAGAGAGGAGAATAGTACCAACTGGTGGAACTCTAACATCAAGTACACAATATGGAAAAAACTGAGGGAAAAACTGAATATTTGAAGTAGGTAAACAATTGCATAGAACATAAAGGGTTGCAATGTTTAGTCAAGGAGTGTGAAGTTGTTGGAACTTTTAACTATTTTTGTCTGGGGCACGTGTTTCCTTTTGTTTATATGATTTTAATTAATTTAAAAAATTAAATAGACCAATTTACAGGCGGATCTTTTCATCATCTAACAACCCTGAAGAGGGTAGGAATATAGATGGTATATTAACATAGTAGATGGTATATTAACATAGTTACATCTAAGTTTATCAAATAAAAAGCATGTAGTACGGAAGCAGATATTATCAACTCAAAATTCATTTTTTAAATAAAAGTCTATAACCTTCTATCAATATTAACTTCATAATTTCAGAGACTTATACTTATCAAGATCATAATTAGAAACACATAGTCTGAAAACATACCTCTTAGCAGAATTTCAAGATCACCGGAGATACTCAACCCACCCTGGCTCTGCCTCCCTTTTTCCTCACTGGATTCGACGAGATAAATGGCCTAGGTGTTGGGAATTGCTTGACAGACTCTTTCTTAAAATTTCTTTAAGAGATGGTGTTTTATGGACTAGTATGGTTCTAAGTATAAGCTTTCAAAGTATCTATTCTCTGGTATTATGATATTATTCTTGATATGGATTATAGACCAAAGGGGGTTTAGCTAGACATAAGAGAAAATATTTCCAAGATTTGAAGTTGTTGTATTCCGAAAGATAATCTCCAAGGTTACAATGAGGCTCTTTATATAGATAACCTCAGTTGCTTACATTATTGGTATGCTGAAAAGTCTAAAAGCCAATAGTATTTTTTGTTACAAAAGTCGTAAATAGTACTTTGTCTCTTATAATTTCATACTTTTCTTCAAAGTTGTTTGTCGTTGTTGCCATTTTTTTTGACGTTGTCAGCTATCATCTCTGTCTTTGATTCCTTGTGGGTTCGGCGACTTTTTTCAATTTTTTGTCGAGGCTGGTTGCTTTCTTCCACAAGCATCTTGCAAGCTGTCCTTTTTGCACAAAAAGATGAATTTTTTTTTCTTCTTCAAACTTTCATTTGAAGCATTCGATACTCCTATAGAGTAGGAACGGTATCGTTTCAATTTTTTCAATAGATACTCCTATGGGATAGAAACGGTATCTCTTTCATTAGTATGATGGTAATATATGATAATATATGGGCTTGCTGTAGTTAGACTACATTGGGCCGTATCAAATTATTACATCTTGGCTTCTCTTAGTTTAAACTACATTGAGCCACAAGGCATTTTCTTCTGGCCTATCAGAAGCTTGTATTGTTCCACATTTGCACTGGAATGATTGTGTTTTAGATTTATGATCCGGTCATGCATATTTGTAAGCTGCATAGTATCTTGAGATAGTATATCGTTGTTGTAGTATAAGGTAATAATTTCTTCAATTTCTCCACCTTTGGAGTTTCCAATAATGCTAGTTTTACCTGCTCTTAACATATCTTTAATTTTTTATTTCATTGTTAATAGTCCAATGGCTCTTTTGGCACTCAACCATTCTTGGAATTTTTCCAGGGTACATGGTATTTTCATCTTATGATCTTCATCATCTCCACTAATGTTGCTATTTCTTCCAGTTTTGAATAATTGGCATATCATAATAGGTTTTTCAGTTAAATCTGTTGAGGCATCAAATAGTTGTATACCATAGATACCTTTTCCAAAAGATTCCATCATTGCTTGAGCATATTGTACTATAATAGTAGGTAATTTAGCAATATTGTAAAAAGTTTCATCTACTAGTATTTTATCTACAAAACCATAAGTAAATAGCTTTGAAACTATATCAGGGTTAGATTTTTCATTACATAAAAATCTTGGGCATTTGCTAAGTTTTGCACTTCGTAAAATATGAGGGTTAGATTTATAGTCATAAAATTTATTTATTTGTTCGTAAGCTGTAATATATTCAAGTGCAAATTTTAATTTGTCACACATTGATACTGCTGTTGGAATTTGAGAAGATGAGGCTGTTATGAAAGCTGTAAAAGAATGATTGTCAATTCCTTCTTCTGTTTAATTCTGGTAAAGGGTTATTTTATTTATAATGACAGCTCTTACTTGGAAATTATCCATTCTAACAATATTTTTTACTGGTAATAAGTTATAATGGAATCTCTTTATTTCAAATTTTACTGCTAATATTTTCTTTTTCATTAATATGATAATTTTTCTCATTTGGCTTCCCTGTTCCACATCCATATCCACAAATTAGTGGTTTATATTTATCTATATCATCTTTATCATATGCTATGAGGACTGCTCCTCATCCTATATCACTAGCATCAGTGAAAAGTTCTAGTTGATCTATTTTCATTTGTATTCTATGTTTTGGCAAGGCTTTCACTTTTTCCTTGATTTCATTTATAGCTTTAGTATGTCCTTCCTTCCATTCAAAGGTTATATATTTTTTCTAGTTAATTCTTGCAATGACTTTCGTAAGAGTGGTAAATCCTTTATATGGTCTGAAGCATAGTTTACTACTCCTAGAAATTCTTGTACTTCTTTTTTACTCTCTAATTTATCTTTAAAATTCTTTATTTTTGTTACGATGTGCTCTTGCAATTGTAATCCTTCATTATCTATTATGTATCCCAAATATATTCTATATTGTTCTTAAAGATTTCAGATTTCTTTTCAGATAATAGTATTCCATGTTGTTTCACAGTTTTTATAAATTCTTCTAAATGTTTTATATGATTTTCCAAATCATCACTATATATTAATATGTCATCAACATATACTATAAAAAAATTCTGTCAATTTTTTGAACACTTGGTCCATCCTTCTTTGAAATACTTGTGGTGCATTTTTCAATCCAAAGGGTAGTACATTCCATTCTTAATGTTCTTGAGGGGCACTAAAGGTTGTTAAAGATTTTGATTATTTGTTAGTTTTATTTGTCAAAATCCACTTTTACAGTCAAATTTACTGAACTATTTTTTATTTAAGGTTTCTTTTGTATGGTAAAAAGTATCCATCAATTTGAACAGAATTATTAGAATTAAAATTGATACAAGAGAGTAAAAGTCCACATAGTAGCCCCTCAAGAAACCTTATCAATAGATTAGAAAATAAAAAATGGTTCAGTAAATTTGACTGTAAAAGTAGATTTTGATAAATAAAACAAACTGCCTTTAGTGCCCCTCAAAAACACTACGAATGGAATGTACTACCCTTTGGATTGAAAAATGCACCACAAGTATTTCAAAGAAGGATGGACCAAGTATTCAGAAAATTGACATAATTTTGTACAGTATATGTTGATGACATATTAATATATAGTGATGATTTGGAAAAACATATAAAACCTTTTAGAAGAATTTATAAAAACTGTGAAAAAATATGGAATACTATTATCTGAAAAGAAATCTGAAATCTTTAAGAACAATATAGAATATTTGAGATACAATATAGATAATGAAGGATTACAACTGCAAAAACACATTGTAACAAAAATAAAGAATTTTAAAGATAAATTAGAGAGTAAAAAAGAAGTACAAGAATTTCTAGGAGTAGTAAACTATGCTTCAGACCATATAAAGGATTTACCACTCTTAAGAAAGTCATTGCAAGAATTAACTAGAAAAAGTATAACCTTTGAATGGAAGGAAGGACATAGTAAATCTATAAATGAAATCAAGGAAAAAGTCAAAGCCTAGCCAAAACATAGAATACCAACGGAACTAGATCAACTAGAACTTTTCACTGATGCTAGTGATATAGGATGGGGAGCAGTCCTCATAGCATATGATAAAGATGATATAGATAAAGATAAACCACTAATTTGTGGATATGGAGGTGGAACATGAAAGTCAAATGAAAAAAATTATCATATTAATGAAAAAGAACTAATAGCAGTAAAATTTGAAATAAAGAGATTCCATTATCACTTATCACCAGTAAAATTTATTGTTAGAACGGATAATACCCAAGTAAGAGCTCTTATTACAAATAAAATAGACTCTTTTACCAGAACTAAACACAAGAAGGAATTGACAATCATTCTTTTATTGTTATGATTTTATTGTTAAAATATATCTGGAACTAAAAATATTCTAGCTGATTTTCTTAGCAGGTATAACGATGTCAACCAGTAATGAAAAATTTGAAGAATATATTACCAGTGTTACAAAAATCATCAAATAAAACCATGAAACCATTACAACCAAAATGCAAGAAAACGCATATCTGGTAGACCAGCTGACAGAAGCCTTTCGAGGCTTCAAAAACCTACAAAACCTAAAAACCCCTCAATCTACTACAGAAAAACCAAAAACGTTTACATCCCAGCTTGCAACCATGTCATCCACTATACCATCTTCCATAACAGCCTCATCTTCTCAAATTCCAACAGCAGTATCAATGTGTGACAAATTAAAATTTGCACCTGAATATATTACAGCTTACGAACAAATAAATAAATTTTATGATATAAATCTAACCATCATATTTTACGAAGTGCAAAACTTAGCAAATACCCATCATACTAGTAGATGAAACTTTTTACAATATTGCTAAATTACCTACTGTTATAGTACAATATGCTCAAGCAATGATGGAATCTTTTGGAAAAGGTATCTATGGTATACAACTATTTGATGCCTCAACGGATTTAACTGGAAAACCTATTATGATATGCCAATTATTTAAAACTGGAAGAAATAGCAACATTAGTGGAGATGATGAAGATCATAAGATGAAAATACCATTGTACCCTGGAAAAATGCCAAGAATGGTTGAGTGCCAAAAGAGCCATTGGACTATTAACATTGAAATAAAAAATTAAAGATATGTTAAGAGCAGGTAAAGCTAGCATTATTGGAAACTCCAAAGGTGGAGAAATTGAAGAAATTATTACCCTATACTACAACAACAACATACTATCTCAAGATACTATGCAGCTTACAAATATGCATGACCGGGTCATAAATCTAAAACACAATCATTCCAGTGCAAATGTGGAAAAATACAAGCTTCTGATAGGCCAGAAGAAAATGCTTGTTATCAGTACAAAAATGATACAATACTACTCATACTACTATGAAAAAAGAAGGATCCTCTAATCCCTTCGCATAAAACGGCTCAATGTAGTTTAAACTACAAGAAGCCAAGATGTAATAATTTGATACGGCCCAATGTAGTCTAACTACAACAAGCCCATATATTACCATACATTACCATCATACTAATAAAAGAGATACCGTTTCTATCCCATAGGAGTATCTATTGAAAAAATTGAAACGATACCGTTCCTACTCTATAGGAGTATCGAATGCTTCAAATGAATGTTTGAAGAAGAAAAAAAAATCATTTTTTGGTGCAAAAAGGACAGCTTGCAAGATGCTTGCGGAAGAAAGCAACCAGCCTCGACAAAAAATTGAAAAAAGTTGCCGAACCCACAAGGAATCAAAGACAGAGATGATAGCTGACAACGTCAAAAAAAATGGCAACAATGACAAACAACTTTGAAGAAAAGTATGAAATTATAAGAGACAAAGTACTATTTAATTTACAAATTTTGTAACAAAAATACTATTGGCTTTTAGGCTTTTCAGCATACCAATAATGTAAGCAACCGAGGTTATCTATATAAAAAGCCTCATTGTAACATTGAAGATTATCTTTCGGAATACAACAGCTTCAAATCTTTGAAATTTTTTCTCTTATGTCTAGCTAAACCCCCTTTTAGTCTATAATCCATATCAAGAATAACATCATAATACCAGAGAATAGATACTTTGAAAGCTTATACTTAGAACCATACTAGTCCATAAAACACCATCTCTTAAAGAAATTTTAAGAAAGAGTCTGTCGAGCAACTCCCAGCACCTAGGCCATTTATCACATCGAATCCAGTGAGGAAAAAGGGAGGCAAAGCCAGCGTGGGTTGAGTATCTCCAGTGATCTTGAAATTCTGCTAAGAGGTATGTTTTCAGACTATGTGTTTCTAATTTTGATCTTGATAAGTATAAGTCTCTGAAATTATGATGTTAATATTGATAGAAGGTTATAGACTTTTATTTAAAAAATCAATTTTGAGTTGATAATATCTGCTTCCGTACTACATGCTTATTATTTGATAAACTTAGATGTACCTATGTTAATATACCATCTATATTCCTACCCTCTTCAGGGTTGTTAGATGATGAAAAGATCCGCTTGTAAATTGGTAATAAGAAGAGTATTTATATATATATATATATGTGCGTTGCACATGTATTCCAAATTACGTTATACACAATTTTTATTTTATCAAGAAGATGTGTATATAGCCGGCATAAGTTGTTAAATTTATTCAGAGCTTGTTCTCTTCGCTGCCTTTATATCTAGTACATAAAAATTAATCACGATGGGAGTAAGATAATAAGAAAAGTTATGGTACTTCTTAGATTGTTGGGCAGCTTGTTTTTATCACACTGTCCATCGTCATAAGATATCTAATTAGTAAAATTCGGTGGTGACTTCAGTCTCATCCCTTTCGAGAATTCCGCTATGTAAAAAGGGCAGCCCGGTGCATTAAGATCCCGCTATGTGCGGGGTACAGGGAATAGCTGGACCACAAGGGTCTGTTGTACGCAGCCTTACCTTATATTTCTGTCAGAGGTTGTTTCCACGGCTTGAACTCATACCTCCTGGTCACATGCGCGAGGTCCGGAGAATTCCGTTATGTGTTTTAGTTAATTATATGTTATTATAGATAATAACTATTAACGTGACCCTTTACCGGACCCAGCTAATGCGGAAAGATTTGTGCATCGGATTGTCCTTTTTCTATTATTTATTTAGGTAAAAAAATTATTATTTTGATAAATTTATATATTAACTATTGATGTCAGTAGTTCTATAATATGAAGTATGATATCTTTTTAATTAAACAAAATTCAAGTTGAGGTACGAATGTTAATAATTATTATTTATATTTTAAATGTCTTTAATATCGTTATTTAACGCACTATTTTGTTTACATAGGATAAGAAAAATTATACATTATCTAGAAGAGGGAAGATTAAACATAGCAAATCATGATAAACACATATAAAAAAAAAGATAAATTTAATAATAAAAAATAGTTGTTATCCATAATGTTATAAGAATTGTTACTAATCAAATATTATTTTGTTGCATTGAGTTGTAAACACATTGATCAGTGTCCTATGATTTGACATTGCATGGCCGCGAATAGTATCTATGATTTATATTCGAAGAAGACTCATATTATGAATGATTAAATAACTTGAGTACATAATATCATTCTCTTAACTTTTTTGATACTCATAGTAATTTATCTACCAGTTATGATCATAACTTAAAAGTACGACGAAGACATCAAATGTGAAACTCATTTTACGTGGAAAGAAAAAAGATATATATCACAAATGATTAGTTAAAATAAATAAATATATATCAGAATATAATTTGCATCAATTATTTTTAGAAATTCCAAAAATTAACATTAAGTATATGAGATTGTGGACTACTCATATTTCAAATGATTTTGAGGACTCTTGGGATAAGTAATTATGATATTTTAGAATCATAATATTCACATTTGCCACATCGAAGTCTGTGTAGAAAATATAATACAAGGATCCATTGCCTAATGAATTGGTTAAGTGAATATTGCTATTAAAAATGCAAATGAAGTTGGAATTAATACAAAATGCTAGTGATAGAAAAGATTTCTTCAAATGGTGCCAGGAAAATTCTTTGAGATAGAGAAAATAGTAGATGCAACCTTCCAAAATCGATAGTGGTAATGCAAATAGATTCACTAATTGTATATATTTTGGTAACATTGCATGGGATATCACAAATGTTTATGATAGTGGTATTGCAAGAAGGATATGTAGTTGTAGAGATTTAACAAACAATAAATGTACCTTTTCAAGAATAGATGTACCCTTTAGTATTGAAAACATCTTTTCATATTGATAACACCTTTTCGTAAAGAATAGATATCACGATCGAAAATCTCATTTGTGTCGTAAGGATACCTACCCTGACCCGTATGTGAACCACTAGTCATACAAGACAAAATTATATAAACGTAAATGCGGAAGAAGAAAATAACAAGAGAAATGCTATCAAAATTTTGACACTTAAAGCATACATCTTAGAAACATCCATCAAAACCTGGTTGTCATAAGTACATAGCTACTAATTGAAATACAAGTCTGAAACTTTAAATACAATCACTGTCTGAAATATAGTACAGAAAAGTAAAATAAATAGATGGAGAGTTTCAATGCCGGGATAGAATATATGGCTCACTCTGGACCTCCAAGAGGAATCTCCAAGCTCTGCGTCAAGCTCCTCCGATGATGTCTGGTTCAGTACCTGCACATACAGTGCAACAAGTGTAGAGTGAGTACGGGAATCACGTGTACCCAGTAGCATCATCGACCGACCCTAATTATAGCGGTGACGAAGGTTGGTACTCCCAATACTTCTCTTCTTGATGTGACGGTTCTCAGGTAAGATCTTGTGTCTTTGAACCAACCACTCTTTATGCATGAGACTTAAGGAATATCTTAGGATGGCACAAACTTCAAATGACACCATGAACCATTGATACATACCATGTTGGATTTTGAAGATCATTTCCCCTTCAATTCCCTCTCGGGTTCTCATTAGTTGGGAATCGTCCTTCAACTCCATTTTGGAAAGCAACCTGTCTCCACTCATCTTATCCTAATAGTCATCAATCCTTAGCATAGGAGACTCGTTGTAGATTTCTCGGCCATCAACACATACGTTCCAAGGTCCATTCTCTTTTGACGTCAATAAGGCGGAACTAAGGCCCTTTCGATCATAGCCTTCGCCTAACAATTCTTGTTCTTGACCTTGCAATTCTTTAGATTCTTTCAAATGGCGTCCATAGTCTTGGTGAGTAGGTAATGAACTTTTTGAAAATAAATCAAGAGCAAGTTCACTATATTTCACCGGTAATGTTCCGGATGCAATGTCATTCGGAAGTTCCTCCACGTCGGCATTTTCCACCGTGACTTCCACGGGGACTTCCTTGCGCACTAATGTATCTAGAGGGCTCCCCTTCTTAAATTCTTAGTCTATATTTTGTGCATCAAGCAAGGGGGTCTCGGATTCCTCTTATTCTTCCAGTGGTATGGGTTCCTTAATAGCCAAGGAAAATCCACACTCTCGATACTCTTCTCTATTCACGACCCTGGGATTAGGACATTCACTTATAAAGTCTTCTAATTCTTGACATTGGAAGCACCTATTTTTCCTTTTATCTACCCCTTTTGTAACTTCAATACTTTTATGGTTATACAAAGGGTTAGTAAGGGATGTACTGCCCCTTCCTACCTTTTGATCCTTATTTTCACTTTCGTGACGATACAATGGGTTAGTAAAAGAGATTCTGCCCTTTGCTTTAACATTCATGGGCCTTACAAAGGACCTTGGGTACCTTTCCTTTCAAGCCTTGGACTGTTTTGCACAACCCTTGACATGGCATTATTACTCACGGTACATCCTGTAAGTTCTCTTTTCACGGCCCGCACTTGTTCCGTAAAATTATCACTTATAAGCCTCCTTAGTTCTTCTTTGTTTATGTGAGACATAGCGTCAAAGCGTAGAACGGGGTGGCCTTTCTCTAATACCAATTTGATGTATGTAAGTAGGGGTGTAAGTGGGTAAGTGGGTCGAGGCTTGGTTGTAATCTAGTCAACCCAAAATTGGGACTCAAAGTGGGGTTTTCGGGTGGGGTGTTTCTGCCGGGCAGTGTGGTGTTGAGGGACGTTTTCGGGTAGTTTAGGGTAGAGTTGGACTTAGACATTTTATGGGGGTGTTGAGGGTTGTCTAAATGATCGGATTTTGGTGGTTTGATGGTGGCAAGGGGACGAAATAGAACTGAAATAGTGAGGTCTCGGTAAGGGTTGTTTTGTGGATTGTTTGTGGTTGTCAGGTTTGGAAGATTGTATACATGGGGTTTCGGTTGGTGGCCTTTGAGGTGGACGTTAGGGAAGAATTTGGGATATGGTGGTGGAAGGAAGATAGTGGTTTGGACAAGGAATGAACGCGGGATGCTAGGTTCAAACCCGAGTGCAATCTAAGTGTAGGACGGTCGATATAGCAAGGATAATGACCTGAGGGTTTTAATGCTCGAGTAGAGACCAAGATGAGTTTATCAAATTGGACAAGGACTAGACCGAGGTTTCTAAGTACAAGCTCGAGTACTAACCAAGTGAGGGTGGCCGGTAACCTTATGATAGACCCTAGTCTTAGGTTTGGTTGTATCACACAAGTTCCAACGTCCACTTACACCAAGGGGGGTCCTTAAGCTTGAGCTTAGCTATGTCACACAAGTCCTAACCAAACATACACCGAAAAGAACTTACATTGGGTTTAACTAGGTCACACAAGCCCTAGCTTCAACTTACACTAAGGGGTTGGCTCGCACAAGAACCAAGGCCCACACAAGGACCAATCTAAGCTTAGACAACACACAACTTGAATACTTTAGAGTATGAGTAAAACTTAAGTTTATATTTAATCTACAACTCTCCGAAATTTACAATATCCTAAGGGTCCTATTTATAGTAATACATGGACCTTTCTAGAAGACAAACTAAAGGACACAAACTACTTGGATTTTTGGCCAAGTGTGGACAAGTGGAAAAGGGTTAGGCCTAGCTTTGCTTCTCTGCTTCAACTCCACAAATGGGAAAGGGTTTGGTTTTACTTGGGGACAAGGTTAAACTCAATCTCTTTCACACCCTTTTGTGGTTCAGAAGAATGCATGAACTTGATTCTTCGAAAATCTCATCTTCTTGGAATGTGTTTGGAAGCTTCCATTCCTTGCATATGTGTTTTGGGTGAGTTGTTTCGGCCAACTCTTCTCCTTCCATAGAATGACCTTGATGTATTCTAGGTATCCGAATCCATGAACTAGTTGGTTCATGAATTTTCTTCTTGGAAGCCTCATCTTCTAGACCATTCTTGTTCACGCCACCTTGTCACTTCCGGCCTTGTCATCTGGTTGTACGAACTCTCAGCATTTTCACCCTCTTTCCTATTACATGGATTATTAATTGTGTCCTAATGGGAGATAGGAGTTATTTACACGTTACACCATGTCCTAAGGAGAAGTACAAGCTAGGCTAGGAAATAAAGACAAGTTAAAAGAAAACATGGTCTCGGCCAAAACCAACAAGAAGGCTAAATAAAATGTCTTCTTCTTAAAATCTTCAAGTCCAATCTTCAATCCCGCTCCATATTCCATGTCATTTTAAGCATATTCTCATCGGATGATCCACCATATTTGGATCTCCGAGCTTATTTCCTCGAGGATCAAATTGGAACTTTGAGCTCACAGAGATTTTTACATCTAATCCCAATTACATCTCTCTTATTCTCAATAAAGCATTTCTCTTATTTTCCACATCTAAGAATCATACATAGGATAAATATTAACTAAAACACATTAACAAAAAGGGGGAAAGATTACCTTATGGACGAAACTCCCTTGAATCTTCAAGAAAGTATGCTATCCAAGCTCTAGGACCAAGAGAAAATATTTTGGGGAATGAATTGCATTTTAGGTCATTAACTATCTTAAATTTGAATAGTGTTTCTGCTCTGACAGAATCGATTCCAATGGAACGGACATGCCATGGCGTAAATACTATCTGTGGAGGAGAATAAACTTAAAAACTCAGACATATGCTAGGGTGAAGGAAAATGCCACAGTGGTGCACCTGCCCCAATGAGGAACTTGTCCGCTAAGGTGGACCCTTGGCGCATGGAAGAACCTCGCTTTAGTGAGACAAACCTCCGCCGAGGTAGACCCGTGAAAGTAGAAAGAAGGATCTTACCAAGTCCTGCTATGGATGGGTACAATATGATGAAACTTTCCCCATAGAGAGCCTTGATATGATACTATATGACCCCATAGAGTGGCCCAATTTTACTAATATGCATATGGTCATAATTATGTCAGTTTTACACTCTTAGTGGCAGTTCTGCGTCAAGACCAAAAATCCCATTGGTGAACCTCCTCACCCTCTTAGCCTCATCTGGCAAGATTATCAAAGCATGGTGACACAATGCATGGAAACACACCTCTAACTCAGTCAGAGACATACGCCCCTGGTGTAACCCCTTAAACTGAGCTTGTATCCTCTCTCTGATATTGCGAGGCACGAACATCTCCAAGAAAATTTGGGTAAGATAAAGACCAAGTCATAGGAGGGGACCCTGCTGGTCTGGACTCAAGATAATACCTCCACCACTGCTTGGCAGGTCAAAGTATCTGTAAAGCAGTATAATCAACACCACGTGACTCCACTAACCTGAGGTTGTGCAACCTCTCATGAAAGCTAATTAAGAATTCATATGTATCATCTTCGGGATCCCTATCATATCTGGGAGGATCTATCTTTTTGAACTTCTTAAACATCTTGCTACACCTCCAGCTGCACAGCATGCTATGTCTATCGGAGCTGCCGAGGTGGTGGACATGGGGGTACTCAAACTTTGGGTAATCATGGTCATTTCTACATGTTTCCAAGCAGACCCGAGATAGAGGCCTTCGATGATGTGATCACAGATACTCTTTCAGTTTGTCATCAACCTGCTATAGTTTTATTTGATCCATGGGCTACCTATTCTTATATGTCTGCCTACTTTACTTTGAGTTTAGATTTGATGTGTGAGTCGCTAGCCATGCCTATTCATGTTTCTACACCTATTGGGGATTCTGTAGTGGTAGATTTAGCATACTTGGGGTGTGTAGATACCTTGATGGGGTATGATACTCAAGTAGACTTAAAAGTTTTAAGTATGGTATATTTTGATGCTATTTTGGGTATGGATTGTTTAGCTCTATATCATACTATCTTGGATTGTTATGCCAAGACTGTCACCTTAGACATACCTGGTATTCCTCAATTAGTTTGGAAGGGTACTCTTAGCCAGTGCCCGAAGAAAGTTATTTAATTCCTTAAATCGCAAAAGATGGTAGAGAAGGGTTGTCTTTCTTATTTCGCATATATTCATGATACGAGTGCGGAGACTCCTCTATTGGAGTCAGTTCCAGTAGTTCGGGAGTATCTAGAGGTATTTCTCACCGACCTTCCCGGTGTTCCTCCAGAGAGTGATATTTATTTCTATGTTGACTTAGAGCTGGGTGCTCAACCTATTTCTGTTATTCCATATCGGATGGCGCAAGCTGAGTTGAGACAGTTGAAGGAGCAATTGTAAGATCTTTTGAGTAATATATTTATTCAACTTAGTGTTTTTCCTTGGGGTGCTCATGTAATGTTCATAAAGAAAAAGGACGGGTCTATGCGCATGTGTATCGGTTATTGGTAGCTGAACATAGTGACTATCATAAAATAAGTATCCAATACCTTGCATTGACGACTTATTTGATCAGTTATAGGGTGCTTCTATCTTTTCCGAGATTGACTTGAGGTTTTGTTACCATCAGTTAAGGATTAGGGTCTAGGATGTTCCTAAGATGGCCTTTCAGACTCGATATGGGCCTTATGAGTTTTTGTTGATATCTTTTGGGTTTACAAATGCACCTATAGCCTTTATAGAGTTGATAATGAGGTGTTCTAACCTTACTTGGATTTATTTATGGTGGTATTCATTGATGACATCTTGATCTATTCTCGGAGTGAGGGGAGCACGAGTAGCATTTTGAGGATCATGCTTGGTATTTTGAAGGAGAAGCAACTCTATGCAAAATTTTCAAAGTTTGAGTTCTGGCTTAGTTCGGTAGCCTTCTTGAGGCATGTGGTGACCAAGGATGGTATATGTTAGATCCCAAGAAGAATGAGGCAGTCAGGAATTGGGTTCAGCCCGCTTCAGTCACCGAGGTTCGGAGTTTTTTCGGTCATGAAGGGTATTATCGACAATTCATAGAAGGATTTTCATCCATTACAGCTCCATTAACTACAATATCCAAAAGGATATAGATTTTTAGTGGTTGGAAGAGTGTGACATGAGCTTCCAAAATCTTAAGGCCTTATTGACTACTATTCCGATTTTGACCTTGCTAGTTGAGAGAGAGAGCTTTACCGTGTATTATGATACTCCTGGAGTAGGTCTTGGGTGTGTGTTGATGTAGAAATGGAAAGTGATAGCATATGGTTTTAGGCAATTGAAGGTTCATGAAAATAATTACCCCGCCCATGACTTAGAGTTAGCGGCGATTATGTTTGCATTAAAGACTTGGAGGCCCTATCTTTATGGTGTACATTGTGAGGTTTACACTGACCATCATATATTTTAGTACTTGTTCAATCATAAAGATCTTAATTTGAGGTAGCGTATGTGGTTAGAGATTCTGAAGGACCATGACATGACTATCTTATATCACTCGGGCAAAGCGAATGTTATGGCGGATTCCTTGAGTCGCAAGGCATTGAGCATAGGTAGTTTGGCTATGTTGCATGTGGAGTAGTCTTATGGCTATGGATGTTCAGTCTTTGGACAATCAGTTTGTTAGGCTTGATATCTCGGAGCCAGGTATTATGTTAGCTTGTGTGGAGGCACGATCTTACTTATTGGAGCAGATTAGTTCCCAGTAGTTTGATGATGCTTAGTTGTGCAAAATCTGTGACAAGATGTTGCGGGGAGAGACAAGAGAAGTTGTGATTGATAATGATGGTGTTTTGAGGATCAAGAGTTAGATTTGTGTTCCTAGGGTGGGTGACTTGGCTAGATTGGTCATGAAGGAGGCCCATAGTTCAAAGTACTTCATTCACTCAGGGGCTACGAATATGTACCGTGACTTGAGACAATATTAATGGTGGTGCAGGATGAAAAGGGACATAGTGGAGTTTGTGTCATGGTGTTTGAATTGCTAGCAAGTGAAATATGAGCACCAGAGGCCTGGTGGTATGCTTCAAAGGATGCCTATTCCCGAGTGGAAGTTAGAGTAGATTGCCATGAATTTCATGGTTGGACTGCCCTATAACTTGGGCAAGTTCGATGTTATATGGGTCGTTGTGTACATGTTGACCAAATCTACCCGTTTCATTCAAGTTTAGATGACTTATAATTCAGAGACATTGGCTAGGATCTACATTCGAGAGATAGTATGATTGTATGTGGTGCCCATTTCTATCATTTCTGATTGGGGTATGTAGTTCAATTCTCACTTTTGGCGGTCTATGCAGAAAGAGTTGGGTACTAAAGTGGAGCTTAGTATAACCGTTCACCCTTAGACCAATGGCCAATCTGAGTGGACTATTCAAGTTCTCGAGGACATGTTGTGAGCCTATGTGATTGACTTTGGTGGTCATTGGGACCAGTTTTTCCCCTTGGTGGAGTTTGCTTACAGTTATAGTTACTATTCGAGTATTGAGATGGCACTATTTGAGGAATTGTATGGTAGGAGATGTCGATCACCAGTCAGGTAGTTTGATACTTTTGAGGTCCTACCTTGGGGTATTGATCTTTGAGAGATTTGTTGGATAAGTTTAAGTTGCAGGATCGGCTTCTTACATCCTAGAAAAGTTATGTAGACTGGAGAGTTTGCCCTTTAGAGTTTATGGTTGGAGAGAGAGTTTTGCTGAAGGTTTCACCCATGAAGGGTGTGATGAGGTTTGGGATGAAAAGGAAGCTTAGTACGAGGTTTATTGGTCCTTTTGAGATCATGGATAGAGTTGGTGAAAGGGCCTATGAGTTGGCTTTACTCCTTAATTATCTAGTGTCCACCTTGTATTTCATGTGTCAATGCTGAGAAAGTATGTGGCTGATGATTCTCATGTTCTTAGGTTGGATTCGATGACGCTGGACCAGAACATAACTTATGAGGAGGAGCATGTAGCTATTTTGGATAGGCAGCTTCGGAAGTTGAGGTCTAAGGATATCACTTCCATGAAAGTGTAATGGAGGAATTGCCTAGTGGATGAAGCTACATAGGAGACCGAGTCTGATATGTGGGCTAAGTACCCCAAGCTATTTGAGAGTCTAGGTATTTCCTTTTCTTTACTATTCGAGGACAAACGTTATTTTTAGTTGTACCTGATATAACGACTAGAAAAGTCATTTTGCTTACTTTGCCTGGAAATCTCTAAATTACTCTTCCCAAGTCTATGTTAGATTGCTTATGACTTATGGGTATGGGTGGCACAGTTTTCGAGATGATCGGGTAGGTTTCAGACCCACTTTAGGTTTGAGAAATCCCAAGTTAAGAGAATAGAAGAGCAAGCCATAGTTGACTTTTGGGTAAACGCACTTGGTTCATAGTTTCATCGGTTCCATTATCTTCGGAATGATATTTATGACTTAGTTGAGCCTTTGATTTGGGTATCGAGGTAGCCCAGTATGTTTTAGGGGTTTAGTTGAGAATTTTCGGAATTAGAACTTAAGAGTTGACTTTAGTTAAACCCTAGCCTTAGAGACTTTTTTTGTAAAATTCGAGTGTACGAGCAGGTATGGAATGTGTGTTCTAATAGGATTGCATGTTTGGTTTTATTCGGGAGGTCTCGGGAGTGTTTCGGGTGGTAGATGGACGTCTTGGTACTCTTGGAATACTGTTGGTTACTGGTGTCCGCGCCAGCGACCATGTGTCTGCATCTGCGGAGGCCAGGCTCGCCGAAGTTAGACTGGACTTAACAATGATAGTCTGCTTCTGCGGATGGATTCCTCGCCAGAGCGTGTGCGCCTCCGCAGAGCTTTCTTCCACCCCAGTGAGAGATGGGTTTTTAAGTGAATTCACCCCAGTAGATAGGGATTCCGCTGAGGCATGTCTGCTCCAGCGAAATCGACCCCGACGGAGTGGAATTATTATTCATAATATAAGATTGGTGATCTAGAATTATTTCTCATTCCCCAAATATTCTCCTTGGGATTAGAGCTCAACCAGTAGGGTGTTCTTGAGGATTTCAAGAGAAGGTTCATCTATAGAGGTATAATCTCACCTTTCCCCTTTAATTATTGTGTATTAGTTAAGTTTCCATCCTTATTATGTTTCTTATATGGGGGAAATGGTAGAAATGCCTTGTTGAGAACAGAAGAGTTGTATGTGGAGATTGGGGATTAGATATTGGTTTGTTGTTGTTAGTTTTGTAAACTAGTGATGTATTAGACTAGTAGATGGTGATTACTTGACCAATTGCATTATTAAAACCCTTTTGCGGTTTGGAGGAGATTCTAGGGTTAGAAATTAGAGCTTTTGCCCATTTCATAAAATTAAGGATCCAATTGCACTTTGTTGTTAAATTAACTTGAGATTATGATTATCTAGCATGTATTGGTACTATTTGAGTAGGAAAGTTTTTATTTTGATAATATGGACCGGGTATTCCTTTGTAATTTAGCTTGTGGTTTATGGGTACTGTTAGATCGTAATCTCATATAATTGATATGATCGATTAGAGTGGCCTCGTGAGGAGACTCGGTGAAAAGGGAAAGTTATTGCATGAGTTCTTCGGCTTTGATTCAAATGTAGCGTTTTATGTGTTGGTATGCAATATAATGGATTAAGGGGAGTAATGGGAATTGGGGGGTCCCGTATTAGTGAGGTAACGAGCACTAATACGGGTACCAATGAACTTAATTGGGTAATTAATAAACTAGTATGATGCATGTTAAGAAGTTTATGTGTTTAGCCTCTGGGCCATGGGCGTGATGCATTAATCCACTTAGGTTGGTATGATTGTTCCTTACTTGGATGTGTAGCCACGTTGATATGATATTCTTGATTTGACTTGTCATTCATTCATCACTCTACATCTCGTCTAAACACTTGAATATAATTTGATACTTCTTATCATACTAATTTTGTTGTTGCATGGTGTACACATATCCATATCATTTGTACATATTATAATTGACATTGAAATATTGCTAAGATAGTCTTGGAAAGTTGGTTGTTGGATATGGTACATGATACGAGAGTGATGACTGATGATGACACTTCAGCCACAAAGATGGTATCCGATGGGATCAAATGGGTATATGGACCTCATGAGTCCCTCATGGGTCACGTGACAGCTACTTCAGCAACGTGTGTATATCGGGTACATATGGCTATTGCATACATATATATCATTTACATTGCATTCATTCATATTCTTATATGTATTTTGTACTATGTGTACACGGTGCTGATATTTGATATACTTAAACTCTTTTGGTTTGATGGAAGAAATATGGGTTACACGTATATCACTGTGAGACTTGAGTGGAGTATCTAGATGGGGTTAGGTTGAACCTTGTTATAAACATAAGAATGTGAGAGTACTTGTATAATATCAAATTGTACACATATTGTTAGGTTGGTTAACTGATTACGTATTATATCTAACTAACCAATTAGTAGAGAGGTATCGAAAAGTAACAACCCTTGCCACTATTACAGCTAGGGTCGGTCGATGATGATGTTGAGTACACGTATTTTTCGTACTCACTCTACATTTGCTACACTTTATATGCAGGTACCGAGATGGACAACGGAGGAATAGCTAGAGCATAACTTACTTGGTAATCGATTAAGGAGTACAGGGTGAGTCGTTGTTACATTCCCGACGCTAGATCTATTTTCTCTACATTATAATTCTGTCATTTTACATTCAGACAGTACTGTTATTTTACTTTCAGACTTATACTCAAATTTAGAGTTGTGTACTCATTACTACCGGATCATTGTGGATTTCTTTCAGATTTTGCATTATGTTATAAGACTTATTAATTACTTTGCCTTCATCTCTTTAACTTTTTGCATTTACGTTTTTATTATTATGATTGAATGATTAGGGTTCGCCTACAAGTTAGGGTAGGTGCCCTCATGGCACAATGGGATTTTGGATCGTGACATTCTGAGTTTCAGGTTGAATTCTGTACTCTTTCCTTGCGATAAATTTTCATATACATGCTTTACAGTAGGTTACCTGACTTAGTTGTTGGTCATCGCACTCAACTTTCCAAAAGTTTCTATACAGATTCGGTAGGATATGTTACTTCTATTTATAGTTATTTTGGGTATGGTGGGGCCCTGTCCTAACCTAATGACATCTTGTACTACTCTTAGAGTCTTTCAGACTAGTAGTCATTGTATATTTATTTTGTATGGCCTTGTCGGCCACATTGTCAAATGTTAGTACTTATGTTGTGGTTTTGCCGGCCCTTATATATATATATATGTTGGTTAGCTGCCCATCATTACAGGTTATCTTATTCAGACCTTCCTTATGATTATCTTTCTGAGGCCTTGTCGGCCCAGACTGTTCATGTTCATGTTAGGATATATAGGTGGTATGCTCAGGTCATTCAGGTGTCGAGTGTCCCCCCCCCCTCCCAAGGTTGGGGTGTGAGAAATAGAGTATACTAAAAAGAGTTAAATGGTAAATTGTAAAGAATACCCTTCTTATTTATTCTTTCACCTAATAAATATTGTAAAGTTTTAGAAAATTACTCCATTGTTAATCTTTTTCATATACATATTTAGTCAAAAGAGTGCATTAATTGCCTAATGATTTGATTTTTTCATGTACACATTCATGAACTCAATTTCTCATAAATGATCTGGATACTTTATTAAGTTGAATTTATTAGTTTGAGGCATACTTGGTATTATGGACAAAACACATACTCCCTCTTTCCTAATTCATATGACACACTTTTCTTTTTAGTCAATCCCAAAACAAAATGACACATTTTCTTATTTAGCGGTAATTTAACTTTAAACTTTACCTTTTATGCTTAACGAGATGATCTATAACCACACAAATATTATTGGTTTATTTTAGACCACAAGATTCAAAAGTCTTCCTTTATTTCTTAAACTCTGTGCCCAGTCAAACTACATCATATAAATTAGGACATATGGAGTGAATAGAGTGTACTAAAAAGAGAGAAATGGTAAATCAGTAAAAATACCCTTCTTATTTATGATTTTTTAAGGGCTTTTAAAGGAGAGATTCCAAATAATATGAGACAGTAGGAGTTTTTGTTTTTTTCTTTTTGCAAGAACCGCTTAGGTTCCAAGCTCGGATTCTTGAATATATTATTTCATGTCCGTTTTCGAGTTTTTTCAATCTCGTTAGGTTCGAAATGCCCTTTTTACTTAGTGAGTCTTTGGTTTGGGTTTTGAGGCATTCAGGTGTGTTTTGGGATCGTTGGATGAAATTCTAGAGTTTAAAAGAATATGTGTCGACTTCGGTAAACATTTGGTCAAGACGACCTCGTATGATAATTTCGAGTGCGCGAACAGATTCGTTGGGTGTTTTAGGAGTGGTTTACATATTTGATTTGTGTCCGTTGGATTTCTTATGAATTACGGGTAGTGGATCGGAAGTCTTTTTTTAGCTTGGTAATATAGCTATGGTTTCTGGTAAAACCTCCTTTGCCGAGAATTTATAGCACCTACGGAGCCACTTCTGCAGATGTTGATTCACAGATGCGAGCTCTTGTGAGGATGGGAAAGGCCACTTATGCAGAGTTTAGTGCGCAGGTGCGAGGCCGCTTCTGCGAATCCTCCCCTGCTCCTACACATCTTGTCGACTTAAGTGGGGACCATTCCTGCGGTCATTTCCCCATAGATGTGAGGCCACTTCTATGAGGAATGATCCACAGAAGCAGAATCGATGTTATCAGAAGTCGTAAATTTACCTAGTCCAATTTTAGTCTTCATTTCTCACATTCAACAAGTTCTAGGCTCTGTTTTTGGGAGATTCAAGAGGGCTTCGACTGTTTCATCTTGGGGGTAAGATTATAACATTGTTTTCATTAATTACTCTCATTTATATGTAGATTGTGGTATGATTTATGTGTAGGAAACCTAGGGTTTGTCCCCAAATTTTAAGAGAGCATGTCATAATTAATGCTAAGAATTAGGCTTTTATCATTGATTGTTCAGATTTAGGTTATGTAATACATAGGGAAACCATTATCAAACTTGAATTTCTAAGTGCAATCCATGATTTTATTATGAAATTTAGGGTTCATCCTAATTTGGGGGTTTTGGTTAAATAGTGCAATGGAAGGCCTTATTATGACTAGTTCTCCATCAAACATAAGGATATGACTATTTAGGCTATGGGTCGTATATTTCTAAATTAAAGTTTTGATTTTGCCCTCGTGAGCCCGGGGGTCACTTTTGGGTTACATCTTCGAGTTTCTTTGAGAAGCTTATCTTTATGGTTGTATTTATAATTGTGTGTTAATGTAGAATCTATGCTATTTAGACTATGATGGTTCGGAAGTTCTACGAAAAGGCAAGGCCTTAGAGTGAGGGAGTTCGTGGCACCTGCTCGGTAGTGAGGTAGGCTATGGTTTATTCCTTTAGACTTTGATAAAATAATATATATCGTATAATCATTGAGGGGTACTAAGTGTGCTGGGGGTCCCCGGTTAGTGATAATGATAATCACTTAGGTGGGAACCGGTGTATTCTGTTGGGAATCATTATGAAACTAATGATATTAAGACACGTGATTATTCATCTCTTATATCCATGATTTCCATCTCATACTTCCATGATATTTTTCTTTTTTACCGTATGCATTCATTCATTTATATCACCACTGTTACTGAGATAGATTCTGATATGATATGTTGTTGGGTCAGATGAGACCAGAGAAGCAGGTAAATGAGTTGATATGAGATGATATTGATTGTCACACCCCAAACTATGGGGTGTGGTCGGCACTCGGTGCCTTACTGGCCTGAGCGTACCACTCTAAATACTAGCCTTCTGAACATATAGAGCTTCTGACCAACACGACCGTACTAGAATGTAACATGAACAACAATCCAATAGAGGGGCCAACAAGGCCACGACCTGTAACACAAGAATACGATCCAACTCCTGAACTGGATGGAGGGAGATCAACTCAAACATATGTACATAACAAATTCCAACAAGGCCATAATATAAGTTAGCAAAACAATAACTAGGTTGGCATGGTCATACACCGCCACTAGGCATACTACATAGGTTTATGAGCCTCTACGAGTAACTGAACTGACATATGGTCGAGACATGGCCCTGACCTACCCATTATCTACGTATATACATAAGATATAACCTTAACACCCGACCAAGAAGCTCTGAAAGAGGCGAAACTTACCCACTGACAGCTGAGAAAAAACAACTCCTACTGAGGCGGTGTATTTGGTCCCCTATCTGAACATGCAGCATGAAATGCAATGCCACTGGAAAAAGGGATGTCAGTACGAAAGAATGTATCGGTATGTAAATCATGAATAACAATATGAAAGTGTAAAATGTAAAGAAAGATGAAAAAAAAAGGTAACATGATGACCTGATAACTTGTATACCTCTCTAGGCGAACTATGAGACTCTGGAACTTACTTTGAGACTCTTATACATGTACTATATTATATAACCTGCCCTCTGGATTATAGTCCGGGGAGTTTGTATATATATAACTTCCCTCTAGTTATAGTCCAGGATATTTGTATATATATATAGATGCCCACCGATATTAGTTCAATGGTGTGTATCTTATATATAACTGCCCACCAATAGTAGTTGGTGGTGTGTATTGTATACTATGATAATAATGGCATTTGTCCTGTAATAGCTTATACAACTATTTTCTTTGTTTGAGAATGACAATTGGTAGATATGTGACGCTATGGTTTTCATAAGCTCCATCAATGAGTAATGTGAACTCTACTTTCGGCAAGAGTCATGTAGGTATAGATTTAGTACAATTAGGGAGGATTCTTTTGGAAATCGAAACATGTTTCTAGGATTCATGCTTTGAAATAAGTTTTAATCGTACATACCTGTGTCGCTTAGCTAACAATGCCATAGTTACCAATATACTATCAACCCCCTTCAACAACAACAATAACAATAAGAAGACCACAACTACATACTACATAATCTCTACCAACACACCTCTCAACTTCTAGCCATGAACATCTCAAAGTTTAACCAAGAAAATCCAAGAATCATAACAACCTTATTATGGAGTTCAACTTGTATCTTATAAATTACCTTCATCGATTCAATCAACCAAGCTAGGAGAAGCTAAACACCATTAAGAAGTGTCAAAATCTTACCTCAAACTAGCCAAGATGATTTACACAACAAGTTTTATCCGAAGCTCCAAGAGGATCTTCAACTCTACCTTGCTACTAGAGAGGTTCCAAAGATGCTATGGATCATCTAAGAGAGATTTCACCTTAAAATTGTGTGGGAATGATACTTGATGATGGAAGAACCCTAGGAGAGTGTTTGGAAGGTGCTTTGGTCAAAAATGAAATGAAGAGAGGGTTGGTTCATTTTAATCTTAAATATACACATTCCACCGCCTCTAACCTGTGGCTGGTTTTGCACCACATATCACTATATGCGGTCGCATAACCCACCCTAGATGGTGTTAGTGAGGTGAGGAAATGGAGTCTTTAATCCGTGGCCTGCTCCGCAAAACACTTGGCGTATTGTCAAATCCTCATCGAACTTTGTCGATATATGATTCCTTTAATCCAATTGACTTCCAACCTTCCTCAGATCTTCTTAACCTACATTTAAGACATATATGACCCCCGGGAAGGGTCTCGGGTTTCCATAACCCAAATCGACTAACTATACTTTCGATCACACGTAGAATTATGTGGTGTAACCTCCTTCCCCCCTTAAGAACATTCATCCTCAAATATTAAGGGACATAACTGAGGGTTCTTAACTCTCGGGTGTTTAATAATATTTTGACAAAGTTTCTTTTTTAAATAGGACTATCCTGAAACCTGCCAAGTATCCAGAAACCAAACAAGTGCCACACAGGGCAATATAATATATATTTGGCCTCACACGACCATTAACGCATCAATAGATATAAAATTTAGCCATAACTCACCTATCATGATGTCTCGTAGTTTTCTGCCATATATGTCATACTTATACTATGATCATCACCTTTGTAAAGTACATAAGGTAAATTTATCATTATGGAACATAGATAAGGAAGTCGTATCACACGAGTATCCTTTTAGCTGGAATGAATGAGGACATCTAGACTTTATGTTTCTCTTAATTTTTTTCCAAATAATTTCTTTTACCTGATTATTTCTCCACCACAACACGAATTGGAGGCCCTCTCTTTAGTTCACAACTTCTGGACTTGACAATCTAGAATAGCAACTGAAATATCTTCATAAGACAAATTATCATTAATCTAAACATCATCAATTGGTGATATAAGAAAGGAACCTCCTATGCACTTCCGCAACATCGATACCTAGAAAACTGAATGATCTTTTCTTTAAATCTAGAGATAGTTCAATCTCATAGCCACTTGGCCAGATTCCTGAATATCTTATACGGTTCAATATATTTGGGATTAAATTTACTTTTCTGGTCAAATTTATTCACACTTTTTATGGGCGGAACCTTCAAGAATACTCAATCGTGAACGACGTTCTTTAAATCTCGGTGCCGCATAGTACCAATCTTGAACATCCGCTACTGAGGCAGTTGTAATTTGTTCATGGCTGGGTGGACTACTATAAGTCTAAATAACTCATATTTTCTCACGTCGAATCAATTGTTAGAAGGTCGGTACTCCAGATCATACAAGGTTCCATAAGGATTCATTTAGATGGTAAAATGATAACTGCTATAACACACAACGTATGGTGGGGGAAGTGATCATCCCACTCCATTTTGAAAACTAGAATACCTGCCCATAACATATCATCGAGCTTAACCTACCTTTATTTTGGATAAAACTATACCATGTCCCCTTAAACCTTTTTGTAAGAATCTCTTGAATTTAGTTGTAACTGAGCCTCTCTATTTAAGGTGATAAATGTTAGAATGCTCTAAAGTTGTACAGTTTTCTCAATATTTTACTTGTATCATATTTGGCAGTGTGAATAATTCTATATGACTAGAAATGGGTCAACTTTGTAAATTGTTGACCATCAAGCACTTAAAGTAATATTTCTGATAAGAATTGGGAAATATCATATCAAACTTTATCCTTGAACCACCTTTTCTTTCAAAATGAAGATCTCTATTTTCTATACTAGCCTTTCTAGGACTTTGATGTTCTGCTTTAATGGCTGATCACTGGGTTGCTATGTCATAATTTGGCAAGACGTCTGGTGAAATATTTTATCAATACATGCCTTTAGTACCCTGATACATATTCGTCAATCCATAATGAATAGAATAGCGAGAATAACGCACCATCGCTCTAATTTGGCTCCAAAAAATAGCTATATTTGTGACATACAATCAACGTGGGTATCGGAGAACTTCTTTTCCCCCTTAATCCAATTGTTAACTTCCTTTACCATAGAATTTTCTCTTCCGATAGTACCGACTCTGGATTCTCATCATAATACTATTTTTCCTTGTCACCGAGGCGACGTTGATACCTTCTACGATAGAACTCTATTATCATAGGAGTCTTGACATTGGACCCTTCAACTTACTAATTAATGAAGTTCTCAACTAGCCTTCTTTTTCCATGGCTTATGGATAGATTAAGATGCCCATATAT
The DNA here is from genome assembly GCA_029783415.1 of Anisodus acutangulus. NCBI lineage: Eukaryota > Viridiplantae > Streptophyta > Magnoliopsida > Solanales > Solanaceae > Anisodus > Anisodus acutangulus. The sequence continues at coordinate 24,867,563 of CM056492.1, read as the reverse complement.
CCTATCTCATGTTGCCCTAAAATTTATCACTTATTCTGTTAAACTCCCTCCTAAAACTGTAATATTTCGATCACTGGAGGTTCTACCCTGAGTTATGGTTAGTAATTCTATTCGTGGTATTCTAGCTTCTGAATCGTTTATCTTTTGATCTTGCCTTTACTCACCTTTTAACCCCAAAAACTTTCATTCTCTTTAAGAATACTCATATGTTTGGGACTTTTCCTGGAGGGCGCCTTTACTATTAACCAGGGAAGCTCATCTACAATCCGGCTGTTATCGCCTAAAGGTGTGCTGGAGGACTATGTGGTGATCATAGATATCATGTCATATTCATAATTGCTCATTGTTGCTGACCTTGAGTCTTGGGTTCATAATTCTTGGATTTCCCAACTGCTTTTTAAGTGTAAACTACCTCATTCCCTTATTTATTGTGAACATTTTCATTACAATACATTGATTTATCTTGACCTCTGTCATCCGGAAGTTCCTTACATATCTAGCTTTAAGTCCCACTTGAGGCTTCAACATTGGTTCGTTATTCAATCAGCACAATTAACAACAAGTGGTTGACATATTTCCTAATTGGGTACACATCCATATTCATATGAGATTTATGTCATTGGTCAACCTTTTCCATAATGTATACTCAACCAATATACTCTGAGTAAATTTTCTCCCTTGTTTCCTAGCTAACATTTTGTATAGCATTAACCTATAATTTCATTTTCATATATCCCCATAGGGTTCTAGGCGTATTTAACTGCCCAGAGTTATCCTTCTTGTTCTTATTTTCGCTTCTGTCCTGATAATACCAGCTTGGAGTACACCTTTTAGTTGTGTCTTCCTTTCCGGGCTTCATCACCCTTCATCTTTTAATTTGTGTTATACCAACTTATGCCATTACTTTTCTATATGGAATATTTCCCGAAAGATGTGATCACTTGCTTGTAACAATAAAACATCGGGCTCTGAAACCATTCTATAATGCAAAATAATGCATCGACTGAAGGCTCGTCCGGCCTCTAGACTAGCCTTCTTCTAGGATTTGCATACGTCATCTGAGCCTACCAATGTTTCTTCTTGAGTTACTCTTTCATTTGTTAATTCTAAAGAACTCCTACCAATGCTTCTGTTTTAATTACTCTTCATGCTTCCCTCTGTGCCCCATATGATTCATTGTACTTCTTCATCTACTTACTAAACTGTCACAACCCAAACTAGGGGGTGTGGCTGGCACCTGGTGCCGTACTGGCCCGAGAGTACCACCCTTAAACCAGGCTCCTATACATATAGAACTTCCAACCAACAAGGACGTACTAGAATGTAATCTGAATAACAACATAATGGAAGGATCACCCAACATATATATACATATATATATATATATATATATATATATATATATATATATATATATATATGTATGTATATATATATATATATATATATATATGTATATATATATATATATATATATGTATATATATATATATATATATATGTATATATATATATATATATATATATACAAAAGAACAAGGCCGACAAGGCCTCAACGCAAGTCAACAAAAGACAACCAAGAAGACAAGGCCATATATCACAAATATACCTACTATATAGGTCTACGAGCCTCTATGAGTAACTGAACTATCATATGGTTGGGACAGGGCCCCGACCTACCCATTATCTACATATATATATGATATACTCAACACCGGACCAGGAAGCTTCGGAAGCGATGGAGCTTACCCACTGAGGACTGGAACTTAACAGCTCCTACTGAGGTGGTCTATCAGGGGCCCTATCAGAACCTACAGCATGAAATGTAGCACCCCCGACAAAAGAAACGTCAGTATGAAATAAATGTAAGGGTATGTAAAGCATGAAAATCAATATTAAAGCATAAACTGTAAAATAGGGTATAAGAAGCAATATGATACTCTGATCACATGTATGCCACTTAGGATGAACAATAAAACTCAGAAACTGTAATGAAACTTCTATACATATGTTTTAATATATAGATGTATGCCCTCTGATTATAGCCTGGGGTGTTTATAATGTACATGTACAACTGCGCACTAGCTCTTTGCTCGGTGTTGTGAATAGTATACTGTAATAGTAGTATTGGCACATTGGCAACTTTATAACTTAAAACTTCCTAACTTTACTTTGGAATGACTCTTGGTTGACTTGACAATTAACGCTTTGGAATGATACTTCTTAGAGGTTTATGATACTCAGATAAATGGCCAACAATCAAGTGGTATAGAACATGACAATGATAAGAGAAACTACTCCCGACAAGAGATAAACGACATGTGAATAGAATAGTTCTTTTGACATTTATATTTGAAAATGACACTAACTCTTTGCTCGGTGGTGTGAATAGTATACTGTAATAGTAGTATTGGCACATTGGCAACTTTATAACTTAAAACTTCCTAACTTTACTTTGGAATGACTCTTGGTTGACTTGACAATTAACGCTTTGGAATGATACTTCTTAGAGGTTTATGATACTCAGATAAATGGCCAACAATCAAGTGGTATAGAACATGACAATGATAAGAGAAACTACTCCCGACAAGAGATAAACGACATGTGAATAGAATAGTTCTTTTGACATTTATATTTGAAAATGATAAACACTTGGAATTCATGCTTTTGAAAGAAAAGAATAGACTTACATACCTTTAATATCGACCCTTCAATGATGATGATGAAATCAAACTTCCTTACAAGTTAATCTTAGATACTAATATCACTTCATAGACGATCATAGATGAAAAACCGAACCTCGGATACCTCCCTCAAGGCTTCCCGTCACTTACTTCTTCATGAAGATATTTTCCCTTCAAATCATCCTTTTTCCTTTACGTTTTGTTAGCTCGTGTGAGAATATATGATGTCTCCATCAAAATCAATAGAGAATTTTCTCAACCAGCTCCAAGACCCTTTTTGCACGTTACATGACCCTTTTCCGCGTTATCAATTTATTTCCTTTGAAATAGCAACCAAAATCTCATGGAAACTACTTTGTTGCATATCTCAAAGATGTAATTATTCAATACACATAATGTGTTAAATAATTTTACATAACGTAATGTGGGGTCCAATCCTTTTCGGCCACCATTTTGGAATAATCCACTAATTCTAAAGGTGTCACTATATAGAGACATATAGAGTGAGTAGTCACTTTACTACATGCTTAGGTGTTTCCATGTGGAAGAGGTGGTACCATTTACCACTTATCCAATAATTTCTTTAATTTCTTTATCTCCACTACAAACAAACATTTAACCAATTACACACATAATTAATTTCTTGATCACAATTCACTTAAATAATAATTATTTTAAAGACAGTTCATAGACTCATTAACATGATCATATGATATAACACTAGTCCATAACTTCTTTTGGCATACACAAAATATTATTTTCAATTATCATCCCCACTCTTTTAAGTCCTAAATTATTTCGGGACTTTATTTGTTTATACACTGAGCTCTTGATTAGCATACTTGAATATGTCGAGAATTCCATATGGTCTGTATAACTTATTCAATATTCTGAACTTTGATGAAACTTAATGTAAAAAAAACTACGGGATGTAACATCTTCCTTCCTTTAGGAGCATTTGTCCTCGAATGTAGGATCATACATGAGAGAACTATTTCCTAAATACTCTTCTAAAAAGTTTGACAGAGTATCCTCTGTAAACGGGACTATCCCAAAAAAGGTGCCAAGCTACAAGAACCAACACAAGTGCCACATAGGGCCATATAATATTTCATTGGCCTCACACGATTATCGACAGATCAATAATTATAAAATTTATCCATAACTCACCTCATACACCTCTACCTAAAGTTTGGGTTGCCTCAGTTCAGATTTGGCCATTGTTATCACCTAAAAAGGTATATAGAATATGAAATAAGTCTACCATGACTTAAAGGTAAAGAAATAGTATCATGCAACATCAATATGAACCTGTGGTCTTGAATATGTAAGGGTATTAAGATTTCATGTCTTCCTCGGCTTCCCAGGTCAATTCTTCTATGCTATTATTCCTCTATAACACTTTGACGGAATCAAACCCCTTAGTTCTTAGCTTCCAAACTTGACGATCTAGAATGGCTATGAGAGTCTCTTCGTAAGATAGATATTCAATAATCTGAACATCCTCCATAGGAGTGATATGGGTGGGATCTCCTATGCATTTGCGCAACATCGATACATGGAATATTGGATGTACTGCTTCTAATTTAGAGGCTAGTTTAAGTTAGTTGGCCACCTGGCCTATCCTGAAAATGATCTTATATGGCCTGACATATTTGGGACTAAGTATTCCCTTCTTCCCGAACCTCATGACCCTTTTTATAAGCGAAACCTTTAGGAACTGTGAACTCCAAATCGTGATGTCGAACATCTGAATAGGATTTCTGCCAACTCTAGGCAGTCAATAAGTGCTCCTAGATTGTCTGTACTTTCTCCACAACTTATTGAACTAAGTCAGTGCCTAGCAACTCAGCTTCTACTTCAAAGAACCAATTGGGGATCTACATTTTCATCCAGATAAGGCTTCATATGGGCCATCTTAATACTGGCGTGATAGTTGTTATTATAGGAAAACTCGATAAGAGGAAAATAATCATCCCAGCTGCCTTTGAAGCCTGATACACAAGATCGCAACATGTCCTCGAGTGTCTGGATTGTGCGCTCGGCCTGGCCATCCGTTTGCGGATGAAAGACTATACTAAGATTCACTTAGGTACCTAAACCCCTCTAAAAAGACTTCCAAAAATTAGCCATAAACTGAGCACCCCTATCGAATATAATGGAGACTAGAATACCATGCAGCAGGACTATCTCTTTAATATATATCTTGGCATAATCTTCAGCCAAGAAAGTTGTGCGAATGGGTAGAAAATGGGCTGACTTCATAAGCCTGTCAATGGTAACCCAAATAGATTCAAACTTGCGATAAGAATGGGAAAACCTGTAATGAAATCTATATTGATCATTTCCAATTCCAAGTCAGAATTTTGATATTCTGAATCAAACCCCCAGGCTTTTGATGCTCAATCTTAATTTGCTGACAATTCAAACACTAGGCTACAAACTCTTCGATATTCCTCTTCATATCATTCCACCAATAGATCTTTCAAAGGTCATGCATGATGGATAGAATACATGGACTGGTGTGTCTCGGCTATAATTCGCTCTCCGAGTCCTCCAATATTTGGTTCACATAATCGACCCTATTATCTAAGGACTCTGTCTTCCATAAGCTCCAATATTGGTTTTTTCTGTAGAGGAATTCCTTCTTTCATTTTGACTAACTCAGGGTCGTCAAATTGCCTTGCCTTTACTTCTGCCACTACGGATGATTTTGCGATATTCTGAACCACAACACTTTCGTCACCCGTATCCAATAGTCATACATTGACAAGTCCTTGGTCATTTTTACTTTTCTGGCTTCAACCTAATTCAAACTCCCCATAGACTTATAGCTTAAGGAATCAGCTACAACATTCGCCTTGCCAAGATGATATAAAATATCAACATCATAATCCTTTAATAGCTCAAGACACCTCTTTTGCCGTAGATTCAACTTCTTTTGCTGAAATATGTATTGTAAACTCTTATGATCTATAAATAGATCAACATTATCCCCGTATAAGTAATGACACCATATTTTCAGGGTAAAAATAACCGATGCTAACTCAAGGTCATGAGTCGGATAGTTCAACTTGTGTTTACTCAGCTGCCTCGAAGTATAGGCAATAACATTACCGTGTTGTATCAAGACATAGCCTAGGCCAACTCTTGAGGCATAAAAGTAGGCAATATACCCATCGGTACCTTCTAGAAGTGCCAGGATAAGTGCGGATGCCAACTTATTCTTCAAATTAAGGAAATTGCGTTCACATGCATATGACCACTGAAACTTGGCTTCCTTGTGAATAAGATTTGTAAAGGGTGCAGAGATAGAAGGAAAACCTCCACAAACCTCTGATAATAACCTGCTAAGCCCAAGAAACTACGTACCTTAGTATGTGTCATGGTCCTAGGCCAATTCTTCACGGCCTCAATCTTCTGATTATCTACCTTGATACCTTCTGCCGAGACTATATGGCCTAGAAAGCAATTGAGTTCAACCAAAACTCACAATTGGAAAACTCGGTGTATAGGTTATGATCCTGGAGCATTTGTAACATAGCTTGGAGATGATTTGCATGATCTGCCTTAGTCTGTGAGTATATCAAAATGTCATCAGTGAATACTATCACGAAGATATCCAGAAATGGCTTGAAGCCCCGATTCACTAGATCAATGAAAGTCACTAGTGCATTAGTGAGTCTGAAAGACATCACCAGAAACTCAAAATGACCATACCTGGTCCGAAAAGCTATCTTCAGAATATCTTTCTCCTTTACCCTCAATTGGTGGTACCCCAATTTTAAACCAATCATTGAAAAATACTTGGCACCTTGCAATTGATCAAATAAATGGTTGATCCTCAGAAGTGGATATTTATTCATGATGGTAACTTTATTCATCTTCCTATAATCAATGCACATCCTCAAGGAACAATCCTTCTTGTGAACAAAAATACGGGTGCGCCCCATGGCGAGAAACTAGGCCTGATAAAGCCTTTCTCTAATAAATCCCTCAGTTGCTCCTTTAACTCTCTTAACTAAACAAGAGCGATCATGTAATGAGGGATATATATTGATTGCATATCTAAAAGAACATCAAATCGAAAACTCGATCTCCCTCTCTGAGGAATACCCAGGTGTTTATCTGGAAACATATTGGGAAACTCATTAACGATTGGGATAAACTGAAGGGTCAAGGGCTCTGCAGTTGCATCTTTGACCCACACTAGATGATAAATATAACCTTTGGTAATCATCTTCCTTGGCTTTAGATATGAAATAAACCTACCCTTATGCGTAGCTAAATTACCCTTCCGTTACAGGGTCTGTTCGCCTAGGAAACTGAATCGAACGGTCGTTGTTCGGCAATAAACATTCGTATAACAAGAAGCCAAAAAATTCATGCCCATAATGACATCAAATTCAATATTGGCAACTAAGCTAAGTCAGCCAAAGCAGCATGGTCACAAATTGTCATTGTACAATTCATGTAGACTCGTGTTGCTACTATCATCTCACTAACTAGTGTATCCACTTCATATGGCTTAAACGACAATTCTGGTCCAAACCCAAACTTACTAGCAACAAGAGGTGTAACATAGGACAAGTTGGAACCATGGTATATCGATGTGTATACATCATAAGTGAAAACGGATGGTATACCTATAACAACATCCAGAGATGACTCCAAATCCTGATGGCTTGATGAAGCATAAATACGATTCTGAGCAGCGCCAGAACCGGATGCTCCTCTTCTGCCCCTAACTCTACCTGTTGAAGTCTGTAGCCCACTACCTAGCAGACGAACACTCGATGAGGAAGACGTTGTAAATCCCGTCGATTGAGCCTCACAACCTCTATCTCTGCTCGAAAACTGACACATATAGTGGCCAAAACTCCCAAACCGGTAACATACATCATAACCCTGGGACATTATCCTGAATGCTCCCTACCACACTCGATGTATGTTGGCAATGGGGGCCTCCTCTTGCCCGAACCCTCCTGTCTCCGAGAACCAAAAGTACTCAAACTCTAACATGGTTTGGACTATGCATACATGTGATATCTAGGCTCCTGAAATTGAGATGGAGCACTACCAGCAAATTGAGATGGACTTCTAGGAGGTCGTTGTCTGGAACTACCTGATACCTCTACGAAAGACCCAGTTGATCTAGCTCTCTTGCGCATCTCCATCTCTGCATCCCTATAGACTCAAAACTGGCTCTTATGATCCTCAGAGATGTTCATATCACTATTCAAGAAAGATGGCGTACACTCACCAATAAGATATGGATCCAGACCTTCTACAAACCGATCAACTTGAGCCCTTATTGTATCCATAATATTCAGGGCATACCTAGCTAGAGAATCAAATTGCAGACTATAATCCTGAATACTCTTGCCCCTCTGCTTGAGGTTTAAGAAGAGCTCTATTGTGGTCTCCCGTACCTCCAATGGAAAATAATGATAAAAAAAAGCATCTGCGAACTCCTCTCATATAGCTGGAGATCCATCTGGTCCTCAAGACCACTTTCAAGCCTCGTACCAAAGAATAGTCACATCTCGCAATCTGAAAGAGGCCAACTCTACTGCCTCAGTCACCAAAGCATGTATAACCCTAAATACTCGCTACATTTGATTAATAAAATCCTGGGGCTTAGCACCTAGATCGATATCGGTAAATACTGGTTGATTCAAGCCGAGGAACTCTCGAGTCCTGGAGCTCCCTATGCCATCTAAAGACCCGGCACCTATTATAGACCTTATCTGCTACTGCTGAGAATCTACTAACTGTGCCAATAACTATACGACACTCGCTACACCTTGCTCGAAGAATTTAGGTGCATGAACTGGGGGGATCAGATTTTGTGGAGCTGGATGTGTTGTATCTTGAGGAGCTGAGGGTATCGCATCTTCTCTAACCTGCTCACGCAGGGGCGGAACAAGTGATGCATGAGAATGCGACTCACCCTGTGCCTCCTCTCTATCATTCCGGTCAGGTGAGGCATTACCAGTACCCTCGCCCCTACCTGCACTTACTCGATGACTAGCAGTAGCCCTTGTAGTAACTAGCATGAAACCTGGAAATAAAAAGGATAGAGCATGAATCATACTAAAATTATTTAATTAAGCTCTACATCACGATCTATGAGATGAAAGGAGAGTAAACATCCTTAGATGTCGGCAGCCTCTTGTTTATAATGTGGTGCACAATACACCCATAAATAAGACTATTATACATGGCTCGTAGGATCCCGAGCATTAACCTGCTCTAATACCAAGTTTGTCACACCCTAAAATAGGAGGTGTGGCCGGTACCCAATGTTGTACTGGACTGACCGTACTACTCTGAAACCAGGCTCTTGTACGTATAGAACTTTCGGCCAACAAGGTCGTACTAGAATATAATCTAAATAAAACACAATGGAAGGACCAAACCAACACACACACACAGATATATATATATATATATATATATATATATATATATATATATATAAACAAGACCGACATGGCCGCAACACAAGTCAACAAAAGACAACCATGCCGACAAGGCCATCTATTGCAATTACACCTACTATACAGGTCTACGAGCCTCTATGAGTAACTAAATTGTCACATGGTTGGGATAGGACCCCGACCTACCCATTATCTACATATACATATGATATACTCAACATCTGACCAGGAAGCTCCGGAAGAGATGAAGCTTGCCCACTGATGGCAAGAACTTAGCAACTCCTACTGAGTTGATCTATCAAGGACCCTATCAGAACATGCAACATGAAATGCAGCACCCCTGAAAAAGGGATGTTAGTACAAAAGACGAACCGGTATGTAAAGCATGAAAAGCAGTATAAAAGTATAAGTTGTAAAATAGGGCATAAGAAGCAATATGATACTTTGGTCACCTGTATGCCACTTAGGACGAATAATGAAACTCAGAACCTATACTGAAATATCTATACATACGTTTTAATATATAATATGTCCTTGGCATAAATATTCGGAGGTGAGTATATCGGGTATTGCCCTATGGTAATAGTATGAGGTGTGTGTATGGATGTATATATAAATTACTTCTCTCTAATTATAGCCCCGGGTGTTTGTAATGTACATGTACAACTGCCCATCGGCTCTTTGCTCGATGGTGTGAATAGTATACTATAATAGTAGTATTGGCACATTGGCTTCTTTATAACTTAGAACTTCCTAACTTTACTTTATAACGACTCTTGCTCGACTTAACGATTAACGCTTTGGAACGCTCCTTCTCGGAGGTTTATGATACTCAGATGAATGGCCAACAATCAAGTGGTATAGAACAAGACAATGATAAGAGAAACTACTCCCGACGAGGGATAAACGACATGTGACTAGAATATTTCTTTTGACATTTCTTTTTGAAAATGATAAGCACTTGAAATTCATGCTTTTGAATGAAGGGAATAGCCTTACATACATTTGATATCGACCCTTCAACGATTATGATGAAATCAACCTTCCTTACAAGTTAATCTTGGTTACTAATTTGACTTCATAGATGATCGTAGATGAAAAACTGAACCTTGGATACCTCCCTCAAGGCTTCCCATCACTTACTTCTCAATGAAGATATTTGCTCTGCAAATCATCACTTTTTCCTTTACGTTTTGTACCTCGTGTGATAATATATTATATCTCCGTCAAAATCATTAGAGAATTTTCTCAACCAGCTCCAAGACCCTTTTTGCACGTTACAAGACCCTTTTCCACATTATCAATTTAATTTCTTTCAAATGGCAACCAAAATCTCATGGAAAATAATGTACTGCATATCTCAAAGATGTAATTATTCGATACACATAATGTCCTATGTAATTTTACATAGTGGAATGTGGTGTCCAATCTTTTTTGGCCACCATTTTGTAATGATCCACTGTTGCCATGTGGAAGAGGTGGTGCTACTTACCACTTATCCAATAATTTATTTAATTTAATTATCTCCACTACAAACCAGCATTTAACTAATTGCACACATAATTAATTTCTTGATCACAATTCACTGAAATAATAATTATTTTGAACACACTTCATAAACTCATTATCATGATCATATGATATAACACTAGTCCATATCCTCTTTCGGCACACACAAAATATTATTTTCAATCAACGTCCCCACTCTTTTAAGTCCTAAATCATTCCGGCACTTCATCCTTTTATACACTGAGCTCTTGATTATCACACTTGAATATGTTGAAAATTCCATACGGTCTATATAACTTCCTTAATATTCTGAACTTTGACGAAACATAACTTAAAAAAACTATGGGATGTAATATCCTCCGCCCTTTAGGAACATTCGTCCTCAAATGTAAAAGCATACATGAGGGAACTATTTCCTAAATACTTTTCTAAAACATTTCTATGTAAATGGGACTATCCCAAAAACCTGCCAAGTAACTAGAACCAACACGAGTACCACACAGGGCCATATATTAATATTATTGGCCTCACACAATCATCAACACATCAATATCTGTAAAATTCTCCATAACTCACCTCATACACCTCCACCTGAAGTCTGGGCTGCCTCAGTTTCACTTTGGTCATTTTTATCGCCCAAACAAGGTATATAGAATATGAAATATGTCTACCATGACGCAAGGAAATAATATCACACAACGTCAATATGAACCTCTGGTCTGGAATAGGTAATGGTATATAGATTTCATGTCTTCCTCTACTTCCCAAGTCATTTCTTCTATGTTATTATTCCTCCGTAACACTTTGACGGAAGCAACCTCTTTAGTTCTTAGCTTCCAAATTTGATGATCTAGAATGGCTATAGGAGTCTCTTCGTAAGATAGATCTTTAGTAACCTGAACATCCTCCATAGTAGTGATGCGGGGGGGATCTCCTATGCATTTTTGCAACATCGATACATGGAATATTGGATGTACTGCTTCTAATTTAAAAGGCATTTTAAGTTCGTAGGGCACCTGGCCTATCCTGCGAATGATCTTATGCAGCCCGATGTATCTGGGACTAAGTTTACCCTTCTTGCCGAACCTTATGACGCCTCCAATCGCCAATTGTGAATTCCAAATCACGACATCGAACATCTGAATAGGATTTCTGCAGACTCAGGGCAGTCAATAAGTTCTTTTAGATCGTCTTTACTTTCTACAACTTGCTGAACTAAGTCAGGGCATTTCAATTCAACTTCGCCCACTTTAAACTAGACAAATAGGGATCTACATTTTCATTCGTACAAGGCTTCATATGGGGCAATATTAATACTGGAGCAATAGTTGTTATTATAGGAAAACTCGATGAGCGCCAAATGATCATCCCAGCTACCCTTGAAGTCCAATACACAAGCTCGCAACATGTCCTCGAGTGTCTGGATTGTGCGCTCGGCCAGGCCGTCTGTTCGCGGATGAAAGGTTGTACTAAGATTCACTTGGGTTCCTAATCCCCTCTGAAAAGACTTCCAAAACTTAGTCGTAAACTGAGCACCCTTATCGAATATAATAGAGACCAGAACACCATGTAGCCGGACTATCTCTTTAATATATAGCTTGGCATACTCTTCAATCAAAAAAGTAGTATGAACGGGTGGAAAATGGGCTGACTTTGTAAGCCTGTCAACGCTAACCCAAATAGAGTCAAACATATGATAAGAATGGGGCAAACCTGTGATGAAATTGATATTTATCATTTTCCATTTCCAAGTCATAATTTCTATATTCTGAATAAAGTGTAAGGCTTAAGGCATCAACTACAACATTTGCCTTGTCGGGATGATATAAAATACCAATATCATAATCCTTTAATAGCTCAAGCCATCTCCTTTATCGTAGATTCAACTCCTTTTGCCGAAATATGTACTGTAAACTCATATGATCCGTAAATAGATCAACTTGAACCCCGTATAGGTAATGACGCCATATTTTCAAGGCAAAAACAATTGTCTCTAACTCAAGGTCATGAGTCAGATAGTTTAACTCGTGTTTTCTCGGCTGCCTCAATTCATATGCAATAACCTTGTCGTGTTGCATCAGGACACGGCCTAGGCCAACTTTTAAGGCATCACAGTAAACAACATACCCATCGGTACCTTTTGGAAGCACCAGGACAGGTGTGGATGTTAACTTATTCTTCAAATCCTGGAAACTGCGTTCACACACATCTGACCACCAAAACTTGGTTGCCTTATGAGTAAGCTTTGTCAAGAGCGCATATATAGAAGAAAATCCATCTACAAACCTCTGGTAATAACCTACTAAGCCTAAAAAACTACGTACCTCAGTAGGGGTCGTGGGCCTCAGCCAATTCTTCACAGCTTCAATCTTCTGATTATCTACCTTGATAACTTTTGTCGATACTATATGGCCTAGAAAAGAAATTGAGTTCTACCAAAATCAGATTTGGAAAACTTGGCGTATAGATTAGGATCCTAGAGTGTCTGTAATACCGCTCGGAGATGATTTGCATGATCTGCCTCAGTCCATAGGGTGTATCAAAATGTCATCAATAAATACTATCACGAAGATATATAGAAATGGCTTGAAGACCCGATTCACTAGATCCATGAAGGCCACTGGTGCATTAGTGAGTCTGAAAGACATCACCAGAAACTCAAAATGACCATACCTGGTCTGAAAAGTTGTCTTCAGAATAACTTTCTCTTTTACCGTCATTTGGTGGTACCCGGGTCTTAAATCAATCTTTGAAAAATACTTGGCACCCTGTAATTGATCAAATAAATCATCGATCATCAGAAGTGGATATTTATTCTTGATGGCAGCTTTATTCAGCTTCTTCTAATCAACAAACATCCTTAGGGAATCATTGTTCTTGCGAATGAACAATATGGGTGCGCCCCACGGTGAGGTAATAGGCCTGATAAATCCTTTCTCCAATAAATCCCTCAACTGCTCCTTTATATCCCTTAACTCAACAGGAGTCATCATGTAAGGAGGGATAGATATTGGCTACATATCTGCAAGCACATCAATAAAAAACTCAATCTCCCTCTTTTTAGGAATACCCAAGAATTCATCTGGAAACACATTGGGAAACTCATTAACTATGGGGACAGACTGAAGGGTCAGAGGCTCTAAAGTTGCATCTTTGACCCGCACTAGATGATAAATATAACCTTTGGTAATTATTTTCCATGCCTATAGGTAGGAAATAAACCTGTCCTTGGGCGTAGCTGAACTATTCTCCATTCCAAGGTCGGCTCACCTGGGAAACTGAATCTAAGAATCTTCATTCGGCAATCAACATTCGCATAACAAAAAGTCAACCAATCCATGCCCATAATGACATCAAATTCAACCATTGGTAATTCAGCTAAGTTAGCCAAAGTAGGACAGTAAAAAATTGTTACTGTACAATTCCTGTAGACTCGTCTTGCTACTATCATCTCACTAACTGGAATATCCACTTAATAAGGCTTAAACAACAATTTTGGTTCAAACCCAAACTTACTAGTAATGAAAGGCGTAACATAGGAAAAATTAGAATCAGGGTCTATCATTGTGTATACATCATAAGTGAAAATGGATATTATACCTGTAACAACATCTACAGATGACGCCAAATCCTGATGGCCTGATAAAGTTGCATGAACTGGATGCTCTTCCTCTGCCCCTACCTCTACCTACTGAGGTTTGTGGCCCACCACCTTGCGGACAATTACTCAATGAAGAAGCTATTGTCAATCCCGTCAGTTGAGCCTCACCACCTCTACTTTTGCTTTGAAACTGGCGCATATAGTGCTCAGGACTCCCACACCAGTAATATACATCGAAACCTTGGCAACAGTGTCCTGAATGCACCCTACCATACTGGTCGTATGTTGGTAATGGGGGCCTATTCTATCTTGAACCCTCTTGTCTCTAAGAACCAGAAGCACTTGAACTCTAAACTGGTCTGGACTGTGCATACTTGTCATATCTAGGCTCTTAATACTGAGGTGGAACACTACTAGAAAATTGAGATGGACACATAGGAAATCGCTATCTGGAACTGCCCAATGCCTCTCTGAAAGACCCAGTTGATCTGTCTCTCTTGCTCATCTCCCTCTCTACATCCCTATCGACTCAAAATTGGTGCTTATGATCCTCAACATTCTGAGCATATGCCTATATCCTAGAGATATCCATATCCCTGTTCAGGGAAGCTGTCGTATACTCCCCAATAAGATGTGGATTAGACTTGTTACAAACTAATAAACTCGAGCCCTCTTTGTATCTACAATATTTATAGCATACTTAGTCAGGGAATCAAATTGAGACTATAATCCCGAATGCAATTGCCCCTCTACTTGAGGTTTAAGAAGCGCTCTACCATGGCCTCTCGTACCTCTAATGGAAAATAATGATCAATAAAAGCATCTACCAATTCCTCCCATATAGCTGGAAGTTCATCTGGTCATCTGGACCGCTCTCAAGACTCGTACCAAAGAATAGCCATCTCTCGCAATCTGAAATAGGCCAAATCTAATGCCTCAAATCTCCAAAGAATGAATAATCCCCAATACTCACTGTATCTGATCAATAAACCAATGGGGTCAACACCTAGATCGGTACCGGTGAATACTAGTGGACTAAATCCGAGGAACTCCCAAGTCTTGGAGCTCCCTATGACATATAAATACCCCTACCTATTATAGTCCTTATATGTTGTTGCTGAGAAGCTACTATATATGCCAATAACTGTACGACACTCACTACACCCTGCTTGGAGGATTCAGGTGGAGGAACTGAGGGGATCAGATTCTGTGGAGCTGGAGATGTTGTATCCTGAAGAGCTAGGGGTACCGCATCTCCTCTAACCTCCTCACACGGGGGTGGAATAGGTGATGCATGTGCCTCATCTCTGTCATTCCGTCTAGGAGGGGCATTACTAGTATCCTCGCCCCTACCTCACTGGCTCGATGACTAGCGGTAGCCCTTGTAGTAACTGGCATAATAACTGGGGGGGAAAAAGATAGAGCAGGAATCAGACACAAATTATATAAATCAGCTCTACAACATGAGCTATTAGATTAAAGGAGAGTAACCATCCCTAGAAGCCCGACAGCCTCTCGTTTATAAGTGTGGTAGACAAAACACCCATAAACAAAAATCTACAAGACATGGCTCGTAGACTCCCTAGGACTGACCTGCTCTAATACCAAGTTTGTCACACCCCAAACTAGGAGGTGTGGCTGGCACCCAGTGTCGTACTGGCCCGAGCGTACCACTCTGAAACCAGGATATTGTACACATAGAACTTTCGGCTGACAAGGTCATACTAGAATGTAATCCAAATAACAACACAATGGAAGGACAAACCCAATATATTTATATGTATGGCTCAAAATAAAAATCAAAATTTAAACAAACAAAATTCATATGAAAACGACCAATTAATTCATTACAAAAAAGAAAATGATTCTGAACTCTATTCATTATCAAACCAAGAAGATAATTTTAAAAAATGTTATGAATATGATCTTTTATCATATAAATAGATTAATTATGAAAATAAAAGTTACTCATTTATTTCTGCATTACCCTTTCAAGTAAATAAGAACCTCAAAATTTCTTATAATTACAACACATCCAAACACAACTTTTTTTATATGCCCGGAAATCTTCATAAAAATAATTATCTAAGAAAAGACAATATTCTATATATAGAAAGAAATCTCGATAGAAAATATTTTCATTGGGAAATTATCCATTTTTCTCTTAGACAAAAAGGAGATATTGAGGCCTAGGTTAAGATCGATACCAATAGTAATCCAAATACCAAATTTGATATTAATAATTATCAAATAATTGATAAAATTGATTAAATGGCCTTTTTATCTTACAATTCATCAAAATCCAGACAACACTCAAAAATATTTGAAAAAAAGTCTTTATTGATTGGATGGGAATGAATAAAAAAATATGTAATCGTCCCATATTCAATCTGGATTTTTGGTTCTTCTCATAATTTGTACTACTTTATAACGTATATAAAATAAAACCATGGATTATACCAAGTAAATTACTTCTTTTAAATTTGAACAAAACTTTTTTCTACGATCAATAAAAACCAAAAAATTAAATTTCAAAAAAATTATAAAAGATAGAAATTCATAAATAAATAATGAGTGAAGTTAAGAAAGTAGAATCTGATGTTCTACGCTTTCTTCTTGATTCACTAATTGATTTTGATTGATCCCTTTTGATGGTAGAAAAGTCAAATTTTGCTTTTTTGCCTTTAGAATTTCAAAGCACACGCGCCTTTACATCATGCCTTTTACTGCTACGCTCTTACAAATCTTGGATTGATAAAGATATTTCCTTGATGTGCCAAATATTGGTGGTGAAGTTCATCAATCAAAAGGATATGATTTTTCTTTTGTCATCCCAGTAGAAAGATCACAAATGAAAAAGAGAGCGAAACCATCAAATATGCAACCAAATTTTCTTTTCATGTTATAGCGTTAGTGGAACAAAAATTCCACTTTATTTGAAATCGTTCGATTTGATGTATACATACATGTCTAATGAAGTAACAGAGGACCTTTGGCAACAAACTATGGCATCACTTTTCTAAGGCAATCGTTGCAAAGCCTACAACTGTTCTTCACCGACTATAGCAATCTTAGCTCTTTAAAAGAGCGCGAACGCGTAAAATTTCAAGTGATCAAGTGAATTCCTCAAATAATTCTCTTTGATTGTTAAAAATTATGTGTTCGTGGTGAAAATTTTGGATATGCTTCAAGATGTATACCTTACTTGGATCACTTTTCAAAGAGAATTATTTGTTCCATACAAATACTCTCCCAGAATAGAATAAAGCAAAGCCAAGAAATAATGAAACAAGTCTCTGAATAAACAAAAATTAATGTTGCAGTCACTAAACTTATGCAGTTTTTCTTAAGAAAGAATGTTGGTACTTAAAATAATTCTTAGAATAGAATATCTCAGGATATTCTTATATTTATAGAGGATGTTTTTAACCTTGAACCTGAAATGACGCAACCTTTGGAGAAGAGATATTTTAGAAAAAAATGTACACTTTCAGAAAGAAAATTATTTTTTCCATTTTGCAGAAAACGGTAAGATTGTGATAATCTCCCTTGGGGAGTCTTTCTCATTAATACAAATAGGTATAATGTACAATGTGGAATCATATTACAATAAGGATCTTGAATCTATCATAATTATACATCACTAATTACTACACAATATATGGAATATATTCTAATTATGGTATAATTATATGTACACGTTAATACACCTATCAGTCTGAGCGGGAGGAGGTCGGACGCTAAGACTGGATCTGAAGCCTAGGAAGAGCTGTCTAGGAATGCCTTTTGTGAATATATTCGCATATTGATATGAAGAAGGCACATGCATCACCTTGACATGACCAAGGGAAACTTTTTCACGAACAAAGTGTATATCCATCTCAATGTGCTTGATTCGCTGATGCTGAACCGGGTTATGAGATAAATACATGGCGGATATGTTATCGCAGTAAACCAAAGACGCCTTGCGCAAGGGACATTGCAGCTCCAAAAGAAGATTTCGTAGCCAACAGATCTCAGCAACAACATTAGCAACATCTCTATAATCTGATTCTGCACTCGAACGGGATAGGGTGGTCTGCCTCTGGCAGACCAAGAAATGAGATTATCCCCTAAGAACACACAGTAGCCGGAGGTGGAGCATCACGTATCCGGACAGCCTGCCCAATCAGCATCCGTATATGATAACAACCTGGTTGGTGCTGAGGGGTATAGATGTAATCCATAATCAAGTGTGCCCTAAACATATCGAATGATACGTTTAAGGGCAGTAAAATGAGGCTTCCTGGGGGCATGCATAAATAAGCATACCTGCTGAACAACATAAGCGATGTCAGGTCTGGTGAAAGTAAGATATTGAAGTGCAGCTACAAGACTCTTGTAAAGAGTGGGATCGGACACTGGGTTACCATCAACAGCACTAAGCTTTGATTTAGAGTCAACCGGTGTGGACATGATCTTGCAGTTTGCCATTTTATCTATGTACACTATCTCCTCTGCATACTTGCACTGACATAAAAACATAGTATCTGCAGAACGAGTCACTAATATCCCCAAAAAATAGTTCAACTTCCCCAAGTCAGTCATAGCAAATACGATTTTAAGTAGTGCAATAATATCATTTTTCAACACAACATAGGAGGCAGTAAGCACAATGTCATCCACATATAACAATAAATAAGCAATGCTACTACCTCGATGAAAAGTAAAGAGAGAATTATCACACTTACTACATACGAACCCAATATGCATAATATACTGTGCAGACCACGTTCGAGGGGCCTGTTTCAAATCATAGAGTGACTTACAAAGACGGCATACATACTGAGGGGCTGCTAGATGGACAAAACTAGGCGGTTGGTGCATATAAATAGTTTCTTTCAGATCACCATGTAGAAATGCATTCTTCACATCAAGCTGATGAATAGGCCAATGCCTACCCATAGAAATACTTAGAACTGTGCGAATGGTAGCCGGTTTCACAACCAGACTCAACATCTCACCACAATCAATGCCCTCCTGCTAATTAGTGTCATTAGCCACAAGTCTAGCCTTATACATTTCTAAGTCACCAATGTCTCTGTATTTGTGATGAAAAAGCCACATGCTTCGGATCACATTCACCCCCTCCGATCAAGGAACCAAATCCCAAGTGTGTTGTTTAGTTAAAGCATTAAAATCCTCACATATGGTCGCATTCCAATTTGGGTCTAGTTTGGCTAATTTTGGGTTTTTGGGAATTGAGGATATGGTTTGTGTGGAAAGGTTAAATTTAACTTTAGGTTTAAAAATTTCGTGTTGGGCACGTGTTTCCATACGGTACAATGGGCAGTTTGGGTATTTGTGCTAGTTTTTAGGTCTGGGTATGGGATTGGGTCTGGGTCTGGGTACAGGTTTGGTGTGTCGATGTGGTGACTGAGTAAGGCTGCGGGTTGGGAAGTTTCTGGGTTCGACGATGAGTTGTGTGAAGGCATCGATTTGTGCAGATCGAGATGGGGTGAGATAGAGGATGTGGGGTATGATGTCGGTGGGGGGTTGGGATTGATGGGGTGGGTCGGTGTTTTGATCGTGGTGGTACGGTGTGGGTTTCGAGTGGCTCGAGGGTTGCGAGGTTGCCTTTGGATGGTGTTGGTGACACAGTGATAGGGACGGTGATCGGTGGTGAAATCGAGACGGTGGGCCTATTGCCGATGGTGGCAAGTGGTGGCATTGGTGACTGCGAAAGGGACGGTGACGGTGACGGAGACGCAGAGATGTGGTCGGTGGTGATGGTTGTAGGTGGCATAACCGAAGAGAGGCAGTCGGCGGTATCGGTAGTGGGCGTCAGAGATGGATTTTGGGTGGTGGACTGACACAGTTCGCTGAGGATGACGGGAGAAATGTCAGACTCGTCAAGAAAATTATAGTCCATTTTTCAAAATTTTTGAATGTCCGAGAAAGGGAATGTGGTTTTGTCAAACGTGACGTGAATCTGACGGGTAGACACGTCATAGCACAGATAGCCCCTATGATTGGACGGAAACCCTACGAAGATACACGAAGTGATCCGGGGTGCCAATTTATGAGGAGCGGTGGAATCCAGATTAGGATAGCATAGGCAACCAAAAATCCGAAGATGATCATAGGAGGGGATTCGTCGGTATAATATTTCGGTTGGGGTCATGTTGTGAAGAGTGCTAGTAGGTAAAATATTAAGGACGTATTCTATCATTTTGACTGCATAGACCCAGAACGAGGGAGGTAATGAGGCATGAAACAGGAGGGTACAAACCATGTTATTTATGGTGCGGATGATTCGTTCTACTTGGCCATTTTGAGGTGAGGTGTGGGGATAGGAGAATCGGAAAACCATGCCATTTTTTTACAAAATCGGTGAAACTGCGAATTATTGAATTCACGACCATTATCACACTGAAAATATTTTATTACTTTCGCAAACTGTGTTTTAATAAAAGTACGAAACTCGAGAAATTTGGCAAACACCTCAGATTTAAATTTGAGTGGGTAGACCCAAATATAATGAGAAAAATCATCTAATAAGACAAGATAATATTTATGACCGAGTGAACTAGAGATAGAGATGTCCATAAATCAGCATGAATAATATCAAAAGGAAAAAACGTAACACTTGAAGATGATTTAAAAGGTAGACGAATATGTTTGCCTAACGAGCAAGAAACACAGTGCTGGGCAACTTTTCCATTATTACATTTAATAAAATTATTACCTCTAAGAAAATTAAAAACTGGGGCTCCTGGGTGGCCAAGCCTATTGTGCCAAGTTGACGGAGAGATAGCATCGAGAGATATGGGAGAGCATGAGCTGGTAGCGGAGGTGGATGGGAATGGGTAGAGATCCCCTGTGCTATTGCATCTTGTAAGATGTGTCCATGTACAAAGATCCTTCACAGTAAAACCAAAAGGGTCAAAGTCAATAAAGACGGAATTATTGCGAGTAAATTTGCGGACAGAAATTAAGCTCTTAATGATGTTTGGGGCATACAGGACATTATTAAGGGAAAAGGGTGGATGAGGCGGTGGTGTGTGGGTGGTACTATAACCCTGGATTAGAATGCGATGGTAATTTCCAACAGTAATGTATTGAGGATGCTTTAAACGACACAGTTTGGGAATATTACCTGCAGAGCGGGTGAGGTGAGATGTGGCGCCCGAGTCTATGTACCAATTTTCATCAGGTTGCTGCAAGTTCAAACTACTAAAAGCCTGGCCCAAGTCAGTCGGGCCAGACCAGAGGAAGGCTGCGGGTACTGGGTCTGTATGAAGTGAGCTTAGTGTGGCTGATAGTTGGCTGACTGAGATGCTGGAGCGGGGCCCAATGATCCCTCCTGTGGATAAGGGAATTGGGTCGATACATGGGCAGGATATGAGGGCAATTGGGCGGTCCAATGCGCATAAGGACAGGGCTGCTGCGGTTGTGGATTCTGCTGCTGTCCGCAGTCCCCTTTCCCACTCCCTTTTCCACCTCTTCCACCGCCTCGACCTTTGCTGCCCTTGCCGTAGCGATTCTGTCGCGGCTGATTATTCTCCGGTGGAGGCGAGCCGGCGGTGATGTTATTTTGGGGAAACGTTTCGACTGCTAACGCATTTTGATTGTGATCGTCTTGCTTTGCACGTCGGGTTTCTTCTAGCAATAATTGTGAGCGAGCCTTGTTGAAATTGGGTAACGGATCAGCCTGATGTATCATGGTGGCTAAATTGTCATACTCACCTTTTGGCAGGCCTGCAACTAATTGTAGGACTATCTTTGTTTTGGAAACAGGTGTGTCAACGTTGGATAGTTGATCCGGCACTAGTTTCAACTGTTTGCAATAATCAAACATGTTAGAGAAATTTTCAAGGCGTGTATTATTGAATTGTTCTTCTAAATACACAGCACGAGTGTGCTTGTTATCTTGAAAAAATTCCTCTAACCGAATCCATAAACCACGGGCCAAGGCGTCGGATTTCATTATAATAAGGAGAAAGTCTTGAGAAATAGTGTCATATATCCATTGTTTGACAACGGCGTCTAGACGACGCCATGTTGAGTCATCAACCTCAGGGGGGGCGAGGGAAGGAGTCATCGATATGGTCAAGCACGTTATAGACACATGCATGAATACGAAAAAGTTCAACTCATGAAGAGTACTGACCATTTTCTTGATCAATAATTATGGGAAGGCAGTTCTTGATGTTGGTGACGGTGAGGGTTGGATGAACATAGGGTGAACAGAGGCTCTGATACTATGTAAGATTGTAATAATCTCCCTTGGGGAGTCTTTCTCATTAATACAAATATATATATAGTGTACAATGTGGAATTCTATTACAATAAGGATCATGAATCTACCATAATTATACATCACTAATTACTACATAATATATGAAATATATTCTAATTATGGTATAATTATCTATACACGTTAATAAAAACAAAAGTACTTTTTTTCTTTTAGCATATTCCTTTTATTTTTTCTTCAAAATTCCTAACATATCTAACTTAGGAAGAAGAGAGGATAAAAGGAAGCTTCATTGTGAATTGTGATGTCTATATCTAACTTGCTAATCAAATGACCACCAGATAAACAACGCAACTATGTAAGAAAATTTGAAACAATGCACCTTGTGCAACGATCTGAATAGTGTTACACTATGTTTGGATGGTCGTTACCCATAGTTTCATAATGTATTGTATTGTATTGTATTAATTAATACAATGTTTGAATAGATTGTATTATTTTTTGTGCTTTAATAATATTTTTAATTTGATTTGATTGTATAATATTGTATAATAACATGTAAGTTTACTAAAATACGTTTAGCCCTTAATTACATACTAGTTTATATGTATTAATAAAATTAAGGTAAAGGACAAAATATAAACTTTAAAATATAAGTAGGTGATGGTTGGGGGTGGGGGTGGGTGTGGGGTGGGGGAGTGGGTGGTAGGGTGGGTGGGTTTGAGTGGGTGGGGTATATAATCGATAAATAAAATATTTAACCACACAAAAATCATCAAATTCGTGATTTAAAAAATTGGACTTTTTCATTATTATATTACCACAGAATTACAACGAATTTACAAAACGATACAACATAATTTCAAGAACAATAAAAACAAACATGATTTTATAGAAAACAATACAATAATGGGGTCTTCAACAAGTGGATGACTAGATCGTAGCTTTCATTAAACCATTTAAAGGATGAGATTGATTCATTAAAGAGTGATCCAATGGTGGAGATTTAACCCAATTCAATATATGGGTTGCTATGCTAACTAACTCGTCTATCTCCCTCTTCTCCCTTTCTCTTCACCCTAATTCTTCTCTCAAACCTCCATTACAGGTTATCTGTCACGTCCCCTATCGGGGAACGCGTAGGTATCTACCCCTTTCCCACCTGGTAGGCAAACACGTCCCTTAATCACAGCTCAATCAAAAATAAAGTAAACCCAACCATCAAGCATACATAATAAGTCTAGGATAGATAAGAAAATAATGCGGAAGTAATACAACAATCCCAAGGAATCTGGTCTAACCATAAGGTAAGTCGTAACCTACCTAGTAACCGAGTGGAAGTGGGAAAAGATCGTCATGGATTTCATTGTGGGTCTTCCGAAGACCTTGGGTAAGTTTGATTCAGTTTGAGTTATTGTGGATAGGCTGACCAAGTCTGCGCACTTCATTCCAGTTCAGGTTACCTATAATGCAGAGAAGTTGGCCAGGGTTTACATCCGTGAGATTGTGTGATTGCACGGGGTTCCTATTTCTATCATCTACGATCGAGATCCTCAGTTTACTTTCCATTTTCGACGGACGTTGCAGGCAAAGTTGGGTACTCAGTTGGATCTTAGTACCGCTTTTCATCCCAAAACTGATGGACAGTCCGAGAGGACTATACATGTGCTTGAGGATATGTTGAGAGCATGTCATTGATTTTGATGGTCATTGGGACCAGTTCTTACCCTTGGCAAAATTCGCGTACAACAATAACTACCATTCCGGCATTAATATGGCGTCGTTCAAGGCTTTTATATGGCAGAAGGTGTCGTTCTCCTATTGGATGGTTTGATGCTTTTGAGGTTCGACCGTGGGGTACAGATTTGTTGAAGGAGTCTTTAGACAAGTGAAGTTTATTCTGAAAAGCTTCTGGCATCTCAGAGTCTGTAAAAGATGTATGTGAACCAAAAAGTTAGAGATCTAGAGTTTATATAAAGTGAGCATGTTCTTCTGAAGATATCGCCTATGAAGGGTGTGATCCGATTTGGGACGTGACATTACCACCATTGGAGCTCAGAGCTATCGTACTGCTACTCTTTCGTTGTACAATTCAGTAGCTTGTAATAGTTGTTGAATGTTGATGTTCAATTGAGCTAATAAAATCTCTAATTTTGCTCGAGTTCCTACACTTTGAAACAGCATCTTGTAGAAATGTAAGATAAGGTTGCATACAATAAACCCGTGTGATCCAACCCTTTCCCGGACCTCGCACATAGCGGGAGATTAGTGCACCGGGTTGTCCTACATTACACTTTGAGTACAAAAAAGTCTGCATCCAACTAAGTCTTTGACCAGACAATGGAAGAGCTTTTCTACTACCACTAGGTCTGCAACTATTAAAACGACAAATTACAAAAATAAGGTACATGTTCAAATACTTCTCTATCTTTGACATAATCAGTGGCAAAATTTTCTTTTGTTCAAATGGCAGCATCTTGAAAAGATTCAAACGTAAAACCTCCAACTCAAAGAGGAAAAGAGAATTTTTCTTTCTTCCATTACGATAGTTGTTCCCTTGTATAGACAACTGCTAAAGGGTAGTGAACTAATTTGCCAATTTCCCAGAACTAGTGAGCAAAAAGCATGCCTATCATTCAACACTCCAGCTATAAAAATTGCAAACATCATCCTCTGTACAAGAGCAGTAAATTCAACGTGCACAGAACAATTAAGAGAGCCCCTCACGACTGATTTACCTACAGTAGCATAAGGGGGCAAAACCGAATAAACAGATTCGCCCTCCTAATCTGCAATAATCCCACTAAACTATCATACAGACAATCACAACTCACTGTTGCTTCTAAGTACAAATATCCCTCACTAACACCCTCTAGACTGCACAATACTATCCCAAACCTCAAAACCATCAATTCTCTGGCTTTGTGATATGATTGATTCAGAAAGATCAGATTCAACTCCCCGAGACTTCTTTAGTTTTGCCACGAGAACCCACATATTTGCCAGTTCGTTTTCAAGATAGGCTTCTCTTTGTTTGGATTCTTCAACCTTGCTCTGTAACTCAGCCTCTCTCTGATCCCTTTCTACAAGAGCAGCTTCATATGAAAGCTCCCTTTCACGGCTCAAAGCCAGTTCTCTTTTCATATCTGCACTCAACACATTTTGCTCATTTCGTCTCGGATGAGCATCTCTTCTTCCATTTCGCATGGCAACACTTGGCTTACGTTGGGTAGAGGAACTCTTCTGGGGGGCTATCTCAGCAGCTAATTTCTCATTATGATTCATTAGCTTTGCAACTTCTTCAGAAAGTGCCTTTAATTCAACAGCTGCTGCAGACGCTAGCCCTTTGGCATATGTACTCTCTTCTGCCAATTTCTGATTCCGGAGTTCCAGCTGCTCCTTCGCCTCAACCAGTTCCGCTACTTTCTTGTGGAGTTCTTCAATCTCTCTTGCCTAACAGGAGCAAAAATTTAGTTGACATGGTGTGGATGAGGACAGCCAATTAATTAACTCCAACTTAATATGTACTGGGTACTTGTTGGTACCTTAGGTATTTTGAACATTTTGTGCGCAATACAAACATGTATGCAACATAAACATGTAATCGTCTCCAAGTGCCATAATAGGACAATGCCCCACCAAAGAAGTGTTCATGTCTTTTGTTTTTTTCTTTAAGAAAAAATAAGTTTATGTTATTTCGTACCATACAATTATTTTCTGTGTAATCTTTTTTCGACGAGGTAATGAGAAGAATTATAGAACGTATTGCTACCTATGCCTATATCATGGATAAAAGGAAATTTTATTGATAAAACCTTTTCAATTGTAGCCAATATTTTTATTACGAATAATTCCGACAACTTCATAAAAGAGGCAGTTCCGGCGAACGAATAAACATTGAGACCTCTTTCCGGACAACACATAAGTTCCTTCTATTTTATATTACCTAGAAAAAGGGGCTCAAACTACAGGAACGGTTAAGGATATTTTAAGACTGCTGAATTTTTAAGTAACTTCGTCCTAATCAACCAAATTTTAACTAAGGAAATACGAAAAAGGGGTAGTGATTTGTATATAACTTTGTATGATTTTTCTCTTCTGTTCTTTGTATTTCCTCTCTTTCCTTTTCTATTTATACATCATTGCTTCCATTAAATTGTGTTCTATAACAACAAAACAACAATATACCTAGTATATTCCCACAAGTGGAGTCGGAGAGGGTAGGGTGTACCAGTCCTTACCCCTACCTTTGTTGGGTAGAGAGGTTGTTTCCAATTGACCCTCGATAATTGGGGGGGGGGGGGGGGGTTCATTGGAACTCTACTAAAACTAAAAGAGAAATCAAGTTTGTTCACTTACCTTTACTGAATCCACTCTCTTTCTCCTTGACTTGCATGCAAGAAGGATAGGTGCAAAAAGGCGAGGCAATCCATTATGGATTACACAAATCTAGTAAATTGTAGTTTTGTTTTCCACTTATTCTTTACTAATTCTCCCCTCTATTCTTTTTTGTATCTATTTATTTGGATTAGATTTATTGTGCCATTCCAACACAAGTCCTTTTTTAAAAGTTATATTGTTGTTTTCAATTGAAATTGCTATGTTGTTTTCAACATTCAATGTTTATATTGATAACAAGTATCGAACAAATAATATTTAACTGTGATAAATGAAGTGGATCTATTTAGTTTTAGTTTATGTTTTAAATTAACTAGACAATGTAGATGTATCCCTTTAGATTTCTTCCTTAAATGGTTTTTTGTTGTCTGGTTTAATCTCTTTATTTCTTTTTCTTCGGATTGGATCTACACAACTTTTTCGATATTTTCTTCAGGTTACTAACTCAACAGTAAAGTACTCGGCTTTTAAGTGTGGCATATGGACAAAGTCAAGGATTCGTCCATACTTTCGGTAAAGTTTGGAAGACTACGACTGATCCTCCAAGGGAATGAATGATAAAAATAGCATGTTGTATCAACATAACTTAATGGAAAGTTCTGAGAATATTTCATTGTTCCTAGATGGGTATAAAACCATGTTAGAATTCTTTGAACGGAACAAAATAAACTTGGATTAAATAAATAAATGGATAGAGTTGTGACTTCAATTAAAATGCATTCACTTACAACAAGAAACAACCACCACTCTTTGGTGCAGCACTTGCATTTTGGTGTATTCTTCTTTCCTTGGTCTTTCGTTCCGTCATATTCCTAATAACTTATCCAATTACAACATATTAACCGTTAATGCACCTTTCTTTTATCAAATCTCAGGGACATGGTCTAATCATGAGGGTAGTATTTTATCATGGTGTCGGATCCTAAGTTTTTATGGATTCCTTCTTTGTTACCGGGTCGACCCTAAGCCATAATGTCTCAAACGAGGAGGCCATAGAGAAAGTTTTTATTTGGAACTCTACTAAAACTAAAAGAGAAATCAAGTTTGTTCACTTACCTTTACTGAATCCACTCTCTTTCTCCTTGACTTGCATGCAAGAAGGATAGGTGCAAAAAGCGAGGCAATCCATTATGGATTACACAAATCTAGTAAATTGTAGTTTTGTTTTCCACTTATTCTTTACTAATTCTCCTCTATTCTTTTTGTATCTATTTATTTGGATTAGATTTATTGTGCCATTCCAACACAAGTCCTTTTTTAAAAGTTATATTGTTGTTTTCAATTGAAATTGCTATGTTGTTTTCAACATTCAATGTTTATATTGATAACAAGTATCGAACAAATAATATTTAACTGTGATAAATGAAGTGGATCCATTTAGTTTTAGTTTATGTTTTAAATTAACTAGACAATGTAGATGTATCCCTTTAGATTTCTTCCTTAAATGGTTTTTGTTGTCTGGTTTAATCTCTTTATTTCTTTTTCTTCGGATTGGATCTACACAACTTTTTCGATATTTTCTTCAGGTTACTAACTCAACAGTAAAGTACTCGGCTTTTAAGTGTGGCATATGGACAAAGTCAAGGATTCGTCCATACTTTCGGTAAAGTTTGGAAGACTACGACTGATCCTCCAAGGGAATGAATGATAAAAATAGCATGTTGTATCAACATAACTTAATGGAAAGTTCTGAGAATATTTCATTGTTCCTAGATGGGTATAAAACCATGTTAGAATTCTTTGAACGGAACAAAATAAACTTGGATTAAATAAATAAATGGATAGAGTTGTGACTTCAATTAAAATGCATTCACTTACAACAAGAAACAACCACCACTCTTTGGTGCAGCACTTGCATTTTGGTGTATTCTTCTTTCCTTGGTCTTTCGTTCCGTCATATTCCTAATAACTTATCCAATTACAACATATTAACCGTTAATGCACCTTTCTTTTATCAAATCTCAGGGACATGGTCTAATCATGAGGGTAGTATTTTATCATGGTGTCGGATCCTAAGTTTTTATGGATTCCTTCTTTGTTACCGGGGTCGACCCCTAAGCCATAATGTCTCGAAACGAGGAGGCCATAGAGAAAGTTTTTTTATTTGGAACTCTACTAAAACTAAAAGAGAAATCAAGTTTGTTCACTTACCTTTACTGAATCCACTCTCTTTCTCCTTGACTTGCATGCAAGAAGGATAGGTGCAAAAAGGCGAGGCAATCCATTATGGATTACACAAATCTAGTAAATTGTAGTTTTGTTTTCCACTTATTCTTTACTAATTCTCCACTCTATTCTTTTTTGTATCTATTTATTTGGATTAGATTTATTGTGCCATTCCAACACAAGTCCTTTTTTAAAAGTTATATTGTTGTTTTCAATTGAAATTGCTATGTTGTTTTCAACATTCAATGTTTATATTGATAACAAGTATCGAACAAATAATATTTAACTGTGATAAATGAAGTGGATCCATTTAGTTTTAGTTTATGTTTTAAATTAACTAGACAATGTAGATGTATCCCTTTAGATTTCTTCCTTAAATGGTTTTTGTTGTCTGGTTTAATCTCTTTATTTCTTTTTCTTGGATTGGATCTACACAACTTTTTCGATATTTTCTTCAGGTTACTAACTCAACAGTAAAGTACTCGGCTTTTAAGTGTGGCATATGGACAAAGTCAAGGATTAGTCCATACTTTCGGTAAAGTTTGGAAGACTACGACTGATCCTCCAAGGGAATGAATGATAAAAATAGCATGTTGTATCAACATAACTTAATGGAAAGTTCTGAGAATATTTCATTGTTCCTAGATGGGTATAAAACCATGTTAGAATTCTTTGAACGGAACAAAATAAACTTGGATTAAATAAATAAATGGATAGAGTTGTGACTTCAATTAAAATGCATTCACTTACAACAAGAAACAACCACCACTCTTTGGTGCAGCACTTGCATTTTGGTGTATTCTTCTTTCCTTGGTCTTTCGTTCCGTCATATTCCTAATAACTTATCCAATTACAACATATTAACCGTTAATGCACCTTTCTTTTATCAAATCTCAGGGACATGGTCTAATCATGAGGGTAGTATTTTATCATGGTGTCGGATCCTAAGTTTTTATGGATTCCTTCTTTGTTACCGGGGTCGACCCCTAAGCCATAATGTCTCGAAACGAGGAGGCCATAGAGAAAGTTTTTTTATTTGGAACTCTACTAAAACTAAAAGAGAAATCAAGTTTGTTCACTTACCTTTACTGAATCCACTCTCTTTCTCCTTGACTTGCATGCAAGAAGGATAGGTGCAAAAAGGCGAGGCAATCCATTATGGATTACACAAATCTAGTAAATTGTAGTTTTGTTTTCCACTTATTCTTTACTAATTCTCCCCTCTATTCTTTTTTGTATCTATTTATTTGGATTAGATTTATTGTGCCATTCCAACACAAGTCCTTTTTTAAAAGTTATATTGTTGTTTTCAATTGAAATTGCTATGTTGTTTTCAACATTCAATGTTTATATTGATAACAAGTATCGAACAAATAATATTTAACTGTGATAAATGAAGTGGATCCATTTAGTTTTAGTTTATGTTTTAAATTAACTAGACAATGTAGATGTATCCCTTTAGATTTCTTCCTTAAATGGTTTTTTGTTGTCTGGTTTAATCTCTTTATTTCTTTTTCTTCGGATTGGATCTACACAACTTTTTCGATATTTTCTTCAGGTTACTAACTCAACAGTAAAGTACTCGGCTTTTAAGTGTGGCATATGGACAAAGTCAAGGATTCGTCCATACTTTCGGTAAAGTTTGGAAGACTACGACTGATCCTCCAAGGGAATGAATGATAAAAATAGCATGTTGTATCAACATAACTTAATGGAAAGTTCTGAGAATATTTCATTGTTCCTAGATGGGTATAAAACCATGTTAGAATTCTTTGAACGGAACAAAATAAACTTGGATTAAATAAATAAATGGATAGAGTTGTGACTTCAATTAAAATGCATTCACTTACAACAAGAAACAACCACCACTCTTTGGTGCAGCACTTGCATTTTGGTGTATTCTTCTTTCCTTGGTCTTTCGTTCCGTCATATTCCTAATAACTTATCCAATTACAACATATTAACCGTTAATGCACCTTTCTTTTATCAAATCTCAGGGACATGGTCTAATCATGAGGGTAGTATTTTATCATGGTGTCGGATCCTAAGTTTTTATGGATTCCTTCTTTGTTACCGGGGTCGACCCCTAAGCCATAATGTCTCGAAACGAGGAGGCCATAGAGAAAGTTTTTTTATTCCTTTGTTTCGAACTTGGTGAAGAACTCATAGGGAAAGAAAAAGCAACGAGTTTTTTTAAAAAAAAATTTAATGATTTTCTGATTTAATTAAACGTTAAAAATTTATTAGTGCCGGTTGTGGGAAGGGTTTCATGTCCCATGAGTGGATTTTCAATTTTTTTTTTAATGAATCCTAACAATTACCATTTTCTACTATGGAGATGTGTGTATAGAAGAAACAGGTACTGCAGATAAAGAAACTTCTTTCCAAAGTCAAAAGAGTGATTAGGTTGAAAAAGTAAAGTAATCTTCACCAAATTATGCATCTAATGGATAACTTTCAATTTGGGTAAATTTTATGTATGAAGAACTGCGGTAATCTTTTGTTCAAAGTGAATCAGAATCTTTTATCAAACTGTTTTTTTGGCAAGTATTTCTTTTTATTTATAAATGGTTAGTATCTCTTCTTTTTTTATTTTTAAGAGGAACAGTGGTAAGCATTTTCTTTTTTGGAGAATGAAGAGTGATAAGCATCTCTTTTCTCACTGTATTGTGTAAGATTGGTGTTCATTTATGGGCACATGTTAAAGTATCTCTCTCTCACACAAAAACACGAGAACATTGAGAACACACTTAAAAGTTTCAATGAAGACTCTGTTGTTCCTACATTCTCATTGAAAGTACAGACGCGGGTGACAAAACAACAACCAAATGTTGCATGAAATCACAGCGATGGAGGAGCCCTACCTCTATACTAAGTTACAGACTTGAAGATTTGAAAAGCAAGCTTCCCAAAGTTATGAACGGAAACTCAGTGATCTAAGCTTTCCAGATCGTCACTCTTTTTACGATTACACATTAAAACTGTAGGTTATTGAAAGAAGCATTTCCTGAAGACAACTTGAGGGATCCTAATACAATCCATCCCTCTAATTTCAGAGAATCTCTACTTCGGATCTTGCCTGAAATGAAATGTTCTAAACCAACCAGATAATCTCTACTTCTAATCTTGTCTGAAAAATCAATGGTATAAACCAAATAGTGAAACACTTATTCAAAACATTGAAAAGAACACTTTTACCTACAAAGTAATGAAGCTCCATCTTAAGTAGAGAATGCCATAACATAATCATCAACTAGAGCGGTTAGTTCGCATTACTATTAAAAATGAGAGACTTATTGAATATGAATAAATCGAAAGAATAAGCCATTTCGAAGGGTATATGATTGTGGCTGAAGGCTGGAAACTGGGTATAGGCAGCCCCTTTTACTCGGAAAAGAAAACAGCTTAGCCTCAGAGATTAGGTATTGCAAGTAGAAAAAGATTAACATACCAAAAATTACATACATGTACACTTGCATGTAACAACAAAAATACACCCAGTGTAATCCCACAAGTGGAGTCTAGGGAGGGTACGATGTATGCAGACCTTACCCCCACCTTTGTGGGGTAGAGAGGTCATTTTCAATAAGACCCCGGCTCAAAAGAAGTGTACTCAAAGAAGGATAGACAGGAAAATAACGACATCAAAATAGCTAGATAAACAAAGCAAATGAGGTATTATGCGTATTTAATGGGGGATGTTGCATCAAAAAGAAATATGATTGTCAGGTTGCGTATTTAGCGGTAGGTGGCAAACCGCAATAA
Source organism: Anisodus acutangulus (assembly GCA_029783415.1). Classification (NCBI taxonomy): domain Eukaryota; kingdom Viridiplantae; phylum Streptophyta; class Magnoliopsida; order Solanales; family Solanaceae; genus Anisodus; species Anisodus acutangulus. The sequence continues at coordinate 24,834,758 of CM056492.1, read as the reverse complement.
GAAAGCCTAAAGACATTTACAGAAGATTTTCTAGATGTGGAGAAACAATTTGCAAATCAAAATGGGAACAAAATGTAAATATGAAGCTTGGGGCTGATTTTATCCCTGTAGTAAGATTCTGTTTGTTTCATCTTTCTCATTCTAGCAAATCATTTTCTTTTGTGTTGCAACAAATATATATCCCCAAGGTATATGAGTCAAGTGGCCAACAAGACAGAGGGTGATATGCAAGAGTTTCTACTCAACAGAGAAAAACAGATAGGAACCTGGGCCTGTAGGAGTAATGCCTCTTTTGCATCCTTTAAGGCAGCACTCTCCTTTTCAGCTCTTAGTTCCACAAGTACACTTTTGGTCTCAGATAGACGTTGTGAATGGGCTACTGATGGACTGCGGTCACTCTGGTCTAGGGCATCAGAAAGCTGTTGCTTTAAGGACACAATAGCTTCTTGTAGATTCTCACATTCATGGGTCTATCAAAATAAGAAACCTCATTAGAACAGAGTTTCCATGGATCAATCAGAAGTCCATGAGGAAACTGCTGAAAGAGGCTGTCTACCTTTTGATTTAGCTGGTCCTGAATTATTCGATTATCAGCAGCTTTAACCTGGCAATAGGAATATAATTGGATGATGTTTGCTATAATTGAAAGGATACGCATAAACTAGAACTCCAAGGAGAAATGGAAGAAATAATATTCTTAGTGAAGACATGCAAGTCATACTACCTCAAGTTCAAAAGACTTCTCATTCAAATGTGCCAAGAGCTCAGTAACAGACTGCAGAGTGCAGACAAAAGAACAAAGAGTTTAAAAACAGAAAGATACTTTTGACATCTGCTGCCATTCAGTAGTAGAAGAAACCAGACTCTTTTATTCAATAAGGTATAATTTTATTGATGTAGAAGAAGCCAAACTTACAACAGCTTCTTCCTGGTTCTCCATCTTTTCACAAGGGCTAATAATGGACTCGGCAATTTGCTTCTCCAATGAAGCTATATGTTCATTCTTCATTCTTATTTCATCCTTCAATGTCCTAATCTCCCTCTTAGGAACTCAAAGAGTTAAACGTCAGAAAATATAACAGTTGCATTTAAAAATAAATAATAAGCTGCAGAATATATGTTTCATGACTTATACTTGCACTTGTTCTTTCTTTGGACTGTGTGTAACTTCCTCTGACAACCGCTTTAAGGCTCTTGTATGCAGTGCCACTTCACCAGACAAAATCTTTTGCTGCTCCCTCAGGAGGTCAGTTTGATCAGTTGTCTTCATGCTAGTCTATTACACAAGAAGTAAAACTATGAGTAACTGGACCATGAGAAAAGCATTGTAAACATGAAATTGTCTATTTATGCTTAAGCACAAAGCTGACAGCTATTCCATGTGGTAGCTTTCTAGTCTTTATTTCATGAGGTAAAACTTAGAATCCAATCACTAGTTTCCTCATCTGGGACTTCTCAGAGAAACTTCACGCACCCTAGAAATGGAAGAATTCAAGAGCAGCTTTTCTTGATCAACACTATATTTAACTTAAATCTGCTTACCCTGTATTGGGGTTTGCTACATGACATTCAATAGATATACTCCTTTTGGATCAAAAAGAGTGTCCACTTAGCCTTTATTTTTTGAGTCAAAAAGAGTGTTCACTTACAAGAATTAACATTACTTTTCAGAATTTGCCCTTACTAAGTGTTATGTAACCAAATCCCAATACCTATTTAATTAGGGGAATTTTAGCCAAATTACCTATTTTTGCCTAGAAATTAGTATTTTCTTAAGGGGTGTGCAAATGGCTAAGTGGACACTCTTTTTGATCCGGAGGGAGTACTAATGTTCACTTCCTTTTCAAACTTCGCAAAAGTATTAACTTCCATACCAGAGGAGTCTCCTGGTCCAAAAGGTTATCCTCTGGAACTTCTTTATCCAGTCTGACATCAGATAAACGCTCTGCCGAAGGCGTGCTTTCTGTGGGTATAGAGTGTGAGTTTCTCGATTCCATGTGATTTTCAGCTTGAGGAGTGGATGGTGTACTAGTTGATTTGAGTCCACTTGATCTATCACTAGTGCTCGCCAAGGTACCTGACCCACTGTCTCGTCTCTGCGAATAAGAGAAGAATAATTTGGAGCAGCATAAGTAATAAGCTAAGATAGCCCCATTGATAGCAATAACTCAAATTGTGGGGACTATTTTCACTAGTTTCAAGGGCTTGATTGACCCTTGGGATTGAAAGCATACAACACTAGAAATTGTTGCAATATAAACTGCAGTAAAGAATGCAATCAAGGTAGGCAAGAATTAAACCAACCATGCTATCATTGATCAACACAAACTTCACAAAATGTTATTTTATCAATGTAATCAGACTAGCTGACCTTTCCCCTATGTAGACAGCAATTCTGGTTTTTTATTCCCCTAATTAACAATTTAAATATATATATATATATATTCTTTCAACTAAAACGTCTGAAAATCTTTTCTTCCACTATTCTTGATGCATCATGTTACAACCTTTGAAGTAAAAGTCGGAACAGTTATAGTTAAAAAGGGAAAAGAAAGTTCCACTAGGAACATAATAAGCTGTCACTCCATTGAAACCATAAAACGGATAATTTTCCTAATTTGATATAAATGGCATGGTTTAGAGTCTATCCACAGTACATTCTGTGCATACTTCTATCTGAGTATATAATGAGATTTTTAATAACCACTGAGATAACAGACGCTTAATGAATCTTTTGACATGTTGTCTGGAAAAATCATGTCACGTATAGCCATATAGAAGAGTTTTCGATCGTTATTATTAACTGTAATGTGCTTGTTACTTTGATAAATAAAAAGAGTTCCCATGTCCATGCCACTAACATAATTGCAAAAACATGAAATAGATGTTAGAAGTGAAGTAATTGTAATAACAATAGAGTAGATTCCAAATACCCGTGGCTTAAACCAGTTAAGCAATCCATTTTTCCGAGTCTTCTTTTCCTCTTTGATTGTATCATCAGAAGTGTCTGCGTTGCCATCAACCGAAACATACAAATGAACATTTTCATCTTCCAAGATGAGATCTCGTCTTCGATGCGGAAGATATGCAAGCTATACATTGAACAAAGGAGAGGAAAAAGAACAGTTAGACCTTGTAAATACAGTACTAAAGTCTATAAAGGCAGGTTCCTCCGTTGTGTTAAGTGTTACATCATATTATAACCGGTTACCTTTGGAAAGACTACTAAGTCCTGGAACTAAATGCACATACTGCAAAGGCAAGTATCAAAAGAAAGGAATCATTACGAGTAACAGCACCTCTTCTTCCCCAAAGGAATGTCTTCTTCTAGGACCAGCCCGATGAGGAAATCTTGAGGACTGTGAAGTTTTAGTGGATACTAGAATTAGTTTTGTTAGACGCTGTATTCTACCAAGCAAAGCCGCTTTAGCTTCCTCTTCTTGTTCCAATCTCGACTGTAGTCTGACTTGACCATCTTCTAGCTTTACAAAGTATGTCAAAGTAGATGGACTTTAGTTAGATAATGCATTACACAAAAGTCACAAACCATTGTACGCTCCAAACATAATATCTTAAACAAAAACTTCCAATTTACTGTAACCAAACACTGTTAATGACAATGATGTACTAACTGTACAGAAAAATGCAACATATTCTGCAGTGATTATTCGGTGAGAGCCAGATGTCTGAGACAGCCAAAACCATTTCAAGATTTAGCCAGATAACAGGAAAGCTGCTAAACCTTTGTATTATTTCCAATATGAAGGCTTCAATCAGACAACAATCTCACATAAAATCTATAAATAAAAAAAATAAAAAAAAAGCTACAGTACAGGAACAAACATAAAAAAACATCAAATATGCCCGTGCATAAGATTTAAATCTAGCAACTGTTTGGCAGCTAAATTTCTATTGAAAGGATTATTGAATAGTTCAAAGAGGGCTTCAGAACATAGCACCCTATAACCAGCAATAAAACATTACAAGCCCATTATCAGTTAAGGAAAACCAGAAAGGTACAAAATATATCAAAATAAGCAACTGTGCCTGAATCCCAAACTTGTTGGGGTTTCTAAAATCTATCACGATAATTCAAATAAATCTGGAACAAAGAGAAAGATGAGAAATACTGATAAAGCTACCACTATGCCGCCCATAAATGAATATCTCAACTAATTATGTTTTCCCTATTCATTTTTATTTGTATTTTTCAGTAAGGATGCTTGACCTATTCATTCACTTTAGTCTCGTAGAAGGTACCCCTTCCCATCCCACCCCCTCCCTGTTATCACTTCCACCAAGACCCTTCTTCAAGAAAACCAAGCTGAAATTCATATGCAATTTGATAGAGAGGAAACGGCATCAACTCAGTTTCACTGAAAAGTAGCTGTAATCTTTTATAAAGTTGAAAGGGAAAAATGTAGAGGCCAGAGGAGAAAGAAACATCTTCCGAGGTTACCTTTTGTTTCAGGAGCACAAGATCTTCTCCACTATCTTTCATTTGCGGAACTGTAATGATGCCTCTCTTCAGTTGTTCCAACTCTTCTTTTAGACGACGAATTTCACTTTGATATTTCTTTATAAGTGATTTTTCATCAATTATCTGCAAATTGACAGTTTCCATTTCAAGCACTACTGACAATCAACAATCAAAGGCGACATGTGTCTGGATTCGTCTGACCTTGTTTTGTGCTGCTTGAATCTCAATGTGTTTAGCACGGTGAGCAAACTTCAATGTGTTATGCGTCTCTTCAGAATTGCTTGATGAAGGAGTCACAGTGCAGATTAGCTATTAGAGAAGAAGGAAAAACAGATTGGTAAGATATTCCCTATAATTCAAACATCTGTTTAATAAGGACCATTTGTAAGATAGTCATGGTTTACCAAAAACCATTATGCTGGTAACATCAACACATAAGAAATGAAGAACTTACAGATACACGTCCTTGACCACTTAATGAGGATTGAAGAAGCCTGGTCAATTTTGAATCTCTATATGGTATATGAGTAGCTTTCCCATCAGTTAACTTAGAAATAACCTGCAAGGAAAACAAGTAAATATTACACCAAAACAAATGAAAACCAAAGATGGGAACCTCCTTTCCTTTTCTTCCTTCTTTTTTGTTCTTCTAATCACAAGCCTCATCTTGTCTAGCTATTTTGTGAAGAAATGAAACCTTTTAAATAAACTTCCCATTAGTCACAACCAAGAATAAAAGCATATGCAGAGCAATCATCATGTATCATACAATGCTCACTCAACATTTTCTAAACCCCTTCTATAAAATCGTCATTTATAAATACACACTATATACCTTTTTTTTTACTCGACCTTGTTCATCAAATACTTAAAGTGATATAGCTATAGTTTGGTTCTTCAAAATAAATCATCAAAAAGTCCCAGGGTTTTAAAATCTTCTGTCCTTTTTGCAAAATAGAATGTCAAGTCAATATACTTGATGACTGATCATAAAAACTGGTACTTTCTGTATATAAGTTTCTTTTATACAACTAAGCCACTTTATTACTGAACTGTCAAAAAAGGAGATATTACTCAAGCAAAACTATCACACTGATGATACAATAAAGTCATTTGGGTCCTTACAGTTCCAAGAGTCAGTAGGCTTTTGTTGATGTAAGATCCCTCCTTTCGGCGCACGCCGGTCGTTTCAGCCTTTGAGCTCTCAGAACCTGCCAAATCAATAAGGTGCTGCAAGCATTTTTTTTAACAAGAAACAGAAAAGTGGGAAATGGAGAGTTAGAAGTTCTCTATCGAAACGAATATAAACTCTTTCAGACAAACAGAATTTGGCCCAATTATTAGTTGTTAGAAAAAGAGGACTAGTTTAAGCCAGTAAGGAATTTATGATTTATTCTAAGTAATTATGTTGAAGTCTAACAAGTCTAGAGCAGAGTTTTTACCAGCTGTGACAAGGTAACTGCCCCTCCTTCACTATATTCACCACAGGGACTACTTTCTATTGTCTGTCAAAAGAAAGTTTGCTAAAATTACTATATACAGATTGTTTTGACGAAACTCGAGATACAAGTAAGATCAAAGAGCATAACTAATCACGGATTTATAGTTCATTGGTAAAAACATAAAATACCAGCGTAAATATTGTGTGACTTCTGCTACTGAGTAGATTGAAGTTTGTGGAACCAACATGCCTATGCTCTGCAAGCAGAAAACCGATTTTCAAAAGACTTGAAACATAATATATAACTGTAAACTCTAACGAAGGACTAAAACAGATACGAACAATTCCTAAAAGAATGTCATTTTATCAGAGAAAAAAGATATTCTCAGGAAGGCCCAAGGGCTTTGCTCTAGTGGTGCGACACGTGATGTATGGGTTAGGCGCACGTCACGGGTTTGAACTCTATTGCTCACAAATGTCAGGTATTAAAGTTGAGAATACTAGAGGAAGGGACCCATCAGCCACTGAACCGTGCGCCACTAGACCTTGGAGATTTCCCGATTATAATTGATTATTAAAAGAAAAAAAACTCTCAGAAAGTATCATCACAAAGTTTTGAGGAAGGGGCCCATCAGCCACCGAACCGTGCGCCACGACCTTGGAGATTTCTCGATTATAATCGATTATTAAAAGATAAAAAAACTCTCAGAAAGTATCATCACAAAGTTTATAAAATTGAATAATCAACTTAGAGATATATTCACCAAGACACTTGCCGGTCTCCAAACTAGTTACACATGTGTCGCAAGCTTGGTATTTACAATTTGTATCCACCGATTTGAGACAACTATAGTAGGAATATATTGTAAATATACTGTATATTAACCAGGATCAGTAAAATAACTAGGAAGCTTATTTAATCTTGATACTCCTTCCTATTTTAAAATAGTATACATCACAATCCAAATCTCCCATAGCTTGATGTACTAATCTCACTATGCAATCCCCCATGGTTCTTTCTCCCGTTCTCTTATTTCCCATAAAGGATAACTTAGCTAAACGCCTGATAGACAACGGACGGAAAACCTACAAAAATGATAGTAAAGGGCTATACTGAACAATACCCAAACTAGAGGGATGAATGTAGGGAAAGAAGGTTCCCAAAAGGAATAAAGCGCGGAAACATAATTACTATTGCTGCATTCAAATATCATACATGCACTTTACTAACATACATATGCTCTTCTCCGGGCGTGCTATGTTTAGCAAAATTTTGCTTCTTAACTTGTAGTGAAAGGACTTCCCGACAATGGAGAAAAAATGGTTTAATATAAATTATGCAAAAAAACTAGCGTGAAATGTGGACAGTTGTTGATCAACATCACTTAAATGTATGCTTTTGCATGGATAAAAAAGTAGACAAGGAGAAAGTTTAACATAAAAATGGAAACATTTCCGTTTATATTTTCTCTTGCTAAAGATATTTATACTGCGACTTATAAAAGCATCAGCTTATACCTTCCCCGGCAGCAATAAGGGATAGAGCATGAGCAGGGGATAAAACAACTTCTTCCTTAATTCCTTCCAAAAAGGTCCCCTATAATCAATAAGGAGAACAATGAATAAGAACACTGTATATTTAGAAATCAGAACATTGAAGTGTAACGTGCTATAAAATTTCAAAGCAGTTGCCATAAAATAGAAGATATCAACATACATAGCTTAGGATGGAGAAAACTGTGCATAAGCAATACTTTACAAACTAACCTGAACACAGCAAATTACTTTAAACTAAAAAAAAGACCACTGCAGATTGAAAAAATAGGCATTTAATACTGTGTTTAAAGCAGCTAGAAGCTCAACAAATGTCAGTGGTAAAGGATTCTCTGCATCTATGATCATAAGCGTGAGAGGTTGGCTTCTAGGAGAAAGCCCTTATTGCAGATTTAGTAGCACCCTGGTCATCCCATCAGGAGGATGCTTAGTAGCATTTAATACAGAAAGCTGGCTAGAGAACCCAGAAAAAGTCAATCATAGAGTGACTCAACAGATGCTATAACCATGATAGTGGTGTGTGCACTAACTGAGTTTGTGGTTAGCTTAATGTGTGCACTAACCGAGTTTACATGGACAAAGAAATAACCATTTTTAAATTTTCTTTATACATATAGACAAAGAAAGAGTTTAATTTTTCTTGAATTTTTTTTCTTTGCATTCTTTTAAGGTAAATAAAAGTACTATTTTACTTATATAGATTATACTAGCTTTTATAGAAGACTAGAAACTCTCAAGTGATGAAAAATCATAGAAAACTATATAAGCTAAGTATTACTAATAATATAATTGGTTAAAACTTGAAATATTTAAAACGAAATTTAATATCGAAAGTCTAATCCGCGCAAAGCGCGTATAGATTCACTAGTTGTAGTATAAACCTGAAGTAATTGAAAATTTTGTCTTTGTAGATGATTCTAGAATATGAAAATATGAGTTTTGCTAATACGAATGAAATAAAATACATTATTAAAATCTTAAATGAGTTCAAGAAAAGCATGGGGAGTGTTGGTTAGGGATTCGGCCGAACACAATAGCTTAGATTCAAATTCAGCGTTTCTCTTAAAAATCCATTGCATATGTATAGATTATGAATTTATAACTCAACTTAAAAAAATTAGAATCCATAAACTTCAAATCTTGGCTCCTGGCTTGAAGTAAATAGTTCCATCAACAATGAGGGTTAAAAATGTTAAAGGAGTAAAATGAAGTTTTGCTTTTATATATTGGAAATATACATATTTAAAATTTTAATTATTATATGAAATTGTTATTTTACTTGTTTTTGAAGTATTTATCTCATATACCGCTAATTTCTCAATGCACCTTAATTACTTCATGTTTTTTTAAAGAAAATCAAAACCTACTCTTTTATGGGGTTAATAGAAAATTGTTGGTAGAAAATATTTGGAAATCACTTAAATCGTTTACATGATAAGTGTTCTTTATGAAAAACATATCATGGTTTTGGATAACTTAATCCTTTGCATGCACGAGTCATACCTTATTTTCTTCTTTCATAGAATTTGTATTAAATCTTGTTTTTCCTATGAAAGAGGTTTGTACAATTTGCCAATACAGCCTATGTACTGTTTTGTCAATTAATACACACAAGTTAGCAGTTTCAAAAGAAAAAAGGTTTGTGCAATTACACTCGGCGATGAAGAAGAGGACACAGAGAAGGGAAAAAACTATCCTGAATTTTGGTGATTGTATCAAGTCATATTTATTCTAGTTGAACCAAATATGATTCTCATGTAATTAGTTCTTTTTTCCTAATTAATAGTTTATGAGCGGAATAAAAACTTTTGTGGACAATTTTATTCATCGCATTTGAAACCTTAGTGATGGATGATTTGACGCAACATATTCAAGGAGAGGTACTCTGGTGTATGTTGTTTGCAGATGACGTAGTGCTGATTGACGAGACCAGAGAGGGAGTTAACGCTAAGTTGGAGTTTAAAGACAGACCCTGGAGTCTAAAGGGTTAATGTTGAGCAGGACCAAGACAGAGTACTTGGAGTGTAAGTTCAGTGGCGTGATGCAGGAGGCAGACGTGGAAGTAAGGCTTGACACTCATGTTATTCCAAAGAAATGAAGTTTCAAGTATCTAGGTTCTATTATCCAATGGGATGGAGAAATTGATGATGATGTCACACATTGTGTGGAGTGGATGAAGTGGAGGCTCACATCCAGAGTCTTGTGTGACAAGAAGGTGCCACCAAAACTCAAAGGCAAGTTCTACAGAGTGGTGGATAGACCTGCTTTGTTGTATGAGGTGGAGTGTTGGTCAGTCAAGAAATTTCACGTTCAAAAGATGAGAGTTGCGGAAATGAGAATGCTACGGTGGATGTGTGGGCATAATGGCTTTATCTATTCAAACAAAAAAGAAAAAAGAGTTCTCTCTCCCCAAGGACTCAGTCTCTCGGGTATCTATCAACAAAATATGACATTTTTGTTACTTGACTAGCCATCAGGAGAAGCAAATACAACGGGTATAGTAAATTTCAGGAATCTGATTCAAGATTACTTGGTCAAAGGTTCGTTCACACTTTCCTTTCTCCTACTCCCACTTCGGGAAGGGAAGTGCTAAAGGGCAGGCATGCTCGCCTTTACTATAAGGACGGAGAGGAAAAGGAGTGATAGGATTAGAAATGAGGATATACAAGACAAGGTGGGAGTGGCCTCGATAGAGGACAAAATGCGGAAGCGAGGCTGAGATGGTTTGGACATGTGAAGAGAAGAAGCGTGGATGCCCCAGTGCGGAGGTGTGAGATGTTGGCTATAGATGGCTTTATAAGAGGTAGGGGTAGGCCGAAGAAGTATTGGGCAGAGGTGATTAGACAGGACATGATGCAGTTGCAGCTTACCGACGACATGACCTTAGATGAGAGGCTGTGGAGGGCACGGATTAGAGTAGTAGAGCAGTAGTAGTAGAGTTCCATACTAGTAGGCGTAGTTCTTCGGTTGTAGCTTCTTTCCCTTCAATTTTTTTTATTATTTACTGTCTCTCGTCCCTGCGTAGCATATTATTTTGTTGTAGTTAATGTTCCTTTCTTATTTGAATTGTTTTGTTATTGCTTACTGCGTTATTGTTATTGCTATATTGTGTTATTCTTTAGTCGAGGGTCTATCGAAAACAGTCTATCTACCCCCAAAGTAAATGTAAGGTCAGCGTATAGCCTGCCCTCCCCAGACCCCACTTGTGGAATTACACTGGGTATGTTGTTGCATTTGAAATATCTATAACGTATTACAAATATTGAAAGTAAATTTTATTGACAGTGTTGAAAATGAAAGTATTGTTATTAGTCATGATCGAGTTATCTATAAATCTTATTCAGTTAATTGAGAATTGATAATCTTAGGTGTAAAGTATATATCAAGAATTAAATCATTTTTTGAAGTTCATTCTATTGAATTTAGCCTTTTTTTCTTAATTTCGTCTAAACTAAGTTTAAATCACCACATTTAACTAGCATAAATTCTTGCCATATGAAATTATGAGTGAAATTAAAACTTAATAAATACCAAAAGAAATCTATTTTATTTATAACTAATGAAATTATATGCTCATAAATTGATAAAAATGGCAATACTTTCCAATTTATGATCTTCGCCGAATTGTAATTATTTTATATACTTCAAATCATGTTATTTTATAGAATATTGGAGCAGTTGTGTCCCTTGGTATTTGTTAATTCTCCTGCCAAACGTTCTTCCTTCTAAAATTTATTTTCTTTAAAATTTGTCAAATTATGTGACTAGAAACTTTAATAATTATGAAGACTTATCAATAAAACTTGCTTAACGTGCCACTAGATCATATTAATTATGTAGTAAAAATGTGAAACAAATAATGAATTACTAGAAGGTGAATGCGAAGAAAGTGGCGTATGCAAAACTGGTAAAAAGCAAGGATGATGTGGAGAAGTGGACGAATAGAAAACTATAGAAAATGGCGAGGAAGGAGGCCAGCTAGCAGTCACGGTGGCGAAACGGTGGCTTTCGAACGCCTATACGTAGAATTAGAGGAAAAAGGCGGGGAGAAGTTGTATAGACTTGTCAAAGCGAAGTAGAGGAGGTCCCGCGACTTTGATTACGTGAGGTGCATCAAGGACGAGGACGGCAAAGTACAGGTGGAGGACGCGCATATTAGGCAAAGGTGGCAGTCTTACATCATAAACTACTCTTGAACGAAGGAGGAGATAGAGACATTGTGTTGGGAGAGCTGGAGCAATCGGGTAGGTACCGGGATTTCAGGTATTGCAGGAGCATTAAGATTGAGGAGGTCAAGGGCGTTGTTCGCAGGATGCGCGGGGGACGAGCGACCGGGCCGGATGAGATCCCAGTTGAATTTTGGAAGAAACAGCAGGCGAGCTTAGGTGGAGTGGTGGTGCTGAACATCATTTTTAAGACGGCGAGAATGCCCGAAGAATGGAGGTGGAGTACAATGGTTCCTTTGTACAAGAATAAAGGTAATATTCAAAGTTGCAACAACAATGAAAGTTTGAAAAAGGGTCGTGGAGATGAGGGTCAGAAGAGGCGTGTCTATTTCCGCAAACCAGTTTGGATTTGCCTGGGCGTTCGACTACAGAAGTCATCCATCTTATTAGGAGGTGGGTAGGGAGAGGAAGAGAGACTTACATATGATTTTCATCGATCTCGAGAATGTATATGATAAAAGTCCCTAGAGAGATTCTCTGGATATGTTTGAAGGCTAAAGATGTACGTATGGCGTACACTAGGACGATCAAGGATATGTATGATTGAGCCAAGACCAGGGTACGGACAGTGGGAGGAAACTCGGAGCACTTTCTTGTGACGATGGGGCTGCACCAGGGATCAGCTCTTAGCTCATTCTTATTTGTCTTGGTGATGGATGGACTGACGCGATAAATCCAAGGGGAGGTGTCATGGTGTATGTTATTCGCAAATGACATAGTCTTGATTGATGAGACTCGCAGCAGGATGAACGCTAAGATGAAGGTTTGGAGACAGACTCTGAAGTCTAAAGGGTTCAGGCTGAGTAGGACCAAGACAGAATACTTGGACTGCAAGTTCAGCAACGAGAGCGACCGTGAGACATGCGTGGAGGTGAGGCTTTGGACCCAGGTAATTCTGAAGCAAGTAAGCTTCAAGTACCTCGGATCTATTATCCAACAGAATGGAGAGATTGATTACGATATCACATCGTATTGCGTCAGGGTAGATGAAATGTAGGCTTGCATCTGGAGTTTTGTGTGACAAAAAGGTGCCACCAAAGCTAAAAGGCATGTTTTATAGGGTAGTGGTTAGATCGACTATGTTGTAGGGAGCGGAGTGTTGGCCAGTCAAGGCGTCGCACACCCAAACGATGAGAGTGGCGAAGATAAAGATGCTGAGATGGATGTGTGGGCATACAAGGAATGATAGGATTAGAAATGAAGATATCTGGGGCAGAGTGGGAGTGGCCTCGGTGGAGGATAAGATGCAGGAAGCGAGGTTGAGATGGTTTGGACATGTGCGGATGAGAGACACAAATGCCCCAGTGCGTTGGTGTGAGAGGTTGGCTATGGACGGGTTCAGGAGGGGTAGAGGTAGGCAAAAGAAATATTGGGGCGAGGTGATTAGACGAGATACGGAGCAGGCGAAACTTACAGAGGACATGACCTTAGATAGGGGGTTGCGGAGGTCACAAATTAGGGTAGTAAGTAGTCGAGCGTAATCCTACTTACGCTTACAAACTGATAGGTATAGTGTTATTACTGTAGGCATGCTTAGCAAATCATACGAATAGGCGTAGTATCGCTCTATAGTATACTGTAGATTTATTTCTTCTGCTATGCGTTCTTAAATGTACTTGATTTATCTCATATATCTGCATAGTTACTGCATCTTTTCAGGATGCGCTATCACGACGTATTCGCGTTTGCAAGCAACATTTTCTTACTGCTTTAAATTTTTGATCGGGTCAGACTTTTTTCCTGACCCAATCTACCAAGGTAGAGGTAAGGTCTGTATACACTCTACCCTCCTCAGACCCCATGTTGTGGGACTACACTGGGTATGTTGTATATCTTGAATTTGGGCTTAGCACGGGCCTCATGGAACAAGTCAGTTATATAAGTACAATCCCCCTTGACTGGAACTTTTGTTCTCAACCGAACAACACTTAGGTTTGCACAAGTCATTAAATGTTAAGAAGAAGCTACCACTTGATATAACAGAAATATTTTTTAATTCCAAAGAGGAAGTATCCATGGTGGTGTATATTCTTTATCAAAGTTGTGGTTGTATATATACCTTGCAGTAGATATGATATTTATGTGAACTTAGTGTTGTCCTGCTTATTATCTCAAAGGGTTCGCACTATTTTTATTATGTGCCAGCAAAATCATTCAAGTCAAAATTGGGTAACTTTAGATGTGGACTATGTATTCATGATTTGTATCATGATAATCTATCTGTTATGTTCCCACATTCTCTCCAACATACCAGGTAAAGGCTCTCACTAGCTGAGCCTTCTTTCCCTTCCCCCTCCCCCGTTCCTACAGTCCAAAACAGGCCTATGGAGGATTGAAAGGTTAAGAGGAGTTCTCCTTTTAGATTGATAAGAATTGCTAGCCCAAAATACCCAAAAAGAAAAAGAATAATTGCTAGTTGAGTTTCTCCAATAAATTAAGTTCAATGTAAAAGATAGTACAACACGGATGTATGGGAGGCGCACGTCACAAGTTCGAATCACATCAGGCAAACCAAGTCTGATACTCAGTGGAGAAGGGAAAAGGCGCAGACCTATTACCATTGAGTTTCGAAGTTGGAGTACAATGAATTCCTCAATTATCAAAATCATATAGTTAAAGTAGTTATGGTTCACATTGTAATTAAAAGGTCTCCAATACAGGAAAAACCGTTTGCTTACATTCCAAAGGATTAGCTCCTACACTTTTTCCAAGGTTTGAACAGTTTCAATCCTTTCTTAGCTTATGGATTGAACTTGTTCATTTCTTATTTTTTTGAAGAGGTAAGGCAGTCAAGTCTCCCTCTTTGTACTTTTATTCATTATCTATGAAATTACCACTGAAGTTGTTTATTTCAACAAAAAAAAAGAGAGAATAGCTAGCAAAGTTCAAAAGGTTTTTTAACTATCTACTCAGTATTAGTTCAAAAGTAGCTTTGCTTTGCAAGTATTTCTCGATTTCCAAGTTATCTTAGTAACCAAGTAGTTCATGCAACTACTTAACCCCCAAGTTATCACATGTTCCATGGCCTATTATGGTAAATGCTACTAACGAATGAGGCAATGATTAGTCCCTAGCAATTGGAGATATGTAACCAGCATCTTCTTTCGGATAATAAAGTTCAAGGCGTTGCTGTTGTTGAGCTAGAGGGCGCTTTAAGATTTAGTAAGCTTGGAGGTGAATCTAGTATTATATTTGGAACAACTTACTGACAGTGCCATCAATGTAGCATTCCTAAGGAAGCAACTCTTCATGCATTTCGTTTATGACTGTCCATCATTGCAGGTTCACAACATTTTATGTGTGCAGGTATATATGTCCAATAGGTTGATCACTGAACCTTTTTTTCGTTTTGACAAATAGAATTACATTGATTGAACCAAGAAGGTGCCAAGAATAGATTGATCAGGCTAAATTAAACTGCAGTTCCTCCAAGACGTACAAGTGGCAGTTTCTTATTATTAAACGGGCTATGTAGTATAAAAACAGGAGCTGCGAGGTGAATGGAAGTTATGAAACAAGGAATCCATACAGTTAATGACATGATGCAGCATCACAAAGAAATATAGGTGTTTATCAGCATTGTTTACGTGAAATGCATAATAATCTTAATGGAAATGAAACCTGAGTGTCCTCTCTGATTCTTAAATTCTGTCCAGCCGGATTTAGCAAGTCATTAACAACCTGAATAGAGCAGACATTACAGATACTATCAAGTATCAACTAACAGAAAACTGCTTCATCCTTAAACACCTAACCCAAACTGTAAGCATCAACCCTTTTAGTTTTCAAGTAGCCACAATTAAACAGAAGAAATTAGTAGTCTGATATAAAAAGAGGCATGCAATTGAGACTGATGATTAAAGACAGCAAACGTATGGTTTTTTTTTAATGTGTAAAGAAAACAGCTCAATGAATCATCAAGATGATGTCAAATCCTTATGAAGTTACGATAATACATGAATCATGCTTACACGTCAGATGATTGATAGCTCATATTTCAAAAAAAGAAAACGGATACATATGGGTCATAGTTTTATTGCTCATTCCCCCCAAACATCTTTAAATTAAAGAGAAAATTTCCAAAAAGAAAATTGTCAAAAAAAAAATTTATAACTTGTAACGGTGTTTACATAACAAATACATGTTACTCATTTTTTTTAACAATAGTATAGATGAATTCTTATAAACCATTCTCGAGTTTTATTGATATGTGAATTTATATTTAATGGTAGCTATTTGTTGAAAAGATGTAAAATCAAACTTTATCATTATCCACAATGGTGGAAATCATGCAGATGGAAAAAGTCGCCATTTAATTAGAAGGGATCAAAGTAACTAGGATAAACAACAAAAGGAAAGTAGAATAAAAAAAGGGATTGACAGTTGACATTTACTACACAATATATTTAGTAGAACTACGGATTTGAAGCAGGAAAAAACATAAGAAACAGCCAATTTCTTCATAAATGGTTGGAAGCTCACCTCATTGTAGATCTCCAGGTATGAGACACGGAGCAGAAATTCTCGCCTTGGAGTCTAAACCAGCAACAAATTCAGCCAAGTATTTATTTCAGAGTATAATCCATAAAGTTTGCACTAACAAGAAGTACCTCTTGGATAATGCTGAAGGCGTCCTTCACAGCCAGTGGTATAATACCAGGAGATCGTTGATCACCCTATGATAAGACACAAGTTACATAAAATTATCAGATTCTGTCCCTCGAATGAACACTAAGTCAATTTGATAACCCCTATTTGGTATAACGTGCAGCAAACTGTAATAGCAGCTCCAACTTTTAAGCAAATAAAGAGCCAACCAATCATGTGAAACCTACACTCGCCAAGGCAGTATAAAGATTTGTGAACTCCTTATAGTATGAATCAGCCTTATTAAAAGCCATCGTGTTGTAACTTAAAGCAATGAACGCTTCATGGGTGATGTCATCCGCTTTAGAGAAGTATGCGCTTCAAATAGTGGTGCACAAAGTGATCCCAACAAGGATCCGTCACTTCTTTGAATTTCAACTTTGAGGAGTTGGATTAATAATTGCATTGGATATGGGATGCTGAAATTAGTTATTTTAATGGCAAATTTAACTTTTTTTGTACTAAATCCATAGATGTTTTCTATTTTGTCCCCATAAATTATGTTCTTCACTTCAAAGTTCAAAGAAGTGTGGGCTTCACTTCTCGCTTTTCACTTCAAGCCCCACGGACCTTGTCGCTTTTTTTGCGCTTTTTGCTTTTAAAAACACTAGTTTGGATGGCGCATGAGTTCAGATATTTCAGGAACTAGACAAAGAATGGTATGTTATCTGACAATGTTCTCAGGGATTGATTTCACTGTCTATTCCTGATAATCGCCTTCATTGTTTTTCTCATCTCCAATGTTTGTAAACAACAGACACCTTAACTTCCAGTATGTGCTTTTCAATTTTTTTCATTTAATATCTTTATTCTCATAAATAGTACTGTTAGACAGTGATCTAATGCAGTTTTAACTGCAATATCGGTAAGAAACAAGAAGCTGCAGAGAGACTGTGAAGAATGTATCTTTGGCCTAACTCAACCGCAAAAGCTAGCTTACGAGGGGAGGATTTTCCAAGTCCATATAAGGAGACCGCCCATCTCATTAACCACCGATGTAGTACTTTTTTCATTCTTTGACACCCCACCTCACGCCCAAGCTGGACATCTGGTGCGTGGAAATTTAATTTGGGAGTCCAACATCGGGTGAGATGGGTCCTGTTCTGTTGAAGTGTGTGACCATATCAAGTGTGAGATGGTCACATACTTCACCAGAGAGAATGTCAGTTCACCCTGACATCAAAAGCGCAAGACATTGGAGAAACCACTGGCGACTAGTTTGTAGATCTGGTGACAGCCAAGGTATTGGAAGATCCAGGCAACCAAAACCAAAAGTGGTTCCCAGCCGGAGCAGCCACGCACTGACACATAGTGGAAGAGGAGGTACTTTTGTGAGTCTCAATCATTCACGGCGCTTGTGACAGATTCTAGTGCAACACTGCTTTTTGCAGCCCATCCAGTTTTCAACACATTTCATTGGTTGGGATTCTGTCAGCTTAATTTTCAGAGAATATTTTGCAGTCTGTTGTTCCTTGTACTTCGATTATAGTATTATTTTGTTGTAGTTACTGTTCCTTTTTATGAATGATTTGTCATACTATCTTTAGTATTTTGCCGTGGTTTCGTTACTTCCGGTTTTTTTTTTCGTAATGCTTTGATATGCTTGTCCTTGAGTCGAGGTTCTAATGGAAACAGCCTCTCTACCTCTCAGGGTAGGGGTAAGGTCTGCGTACACACTATGCTCCCCAGACCCCACTTGTGGGATTACATTGGGTACGTTGTTGTATTTTGCAGTCTGGCTGAAAAAAATGTCGGAAGAGAGACCTTTCTCGACAAGCCAAGAAATTCAAATCAAGGAAGCATAGGAGCTTTTGAACCGGGAGGGTATAGGAAGATAGACGGCGGAACAAGATGGGATTCAATTGGTCTTGTGAACACACGCAATTGAGAAAGCAATTTTGAAGATCTGTTTGGTAGGAAGCTTCGGAATACGGGAAAGATCGGCCGAAGCTTCAGCGGACTGGGCAGTCGAGACTCAAAGAGTAGTAACAGCACTGGAATTCCCGCTGCTAGGGGCATTCGAATTCTCCCCAGGTTCGGGAACCAAATGGAAGCACTGAGGTTGTTGTGGAGGGGGAAACAAAGTTTAAACAAACAAGGAGAGTAGAGGAACAAATAAGGAGGGAGATGAGGGAGTGGCTGGAGAGGGACAGAAGGAAAGAGGAGGTTAGGGAGGTGGTGAATATCTGTTAACAAGCCAAAAACTCCTAGGTCTGATGGTTTCTTTTCGGCTTTCTTCCAACAGTACTGGAACACAGCTAAAGGAGAGGTGAGGAGACAATAGCTCCATTCGATGAAATCGGATAGCCTCAAAGCATCCTGTATTGCCATTTATTCGAATAAAGAAGGAGCAGCAAGCATCAAAGACTATCAGCATAGTAGTCTCTGGTGGGTCATCTGGAAATAAAGGAATCTTAAATGTTTCAAAGGAAAAAAAGAGAGCACACACAAGCTGAAGTTCAATGTCTTATCCCTCTTAGCCTTTTTGTGCAACACGCAAAATGTATATGATGTAGAGAGCTTCATAGATTTCCTCAGCTATCTCTCAGGCTAGAGTAGGTAGGAACTGAGTTTCTGGAAGGTTCCTGGTATGGAATTGAAATACTTGCAAGGCTCCTGATGTAATCACTGCACAATCTTTGTGCTTCTTTTGTTTATAAAATTCTCACTTGCTTATCAAGAAAAAATTATGAGGGTGTTTTTAGGGATAGAATCTAGCTTTATACATTTGCGGAATAGCCTCTTTCAGTCAAGTTTTTATGCACCCATGAAGTTCCTGTTTCTATAGAAGATTGGGTGTCTTTGGTAGAGTGTAGGTTCCCTACTTTTAGATTCTCTACTTCTTTGTATATTGATTGTATACAGGACTTGACCTTACATCTTTTATATAAAAATTATTTACTTTATAAAAAACAATCGTACCATAGTCTTGATATCATAACACTGGAGTCTTACAAGAAATTTTGAGAACTTCAAAGTTCCTTCACTATGATCAGTTTCATACCATCACTCTCCACTGAACAGTAGCAAGCAGTTTCAATATCTGCTACTGTTCTGGTCCTTATTTTCGTGTGGGGATAGTTATTACAAAAAATAAATTTGAGCTGTCTTAAATCCTTTTGATGATAACTAGATTCTAGCTAAACTGGCACGTGTCTAAGGAAAAATTTAATCTTATTTCTTTCTTTAACACGAATGTATTATCAATTAAAAGAACAAGAGAACTTTGGGATAGTGTTTTTTACCTGTGAACAACCTTTCATCTAATCCTGTTTGTTCACCTGGTTTTTGAGTTCTTCAATCTGATATGTTATAACATGTTTCCTTTAGACATTGTTTTTGTCAAGTAAGTTCATATGTTTCCTTTAGATATTTTTCTTTATTCTTTAGGGGATTCATCTACATTTTCTGTGGCATCCACCCAATTTAATCCTCCATGAGTGGAATGACTGCAACAGGCTTATTATCTATACACTACTTCAGAGAGAAGGCTATTTTATTTCATTTATACACGCGAAATGGAAATCATCAAAAAATATATCCAATGAATAATGTCAAAGCAAGAAAAGAAAAGAGTTGATCTACTAGGTCCCTACGAACAGGTAATAATATAGTTGTCTAGCACTTATCCAAAAACACTTCATTGATGAGATTATCCACACAGAATTATGATCAAAGCCTGTTTACAAGAAAATAAAAGGAAATTCCCTGTCTAAACCGCATAGCAACACCTATATATAGTAGCAAGTTTAACTAGAGATAAAACAAACTTCTACTGTCCAATTCCTGGATAAATTTTTTATTTTCGAGAATGGTAACATATTCTTGCATAAGCTTTTTATATAGGCACAGATGTAGTTTTCTCCAAACAAGACAATGCACAATCCATCAAACAAGACAATGCATAATCCCTCTCCAGAAGAAGGGACATGAGAAAACCTAATAAAATAAAATGCAAAAGACCTAATAAATAAAGCTAGAAGAAGTAATCAAATAGGCTTGCCATTCTTCCAAATGTTAGATCCTTATAGATAAATTCCCACTCCTAAACAATGTTCAGCCTGTACCCACACAAGGATGTTTCAGTTACAAAGATACATGCTGGAAGAGGGAAAAGATATGCTTTGTGTAGATAAAATCAACAACGTAGAAAAATTATCTCACATGCATGGTATGGGTTTTCCCGCTGCTCGTAACCCCATACGCAAAGATCGTACCTGCAATTGAAAAGAAACGGAGGATGAATATCGGACTGTAAAAGAGAAATATCAGCATCTCAAATTTCCTTGAAGGGTTTGAAGGATTTGAAGGAAACTCATTCCAAAATTCAATAAAACTATCAGATCTATATACAAGAAAAGGAGCAGTATATATGGTAATGGATGAAGGGTTCTCATAACAAATGAATACAACAGTTGGTTTCAGCAGAAAGAATAGGATGAAATTACAACAATTCCGAGTTTATCAATACTGTTCAATATAAAAATACACTCTAGTGGGTCATTAATGTTCTCCTTTGCCAATTTACATTTCACTGAATACATTATACACAGATGGTCAATTACTACGGCAAGTAGTAAGCTACACATACTTCTCCCAATTAGCAATTCAGAGTGGTGAACACAGCACCATTTTATATGTCACTACTTGCTATGAATCACAATATCTTGATCTCAGTCAAGGTTGGTAGATCTTGTCATGTAGTGTTTTGAATTTAGAGATATCTGACGCCTACATTACATAATAGGATCATAGCAATGAAATCTTTAGGCTTGACTTGATATTGCTCAAAAATCATCAATCTTCTCAAGTCACATTTGCTGATAGCTATTCTAGAACTGGATTTGACAAAGCCTTGTCTCAATACGTGGATCATTTACAGGAACCTTACTGCACCTTCAGCTCAAGCTATTCTTTTTTACACTTTCTTTTTCTTTCCTTTATCGTTTTTTTTTTTTTTGGTTTGATACGTAAAGATAATTAGCTATTGAATCTGTACTTACAGCACATGTAGGTTATCGTTTTTTTTAACTGGTAATCGTGTATTCCTCAGCATTTAAATGCTGGAGACCTTCAAAAAATGTTACAGCAGAAACATAAAAAGGGAAATAGAAATACTTACAGGGATTTTAATTAATCTACAAACTGATCTATATTATTTCTTCACACCAAAAGTAGAAAGATACTACGCAATACCATTTGACTTTCTGAATGGAATTGGATCTATCTTCAAAACATCTCCCATTCCGCTCCCTCCAAATTGTCCACCATATGCAGTGTGGGATTATCCTCAACCATTTCTGACTCTTACTGCCTCCCCTCTTCATTCAACAGCTATGCAAATCTGCAGTGTGTTCAGGCATATTCCATTTTGTATCTGTTATGTTGAGAAATAAGGACAACAGTTGTCCAGTGAATTTGCAATGTAGAAATAGATGCTTGTTGGTTTAATCTGTTTCATTGCACAAGAAACATCTGGAAACTATGATGGCGCCTTATCTCTTTAAAACTTCATGTGCAAACAAGCCCTCCTTGCCACCAACCATGTGAAGCATTTCACCTTGTTTGGAGCTGGGCACTTCCACAAGTTTCTCCATAGCTTTGGCTGCTCTCTATTCTGCATATTACACTCCCTTTTGTAAGCCCAGTTTATTGAGAATTTTCCATCACTATTATGCCTCCATCTCAGGGTGTCTGGTACAACTTTGGTGTCATAGAAATCACCGGTTCTCCTTAACAGGTTGGCCACCCTTTCCACCTCCCAATCATTCAACAGTCTTCTGAAAGTTATGTTCCAGCCATGTGCACTCCAAATCTCATCTATTGTGCTCTCTGGATTATTGCATAAAATAAACAAATCTGGAAATATTTCCATCAATGGAACTTGCTCCTTATCTTTCCTGAATTTTACTCTTTTTCCATCTCCCCCAGTCATCTGCATATTACTTTCCAGCTTGGACCATAAAGCTCTGATTGCCGTCCATGCTCCAACACCATAAGTTCCAGTGTTAACTCTAGTACACCAAGGGTTTAGTTCATCAAACTTGCACTTGATCACCTCTTTCCATAATGCATTCTCTTTAGTGTTGTACCTCCATAGCTACTTCATCAACCGGCAGTTATTCTGCGCTTTCAAGTTTCTAATGCCCAATCCACCCCTTTCTTTAACTTTCATTGTTGTCTGCCATTTCACCAGATTGTAACCTTTGCCCTCTCCGCAGCCATGCCATAAGAATTCCCTTTTCAGTAAAAGGGCAGCCCGGTGCACAAGCTCCCCACTATGCGCGGGGTCCGGGGAAGGGCCGGACCACAAGGACCATAAGAATTCCCTTCTGTGTCTATTTAATTTTTTCTGAACATTGGAAGATAAAGGAAATAAGGACAGTACATATGTGGGAAGAGAGTCTAGAACAGAATTGATAAGAATAAGTCTTCCTCCAAAGATAAGTATTGTGCCTTCCACTTCG
Organism: Anisodus acutangulus; assembly: GCA_029783415.1. Taxonomy (NCBI): domain Eukaryota; kingdom Viridiplantae; phylum Streptophyta; class Magnoliopsida; order Solanales; family Solanaceae; genus Anisodus; species Anisodus acutangulus. The sequence continues at coordinate 24,811,943 of CM056492.1, read as the reverse complement.
CCAATTTCTTTTCTGTTATCTCTAATATTCCATCCCAAATTTCTCCTGATTTGTGTTTGCTGCCTAAAGGCATGCCAAGATATGTTGTAGGCAAAATATCCACTCCACATCCTAAAATGAGAGCAAGAGTCCGCATGTTTGGTACCTCTTTCGTTGAAAACAAACTCGTTTTTCCCCAATTTGCCTTCAGTCGTGAAGAAGCTTCAAAAAGAGTCAAGATCATTCTTATGTACCCAATCTATTCAACCTTAGGCTCACATAATATCACTGTGTCTGCAGATGACAAGTCTCTTGTCTCTGCCCCTTAATATCCCCTATCTTAAAACCTTTAATCCACTTGTTCTGCAAAGCTATCCTCATCAAGCTATCAAAACCCTCCATTGCTATTATGAATAGGAAGGGGGACAATGGATCACCCTGCCTAAGTGCCTAAGTCCCCTTTCAGAATGAAAAAAAAAATACCACAGGTTCTCCATTCACAAGACCAGAGAATCTGTCAGTTTTAATGCAAAAGTCTATCCATTTCAGCCACTTCTCACCAAAGCCCGTTTTTCTAAGGATGCTCAGCAAAAATTCCAGTACAAGGTCATAAGTTTTTTCTATGTCCAATTTACACATGACACCTGCTTCTTCCCTTTGATTCTGGAATCCACACATTCACTGGCAATAGTGCAGCATCCATGATCTATCTCCCCTTTATAAAAGCCATTTGATGCTTGTTCACCAGATTGTCAACTACCTTCTTGAGCCTCTCGGCTTATCAAGAAGCTTTGCTACTATCTTATAAACCCCACCTATGAGACTTGTAGGTTTGAAGTCCTTCAACTCTGATGCTTCTGCTTTTTTGGGGATAAATGCTGTAACAGTAGCATTGAAGCTTTTCGCGAACTTCTGATTCTCATAAAAATATTAGATGGTTTTCAGTATGTCATCTTTCATTGTCTCCTAGAAAGCTGAATAGAATAACATAGGAAATCCATCAAGACTATGTGCCTTCTCCATAGCACACATTTTTATGCATTCCAGAACCTCTGCTTCATCGTCACAAATGTTTCTTATGATTTAGAAGTTTGCAAGATCATAGATAAGATCTTTTGGTTCAAATCCCAGTAGAGGCAAGAAAACACTAAGTGATTTCTTCCTATATGTCCAAGCCTTGGCGGACAAAGTTACCCAGTTGCTGGTGAGAGGTAACAGATACCATATGGAATTAGTCAAGATGCGCGCAAGTTGACCCAGACACTACGGTTAAAAGAAAAAGATAGGAAGATCTTTTGAAGAGACTCAAATACATTCTTTAAATAGGTAAGAAACCTGAAGCTACTTTCAAACAAGAAAATGCACCCTATAAGGATTGGTTGCTACAGCTAAACCAGCTACCTAACAGAGGACTAACTACAGCTCAAATTCAATGGAAAAAAATCGTTCTTCAACTAACTTTCTGGTAGCTTGCTCACTGAAACCCACAAGACATGGTATAGCCAGCAAAGGTTTCATCCTGGCTACCACTTCCTTTGACACAGAGGTATTTGCATTTGCTAAGCACTTATTGGAAGTCAAATGAGCATTCCACTATAATATTGTTAGCTTTCTGTATTCTTTTACAGTATGAGCAAAAGTGGCACTGTTCATAAGCAGCAAATGCACATACAAGGCTACATGAACTCCATTTACTTGTGTAAACATAATCCTTGATCATAAGATAAGAGCAACATACCGTTTATGCCTTCCATGGCACCACCAACAACATGCTGTGCAGCAACATCATAGACATGACGGGTTGTGGTGGTGGGACCAAAAACCCTATCTGTAGAGAGTCAACCACATTTGTTAGTTAGCCTATGAGAGCAGTTAGATACAGAAGGACCAAGAGACATAATAATGCACAAGACAAGCATGACTCAAGATCAATTATTGAAACAATTGCCAGACACAATTAACGAAAAGAATTAGACTGAATAATGATTATGGTTTTTCTGAAAGAAGAAGTCTAGTAGAGAATATTGAGCTCAAACAGTCTAACTACTGTGGAACACATGAAAACTGCAATAAACAATCAAACACCTGAGTCAAAAAATCAAGTCTGGTATTGGATATTGAAGCGTGCTCCTTTGCTAATTTTTTGGTCACAGACAAAGTGAAGCCATTTCCTTAATATGACCTCAATTGACGAAGTGGCTCAAGTTTCAACTTCTTGTTCCTTCTAGCTCAAGGAACTCATATACCTTCAGCAGCATGCTAGATGAAGCAATTTGAGATTTTTCCGGAATCGTTTGAAAATGTTATCACCAGATATATGATTGAGATCTCATTTCTACCATTGAATGTGAATTAGGATATCTAAAATTTCTTGATTTGCCATGCTAATTTAAGGTTTGTGTACATCCTATCCTATCCTACCCTCCCCGGACTCTACTTGTGGGATTACACGGTGTATGTTGTTGTGGTTGTCGTGCTAGTTTAACATTTGTTTTGATATTTAACAAACATTATTGTTGCACTACAAATTTACTTCATTTTTTATTAGTACTACTGTTGTACTGCACTTCATAATATTATGACGTAGTTGACAAACATTGTGATTTCTATGTCAGTAGAAAAGGTCAATCCTTTTTTAGATGAAGTAAATAGCTTCATACAATGGCATCAAGAAGATGCAAAGTAGTACAAAATAGGTTACGAATTGTAATGAGTTACCTCCATCACACAAGTGGCTATTCTAAACCCAGGGAGCTAACAAAGTTCAAAAATTCGCCAGTTATGTAGAGGGGGCACATTGTGCCAGCTAAATAGACTAAAAAGACATCTGACCTTAATAGAGTGATTTGGAGCTGATAAACCATCAAAAGGAATTTTCAACTCTAGGCACAAATTAAGTTAACTGCTAACGAAAAACCAACTATAGGTTGAATAATTGGTTATTAGGGGACTCCTCTAAAATAGAAAGATATGAATTAGCAAACTGTATGTTTGTAATAAGAGCGAGGCATTGTCTATGCTATACACAAAGAATAGTAATATATATCAAGACATACCATAGGCATAAGCTAGTGAAGGATTATGCTCATTTCTAACAATAGTTTCTCCATCTGCGTACCATGAGATTTCCTCCCCTTGTCGAATCTCCCTCGGGCTAATCACAGTAAGGAACAAATTAATTTCGAAAAAAAAAATGATTGTCAAATTCCAAAACAGAGTAAAATCAGTTCCACCTTAGAGGTCGGAAACGCACTGTCACGGTAACATTCTCTTTGGGTCTCTCCGTCTCTGCTGACACACTCTCCGAGTAATACAACTGCGGCTTACTCCTCGCTGATGAGGAAGCCGGCGAGCTCAGGCAGTCTATAGAATGTTCTGGAAACTGTTTAGATGATGATGTGGGTGATGACGTAGGCGAATTACCTACTCTTGAGCTCAATTTTTGGGATTTCGACGCTTGTCTTGTTGCCATTTTTATCTACATCCACAAAAATACATTAGAAACAGATAAAATGCAAAAGCTGAAAACAAGGACAAGCAAACCTACATTCAGCGATATCTCAACAAAAACTTTAGGCTCAAATATCTGCTACTATTTTCCTTTAGAAAAAAAATATAGAAGTGAAAATCAAAAATATGTTGTAGCCAAAAGAGTGTGAAAAGTAGCGGCATGCATTTTACAGTTGAGATTAGGGAAAGAATACCTTAATCAATAAGGAGTATATGTGAACAAGTAGATCCTCACTTTAGTTTTAAGATCTAAAAGTAGGTGATGAAAAACATCATTATTCTCTTCATCAATGAGTGAGATGAATATGGATTGGATATTCTCTTTCTCTCCCTATCTATTTTAGCTTGCCTTCGAAGCGACGCACACTTTCTCTCTCTTGATTACCTTCATGAAAGCTTAAACCAACTCACAATGCCACCATAACCGTGTGTATATGTATGTATAGAGAGAGAACAGACAGAAAAAGGACAATCCCACACTATCGTGTGTGAAAACTGTGTGTAGGTATAGAATAGGCTAGAGAGAGAGAGAAAAGAAAAAGTGCGACTCCGTGAAGTGTGTGTGTGAGAGATAGTAAAAGGAGTTAAATGCGGTGTGACTGAATTTTTGTAGATGGAAAACAGTGAAGGGGAAAGCTGGCAGTGGAAGAGTGCAGGGGGTGGATATGCTAGTTTTGAGAAATTGTGGGGCGTTTTATTTCATTTATTTGTTTCCATTTTTGTGATTATTGCTTAGTCTTAAACTGTGGGGCAAATTTATTACAGGTTCACAAGACTATTGTGCTCGAAGATGGACGAGAATTGCCGGTTTTCCTACTTTCTCAACATTCCCTACCTATCATATTAGCTTTTTCAGGAAAATAACAATAATAAATAGATATTCCATCGATTTCAATTTATATGATATATATTTTATTTTTTTAGTTAGTTCAAACAAGAATGACATCTTTTCTTATTTGACGATAATTTAATTTTAAATTTTATTTTTTACTCTTAATGACTGTTGAAAATTTATTAAATGTGGGATTGAGTTTATCCCGTTTTTAATGACTTAAACACGTGGATCCTGCATGTCGGAAACATCGTTTCTTCGCACATGCCTAATCTACTAAGTGAGTAGATGATGTTAGTGCCAAGTATCGTCAAATTTCGTTAAGAAATGAAAGAGATATTGGTACACAAAGTAAGGTGTTTGAGATATAAAAAGATAGAGGGTCTTTGGCCAAAAAATTTGCCATCTCCCTCATTGGTAGAAGATAGAGAGTTTATACAATATATAAACTCTAAGGGTGGTCAGTGGGCCGGGCTCGGGACCGATGGGCCGGGTTTGGCGGGATGGGGGAAGGGGCGGGATCGGGGTCGGGTCGGGATAGGCGGGATTTGCTAGACAACACTTCTTCTTTAGTTTGTTCAATAGGTGGTGGGTGATTTGGATTTTTGGGACTTAGATGTGGTAGTACTTCTATACAATCGTAAATAGTTTCAATAAGTGATTTAGTACCTTGTATTTTAATAGTCGGATTTAATACAGCACCAATAATATAAATAGTGGGAATAGGAATAAAATATTTTTTAAATTTTGATAAACATTTTTTTAATAGTTGTCTTATAAGCTGATTTTTTCATATATTAACTAAGTAATTAAAATATTAGAGCTATATAAAACAACATAGTTGAAATAGTATGATAATATATACCGGAAATTTCTTTTGTTGCTTGAAAAAATTTCTCTAAAAATACAATAAGTTCAGAAATTTTTACCCAATCTCTATCTACAACCATATCAGTTGGATTTTGATTATGAGAGTTAAAAAATAAAGTTATAGGTTTTCTATAGTCATAAGCAATAAGTAGTTGCTCGTATAAAGAATTTCACCTAGTGGATACTTCTTCTGCAATTTTTCTATAAGGTAGTTGACAATCGTGACAAGTTTTTTTATATTCTTTTCTTCGTTGTATTCTATTATTTTTTAAAATAATATTTATAGCAAATTATATTTTACTAAGAATGTCTTCAAAAAGTGATAAACCATCATTTACAATTAAGTTATATATATGGCACGCACATTTTATATGAAAATGATCTGAAAAAGATGAAGTTAAACTATTTTTTAAATTATAATAGCGTAATTGTTAGAAGAAGCGTTATCTAATGTAATAGTCATAATTTTATCAGTTATTCCGTAATAATCGCACACTTGATAAATATTTTCTGCAATAAAAGCACCAGTGTGCCTATCATCTCTATATATATATACGCTAAGATACGTTTTTGCATAGACCATTTATAATCTATCCAATGACAGGTTACTGTTAAATAATCATGGCCGTTAGTACTAGCATATATCAGAAATGATAGTCACGTTTCCATTAAAATGATATAATGAATAACGTAAATACTGTTGATATTCATATGCGAATTTAAATACATCTCTCTTAACAGTTGATCTAGAAAAACCGTTAAAAGCAGGATTATACATATCTCTAATGTAATGAATAAAACTGGGAGATAAATGAAACGAAAAAGGCAAACCCTTCACAACAACTAAATTTGTTATATCTTCCCTATCTCTATGTTTATTATATTTAGGGCCTACAATTTCCCCCGTCATAGGATTAATTTGACCTTGTACTTGGTCCGGGACAGTATCAGTATGTGATCCTTGTCCCGATGGAGCGGACGTTTGCGCACCCGGTTTTGAAGCCTCGTATTGGGCATACCTAGATGGATGAGCCCTTGCTACTTGTCTTATTAAACCCCCCGTCCTACCGTGACTTTTTTCAGTTTAAATTTTAAAACATCTTTACAAATTTTACATCTAGCTACTTGATTCTCTACGTCCCTATCAAAAAATGTCCACGCATCTTATTTTAATGGTCGTTTTGCTGGACCTCATCTCATACTAGGGGGAATATGAGGCATTTCAGTTGAAGGTGCACTAGTGGGTGTGTTATCATCTACATTAGTGGATGTATCATCTAGATCATCATCTAAATTAAAGTCTTCTTGAGTTCCAGAAAATAGCTCCTCGTCTAAATCTAATGGTATTGTAGGAAAATGTTCAGTATCAACAAAATCATCCTGTGTAGGAATAGGATTCTGTCTAGAAATAAGACATTTGCCCTTGTTGTCCCTACTAGAAGAAGCATGACCCCTACCCGTAAGCATACGTTTAAATCTTTCCATTATAAATTTATACTTATACTATTAAATAATTAAAGTAAACGAAATTAAGTGCGCTAAATAAAATAAACAGACAATAATAATTTAATGAAGGAACGAATCTCCAAACGCCGATGTAACGTCGACGTGTATTCGAGAGGTTGAAAATTGAAACTTTGCTCAATGGAAGATCCTCAAGCTAGTTGCCAACTTCACTCCCAATTCCCAATTGAATAAATAAAATTGAATATTTAGTAGACAATGTAGACTTGTAGAGAAATAGATTGTTGAGAGATTAGAGAGATTGTAGGAAGATTTGTGAAAATGATGAAGAGAAAATGAGGTATTTATAGTTGGAAAATTGGATTAAAGTGGATATATAATAACTTATGGGTTAAAAATAAATATTAATGGGGTAGGGGAGTTGGGGGAGGCCAAAAATGGCTGTTGCACAACGGCCAAAATGTAAAATGACCGTTGGTGCAACAGTTATTTTTGCAAAAGAGGGGGTTTCGGGCGAGATCGGGTCGGGACAGGCGGGCCTGGGGCGGGCCGGGACGGGTCGGGACGAGACCATGCATGTCCCAGTTCGAGTCCCGATACTGATTTTTTTACAAAGGTTGGGTTCGGGGCGGGACCAGGGCGGTGTTGGGGCGGGACCAGGGCGACCCGACCCACTGGCCAGCCTTAATAAACTCTAAGTTTTAGTAAGGGTTTGGGATCCCAATGGATAACCTATGTGTTTAGAAAGGAAAGGACCTAGGTGAGCTTGGGTTCAGGGCTAAGCCCCACACGCGCCGCCGCCCCGCCCGTCCGGTTCGGGCACGGGGGCCGTGGGCTGTTGGGCTGTTGCTTTCTTCCGAATTTTTCTTTTTGATCCCTGAAATGTTAACTATTTATATTTTGGTTCCTGAAGTTTTTGAAACATTACAACGGACTCCAACAGACGTGACTGTTCAACTGAACAGAACGTTGAAGACACGAACAAACATGACTGTTTACCTCCCTGGCGCTGCTCAAGGAAATGTTGTTGTCCATGCTCTTGATAGTTTCCAAAGCAAATGCCAAGGTAAGGTTCTAACTAACAATTACAACAAGAGAATGAGACTAAAAATGTTGTTCTATTTTACTGCGTTGAGCCTATCACGATCTCAAACAGAAGATCTTCATTCTAATGGGGATGCAATGGACACTCAGTTTAACACAACCATTGTAGTGGACCAAAATACCCACGTCACAAATGACCTGAAGGCCAAGAACAAATGCAAGACAGAGGCTAACGTTGTATAAGACGATGGTAATCCTCCAGATCTTGACGACAAGATTGTGGATTTCTCGGCAGTGGTGCTGGAGTCAAATCTGGTGGAGAACCCAAGGCAATGGTGGATAGACACGGGTGAAACCCGTCACATCTGCTCGGACAAAAATGCATTCTCCTCCTACGCCCTAGTCACGGGCAAGGAAATGTTCATGGGCAACGGCGCCACCTCTAAAGTGCAAGGGTTGGAAAGGTTGTGCTCAAAATGACTTCAGGCAAAGAGCTTAGTCTGGAGGAAGTGATGCACGTCCCTAACATCCACAAGAACTTGGTTTCAAGGCCACTATTAGTCCAGGCTGATTTTAGACTAGTTTTTTAGTCCAACAAATTTGTAATAACTAAGAATAGTATATTTGTAGGAAGAGGCTTCGCGTGTGACAACCTCTTCAAAATGAATGTTATGTCTGTAATCCACCCATCTAATTAAATAAAGCCTTCTACCTACTTGCTTGATCGAAGTACCTAAACCAAAATAAGTTAAAATTGGACCTAAGACTGTAGATTGCATATTTATCGGATATGCAAATAACAGTAGTGCTTATAGCTTCTTAGTGTATAAGTCGGAGATACTTGATATCCACGAGGGTACGATCATGGAATCAAGAAATGTTGAATTTTTTGAACATATCTTTCCTAGAAAGGGAAAAGAAATAATTTCGCACAAACGAAGTTATGAACAAAATTCTCAAAATCAACAAGACCCGAGAGTTTTTGATTATCCGGAACTAGACGTTCCAGATCTATAGGACTCAGAAGTCGCTGGCTATATGAAACTTAATGTTCCAAACCTACAGAACATAGGGTTTCCAGAGGTTGAACCAAGACGGAGCAAAAGGGTCAAAAAGGATAACACCTTTGGTCCAGATTTTCTAACATATATGGTTGAAAATGAACCGAGGAAAATTAAGGAAGCAATGTCAACTCCAGAAGCACTGCTTTGAAAAGAAGTTATAGAAAGCGAAATAGATTCCATCATGCAGAACCATACTTGGGAAATGGTTGATCTTCCTCCGAGAAATAAACCTTTGGGTTGTACGTGGATACTCAAAAGAAAGTACAAAGTAGATGGAACTATTGACAAGTATAAGGCCATATTAGTAGTCAAAGGCTACATATAAAAGGAAGGCCTCGATTACTTCAACACATACTTCCATGTGTCTAGATTAACGTCCATAAGGTTATTCATGGCTATTGCAGCTTTGCGTGACCTTGAGATACATCAAATTAATGTTAAGACAGTCTTCCTACACGGAGAGTTGGAAGAGGAAATATACATAGAACAACCCGAGGGGTATGTGATTCCAGGTCAAGAAATGAAAGTATGTCGACTTGTTAAGTCTTTGTACGGACTCAAACAAGCCCCGAAACAATGACATGAAAAGTTTGATAATGCTTTATTATCAAAAGTTTTCTCCATAAATGAATGTGATAAATATATCTATATCAAAGGAAACTCTGACTCATTTGTCATGATATGCATTTACGTAGATAACATGCTCATCACCGAAAGTAGTCTTAACTTGATCCTGGAAACCAAGAATATGTTGAAACAATGGTTCGACATGAAAGATATGGGTATTATAGATGTAATCTTAGGAATTAAGATTTTTAAGACACCGGACGGGCTGGTCTTATCTCAATCTCATTACATTGAAGATGTTTTGATAAAATTTGATGTATTTGACAGTCCCCTTATGAAGTCACCAATGGATATGAATCATAGAATTGATAAAAATAGTGGTGCACCCGTATCATAAGAGCTATATGCATAGGTCATTGGCAGTTTAATGTACATTACAGACTGCACCCGACCCGACATCGCTTATCCAGTCAATAAGTTGGCTAGCTTCACTTATAATCTTAGAAATGATCACTGGAAGGTGTTAAATTGGATACTATGATATCTGAAATATTCGTTGACTTATGGATTACACTATTTAAGATATTCAGCCGTACTGGAAGGATATAGTGATGCAAACTGGATATCGAACATAAAGAACACCAAATCCACCAGTGGGTATATTTTTACAATTGGTGGTGGGGTTGTGTCTTGGAAATCCTCTAAGAAAACATGCATTGCCCAATCTACGATGGAATCAGAGTTTATCGCTTTGGACAAAGCAGGTGAAGAAGTAAAATGGCTTCACGACTTTTTAGAGGATATCCCTTGGTTGGATAAACCCGTACCTTTGGTGATGATTCACTATGACAACTAATCGGCTTTAGGAAGGGCACGAAGTAATATGTACAACGACAAGTCTAGACATATTCGTCGGAGGCATAAGACCATTGGCAGTTGATCACTATGGGTGTCATTTCCATTGATTACGTCAAATCAAAGGATAACTTAGCGGATCCATTTACTAAATGTCTATCAAAAGATCAAATATTCTGCCTGTCTAGGGGAATGGGCTTAAAACCCAAACAATAAGAATTTTTATGGTGGTAGCCCAACCTTACTGACTAGAGATCCCAGGAATTTGGTTCAATGGAAAAACTAAGCTATATAGGTTCAGTTTAGCGCTTCACTTGAAGTAAGAGCACTTCAGATTATCATTCTGTAAAGAAAGATAACTCCAAAGTTGTTCCTGCAATAGACATTAAGTGCTACCTGCATAATGGATAAAAGATAAGTTTCTGAAACTTTTAATGATTCCTAACACTTGCGAGTGGGGTAGAGCAATATACCTTATAAGAGATTACATACTTAAGTGCGAAGACAGGTCGCTTCAAATGTACGCACTTAAGAATCCAAGCGTTCTCCATGGCCACAACGAACAAAATAATAAGAAGAAATGAATAAAAAGAGTTATTTTGTTGATATCATTGTCTTGGTTTACACTAAACACTGACGGTTCAAGACATCGCGTTCACCGCGTAGTAAGTAAATTCGATGATAATCGACTAAGGAAGGTTCAAAGCCGAAAGCTACCTATCCTGATCAATATCTTTCTGCTGAAAGATTGTTGAACTTTGACACCATGTGTGCATCAATTCTCTTTCTAGAGGGGATTGTTAGAAATTTACTAAATGTGAGATTAAGTTTATCCCGTCTTTAATGACTTAAAAACGTGGGTTCCGCATGTTAAAAATATCGTTTCTTCGCACATGCCTAATATACTAAGAGAGTAGATGATGTTAGTGCTAAGTATCGTCAAATTTCGTTAACAAATGAAAGAGATATTGGTACACAAAGTAATGTGTTTGAGACATAAAAAAATGGAAGGTCTTTGGCCAAAAAATGACAAATCTCCCTCATTGGTAGAAAATGGAGAGTTTATGCAATATAAACTCTAAGTTTGACTAAGGGTTTGGGACTCCAAGGGGTAACCCGTGTGTTTAGAAGGGAGAGGACCTAGGTGAGCTTGGGTTCGGGGCTAAGCCCCACATGTGCGTCACTGTCGCTTGCCTGTCCGATTCGGTCCGGGCTCGGGGGCCGTGGGCTGTTGGGCTATTGGACTGTTGCTTTCTTCCAGAACTTTCTTTTTGGTTCCTGAAAAGTTAACTATTTACATTTTGGTCCCTGAAGTTTTTGAAACATTACAACGGACTCTAACAGACGTGACTATTCAACTGAACAGAATGTTGAAGACACCAACAGACATGACTGTTTGCCTCCCTTTCTACTCTTATAAATTGAACAGTTTTATTCAAATTACATAGCACAAAATACGCATAACACACAACACAAAATCTTCTCTTATATTCAAAACATACAAAAAACAGATAATCAGAAACTCAACACAAGCAATCTGTTCTTATTCATTTTCTTCACTAGAATCAACTGTATTTGCTTTGTATAGTTGACTAGTTGTTGTTTTATCTTGAGAGACTATTGCCTAATAGTGTAAAAACATTTATATGAGACAATTTTATCTTAAAGATAGAGAGTCATCTCTCGACTCAGCGTTTCTTTTGTTTAACCTTTCGGATACAGTTTACCCCAACTTTTACCCATAATTTTAAGTTAAAATTTGCTATTTTCTAAGTGTTCGAAAGATGTCTGTCAATAGTTGTATTTCCGATTGTGGTTCTAACTCTGGCTTTGGCTCTGTTTCTGCCAACTGTTCTGTTGATAGTTCTGTTAACAATTACGTTGATAGTTCTGGTTCTACTACTGTCAACAATTTTGGTTCTAGTTCTGCTGATGTTATTCAAGGCACTACTGTTGTTCAAGGAAATGTTGTTTCTCTACTACTGCTCAATGAAATGTTGTTGTCTCTGGCGCTGCTCAAGAAACTGTTGTTGTCCATGCTCTTGACAATTTCCAAAGCAAACGCCAAGGTAAGGTTTTGGATAACAATTACAACAAGAGAAGGAGACTAAAAATGTTGTTCTATCTTACTGCGTTGAGCCTATCACGATCTCAGACAGAAGATCTTCCTTTTAATGGGGATGTAATGGACACTCAGTCTAACACAACGACTGAAGTGGGCTAAAATACCCAGTCCGGTCCGAGTTCGAGTTTGGGGCCCGTAGGCTGTTAGGCTGTTGCTTTCTTTCGGAACTTTCTTTTTGATCCTTGAAATGTTAACTATTTACATTTTGGTTCCTGAAGTTTTCGAAACATTACAACGGACTCCAACAGATGTGATTGTTCAACTGAACTGAACGTTGAAGACACTAACAATCATGACTGGTTGCCTCCCTTTCTACTCTTATAAATTGAACATTTCTGTTCAAATTACATAGCACAAAATACACAGAACACACAACACAAAATCTTCTCTTCTGTTCAGTACATATAGAAAATAGAGATCAAAAACTCAAACAAACAATCTGTTCTTATTCATTTTCTTCGCTAGAATCAACTGTATTTGCTTTGTACAGTTGATTAGTTGCTGTTTTATCTTGGGAGACTATTGCCCAATATTGTAAAAGCATTATACGGGAAAATTTTGTCTTAAAGACAGAGAGTCATCTCTCGACTCAACATTTCTTTTGTTTAACCTTTCGGATACACTTTACCTCAACTTTTACCAACACTATAACCACACAATCATCTTTGACTTTTTTAGACCATAAGATTCAAAAATCTTTCTTTATTAACTTAAATTTCGTGTTTTCGGTCAAACTACATCATATAAATTGAGACATAGGGAGTATATGTTATGAATCAGCCGTATTTGGTGGATGTTCATTGAGTGAATGTTCTATTTATACATGATGTTATAAATGAATATGGATGTACATTTCCTAATTTTTCGTAGTCATTTATGTATATAATAAATCTTGTATCTGAGAATACATTTTGTAAGTTATAAATAGGTGACCATTCTCTTATGAAAGAGACAACAAAACACATAAAAATAAAAGTTTTATGCTTCTCTCTCAATTATTGTGTCAATAGTTTTGGAGCTCTAGTTTATAATTATAGCATTTTTTACATGTTATCAACACGAATTGCATAATAGGAGCCACTTTTCTTACTCCGCGAGGCTCTAATATTTAAATTTGAGTTATATTTTTATCTCTTCTATGTGAGGCATGTTTACTATCTTTTCCCTTCATAATAGCAATATGCTAAAATGTTAAACAGAATGTTACTTTAAATTTGAAGTTGTCTGTCAATTTTAACTTTGGTGCAAATATTTCAATATCATGTGTCTAAATTAGTATGAATAATTTACCTTTAACTTTATCATGCAAACATGACAGTACCTTATGTGAAATAATAGTAACAAGGCAAAACGTTCATCTGTTAGTATTTCCACACTGGTTAAACTTTACATTAGTTTATGGTTATGGATAAAACAAAATAATAAGACCTCAGATTTGTGTTAATATGAATCCTTGATTCAATGGGATTATTTAATTGCATTAAGACTTTGACATAACACTTTGTTTGGTAAAGAAAAAAAGGTACTATTTTGTGGGGGAAAATGGTACTATTTTATAGGAAAAAAGGTATTCATTTGTGGAAATAAAGCTATTGTTTTGAGATTATGTTATTATATTATTTCTAACTCAATATTTTCATGATAGTTCTCATCATGTTAAACATATCAAAATTTGAATTAACTATATGTTGTGGGTACTTGATGCTGAAATACACTTTGTCGCTAACGGTCTTGATGATACTATAATCGAAGGAAATGAAGCATCAAGTCGGTATAAAGCAAAAGCTATAGATTTTCCGATGGGTGGTTTAGTTTACTTATATATTTTGAAGAAAATGTCATTTCAAAAAGAGTATAGTCCCTTCAAACATTCTAAGGTTTTTAGAATTGAAATACAAGTATTTTCCTTTTGTTATCTTGAAGGTCAACCATATCCAAACCGTTACCTTAAACTTAAGTTTTTACAAGGCTTTTCTTCAATTTTAAGAAATCAACTTAGTTGGGCTTGGCCCAAAAATAATTCTTAAAGGTTTTGTAAACTTGACCATTTTTCCCATTTAAAATTAGTTTATGAAATTCAGGTTTACAACAAATTTTCATTTTTCTTTTATTTTCAAAACAGTTTGGTTTTGTTCTGAAATAGTCAAAGATTTCAAAGTAAAATAGTTCATTTTTCATACCAAAGCTGGTCATTTTTATCAAAAACTCATTTTTTATATCAAGTTTAAATCAAATTAAGCCTTTAAAATTATTTGGTTTATTTTATTTATGAATACATTCAAGTGTATAACTTTGGGGCAGATTTTTGTAAACTATTTTGGACTCTATCCATTCTAAACGACGTAACCATCATTTTGTCTGAATCCTAGGTCATAAACATAGGGATTCCAATATTATTTCAAGTATTTTTTTACAAGTATAAGCATATAAAATACAATACAAATAAATTAAAAAAGAGAGTAAGAGAATGGCTGGTGGGCCTACCGAGCCCACCATTTGACTATTTTCATCCATAGTTGGGCCTTTATGTTTATCAGCTCATCTGGACTCAATGTAATAAAATGATTGGGCATTTGGCCCAACTGGTTTGAGAATGCAATGGCCCAAATAGCCCACGTCCCATGCGTGTAGAGGATGAGAAGAGAAAAAGAAGGTGCAAGTTATAACGCACCCCTTATCTACTTTAAACACACATCATTTAAAATAATCCAACAAATATAAACAAGCACCCAATATTCATGGTCCAAAATAAAATTGCAAGGGACAACCCAATGTTCATACACATTAGTGTAACAATAGTTGAAATGGGCTAAGCCCAACTTTAAGCAAGTAGCAAAACATGTATAGTAAATACAAAACGCATGGGCATGGTCCACTTAACAGCTAATAGTAACGGAAAATGAAGCAAGTAAACTAAAAGAAATTGGGCTAGGCCCAACACATGCAATAAACAATCAGGAATAATAACTTAAGTGCATGGGGCATTGGGCTAAGCCCAATAGAAACACTATTAGAGAGACCCAGATGATACACATGAGAGTATACTCGACTAATATACATGGTATACTAAGTATACTTGGTATGCAGTCAATATACCCTTTGTATATTACACATATATTTAGTATATAACGAAGAAGAGAAGAAAGAAGCAAAAATAGGCATCTGGACAATGCACAAACAAACTCTTAACCCCTATCCTTAACATGCTTCCAAAATTCTGATCCTAAATGCCCAACCCCCCATCTATCAGTTTTGTTTTAAAGATCCAAATTATTCATGTTTGACAAGGCAACAATCACAAATACACACATGATCTACATTTAGCCATGACATCTCCTAATTGTCAAACGTCAAGTTATATGAACTAAAATTAACACATAAAAGCATCATAATCATAAAAGAAACATGTCCCATTTTGAATACAATCATGCTCGAATTATATACATTTCAATTTAGCATTATTTCTTTACTTAAAGCAAGTAATATCCATATATCCAAGACATGTAAGGTTTTTTGACCGTACTTGGCATTCCGGGGCATTTTCCTCATTTGTCTGGTGAAATTTTCGAGACCCCTTCAAAAAGTTTTCCGTAGTTGATGATTGTCTTGCGGCGAACTCTCGTGCTGAATTACGGTGAAGAATTTTTTAGACCCTCTCAAAAAATCTACCCCAATTAAAAGTAAAAGTTTAAGGTCGACTGACTTTTGTGTCGGACTTGTCGGTGGAATTTTTGAGACCTTCTCAAAAATTCTGGCCCAATTGCAAGTTTGGGGTCCATGGATTCTGCGAGGAGATTTTGAAATCTTCGTATCTCAGGGGCTTCCTAGGGGTTTCTTTGATTTTTTTTTGCGACGGAGCTCAAAGAGCGCCTATATATCACGTCATAGCAGGAATCAAGTAAAATATAGTTCAGAATAAAATGATTGATTTTTGTAATAATGTGACTGAATTCTAAGTGGGCTACCTACGTATCCCACGTTGGAAAATCAGGTCATCATGTAGTTCATATTACAAGAAAATGTTGTTTATTTTTTCTATTACAGAAAAAGAAGACCAAATCCGATGATGATTTTTTTACGAATCTCTGCCGTAAGAGATAGGTCTTGTGTAGTGATTACAAGTAAAGGAAATGTGATTATAAATTGAAAGAGCATGCCTTCATGCATAGTATCTCTTGATTGCATCTAGGTTAATTGCTTTGGACCATTCTTGACTGTCCATCTCTACTAGGATTACAACTCCTCCCGATAATACCTTTTGAACTATGTAGAACCCTTGCCAGTTGGGTGTGAACTTTTCTTTGTAATAATCTCGGTGTGGAAATATGCGCTTGAATACCAGTTGTCATATCTGAAAAAGTAGGGATCTGAGCTGTTTGTTGAATGCGCAGGCCATTCTTTGCTGGTACAATTGACTGTGACATACGATGATAAGTTTTTTTTATCAATTAAAGCCAGTTGCTCATATCGTTTTTGGACCCACTTTGCGTTTTCCAATTATGCTTCTTGTATGATTTTAAGTGATAGTATTTTTACCTTGGCTGGTATCACTGCTTCAGTACCATAGATAAGAAAATACGGAGTTACTCCGATTGAGGTCCGAGTTGTTATTCGGTATCCTAGCATTGTGTAGGGAAACTGTTCATGCCAACACTTGTAGTTGTCTGTCATTTTCCTTAGTATCCTCTTGATGTTCTTGTTGGTTGCCTCTACGACTCCATTCATTTGTGGCCTGTAGGCAGTAGAATTCTGATGTGTTATGCAGAATCGTTCACAAATATCCTTCATCAGATGACTATTTAGATTTGCTCAATTGTCAGTTATGTTCGACTCTGGAATGCCGAATCGGCATATGATGTTGTTCCGTACAAAGGTTACCACCACCTTTTCGTTACCTACTTGTGAGAAGTAGCTTCAACCCACTTGGTGAAGTAGTCTATGGCAACCAAGATGAAACAATGTCCGTTTGATACGGCTTACTCTATAGGCCCAATGACGTCCATTCCTCAAGCTACAAACGACCATGGTGAGCTCGTGACATTGAGTTAATTGGGTGGGACTCTGATTAGATCTCCGTGAATCTCACATTGATACAATATTTGCACAAACCTACTGCAATCGGTTTCCATGGTCATATATTAATAGCCTTCCCTTAGGATATTCTTGGCTAGGATGAATCCACTCATATGAGGACCACAAGTCCCGACATATACCTCAACAATTTTCTGGCCTCTGTGGTGTCGACACGTTTGGCCGGGTTTAACCTCAAATTGGCCGGGTTTAACTTCAAATTGAAATTTCAAAGCCCGTTGAAGAATTTTCACACGTGCGTGATACGATTCGAACTCTCCCTTGGTTTTATTATTATGTCATCCACGTAGACCTATGATGTAAGTAAGGAGGGGTGTAAGTGGGTAATTGGGTCGGAGTCTGGTTGTAATCGGCCCGACTTACGGAATCTCACCCTCGAGTTAGGAGCTCACTTTTAATCTCTTAGAGCCGATTCGATGGCATCTTCTCTTATGATCTTTCTAGTTAGCACGTAGTGGGAATAGTCCCTCATCGACACGGGAAAAGAGCTATAGAAATTCAGGGGTGGTGCTTCTATCTAATGCCAGAAAATGCCTACAGGCAAGAGCTAGACCTGCACCGAAAGCCCTAAGAATTTTCTCAAGATTTTTTTCCTAATGATGGATTTCGTGCCACGGAATGAATCAAGGAACTAAGGACGTTTCCAATACCGATAGCAGCACCCGCTGAAGCATTTGTAGCAACTCCTACATCTATTGATTTTACACTTTCTAACATTTGAATCTCGAATTCTCCTCACGTTTTTTCATCATCATCAGGATTTTCTCTTCGAGAACACTTGCTTTGTCGATGCTTCCCCTCATTCTTTTTATCAACGATTACTTTCATTCTTTGTTGTCTTTCTATTGAGCCAATGAGACAATCCAAATCGTAGTCAGTGTCCATTATTTGATTGAGCATAACATGGTGTGCTAGTCGCGTTAAACCATCCAAAAGAAAACCGTCAACCCCCAAAAGTGTTTTCCTTCTCGCACGAGGTTCACTTATTATTTTTCTGTTGGCGGGTGTCTTTGTATGTATTATCCGGAAAGAGGAGGACTCAATGATTATTTATTCCCCGGAACCAGAAGTTAAAATTTTGGTAGATAGGGATCCCGTAAAAACATCTTTCCGGGCCTTCTCTTCTTTTGCTTTATTAGCTGCCTGACTTGACTATGAGAGAGATTCAATATGTAAAAGGAGAAAACAACGTTGGCTTTGTTGCGGATTCAACTGGAATTGTAAGAATTCAGGTAAATGGCCTTTAGCCCCACCCCATATGTCTCAAAGTTGAGTTCTCGGGTGGGGTGTTTTTGCCCGGCATTGTGGTGCTGTGGGGCATTTTTGGGTAGTTTAGGGTAGATTCTTACTTAGTAACTTTATGGGGGTGTTCCGAGTGTGTTGAGGGTTGTCTTGATGATCAGAGTTTGGTGGTTTGATGGTGGCAAGATGACATAACTGAACTGAAATAGTGAGGTCTCGATAAGGGTTGTTTTGTGGAATGTTTATGGTTATCGGGTTTGGACAGTTGTATACGTGGGGTTTCGGTTGGTGTCCTTTGTGGTGGACGTTAGGGAAGTATTTTGCGATATGGTAGTGGAAGGAAGATAATGGTTTGGACAAGGAATGAACGCGGGATGCAAGGTGCAAACCCGAGTACAATATAAGTGTAGGACGATCGATATAGCAAGGATAATAACACAAGGGTTTTAATGCTCGAGTCGACACCAAGATGAGTTTGGCCAATTAGACAGGGACTAGACCGAGGTTGCTAAGTACAAGCTCGAGTACTAACCAAGTGAGGGTGGCCGGTAACCTTATGATAGCTAGGCTTGGGTTTGGTTGGATCACACAAGTTCCAACGTCCACTTGCACCAAAGGGGTTCCTTAAGCTTGGGCTTAGCTAGGTCACACAAGTCCTAACCAAAATTACACCGAAGGCACCTTAGCTTAGGTTTAACTAGGTCACACAAGTCATAACTTCAACTTACACTGAGGGGTTAGTTCACACAAGAATCGAAGGCCCACACAAGGACAAACTAAGGTAGACAACACACAAGTTGAATAACTTAGCAATTGAGTAAAACTCAAGTTTTTCTATTCATAAACTCTGCCTTTTTACAACATCCTAAGGGTCTTATTTATAGTAATACATGGACCTTTCTAGAAGACAAATTAAGAGAAAAAAACTACTTGAACCTCTCGGCCAAGTATGGACAAGTTGGAAGGGTCTCGGCTTGCTTGGGTAACAAGGAAGTTCTCGGTCTCAACTCCATCAATAGGAAATGTTTCGATTTTACTTGGGGATAAAGATGAGCATAATTTTTTTTCACACCCCTTTGTAGTTCCCATGTAGAAGAATGCATGAACTTGACTCCTCAAAAATCTCATCTTATTGGAATATGTTTGGAAGCTTCCATTCCTTGTATATGTGCCTTGTCTGAATGGGAATGGGAGAATATTTCAACCAACCCTTCATCTTCTTGGTGTCCTCCATGTAGCCAAATACATGAACAAGTTGGTTCATGAGTTTGCTTCTTGGAAGCCTCATATTCTAGATCATTCTTGTCCCTTGGTCACCTCGGCTTAACCCTCTTCACACGGCCTAGACACACAGCCTAGTCATCCCATTTCCTTACATCCTTGTACTAGTCACCTTGTCTTATTACATGGTACATTAACTATGTCCTAAGAAGAACTAAAAGCTAAGCTAAGAAAAGATAAACTAAAAGAAAAACAAACATGGTCTTCGGCCAAAACCTACATACAAAGCCGAAATTAAATGTTGTCTTCTTAAACTTTCACGTGATGCAGTTCATTCTACTCGACATTTCATCCCATTTGAGGTATTTAATAGTAGGTTGATGGTTAGTTGTTGTCATCATTGACAAGCTACTTAACGGCTCTAGTTGGGAGTTTAAGTCCATATGCTTTCTTACATCAACCTCTATCTCTTTATGCATCATGTCGTGAAAGATGGTAGTCATTGCTCTCATGTACGTGGTGCCTACATTTTTTAGGCTGAACGACATTACACGATAGTGGTATACTCCTCATGACGTGATGAAGGCTGTCTTCTGTGCATCTTTTTTGCTCATCAAGATTTGATAATAACCGGTGAAGCAATCCATGAATGACTGTAACTCATGCTTCACACAATTGTCGATGTGTATGTGGATGTTTGGAAGTGGAAAATTGTCTTTAGGACTAGCTTTGTTGAGGTCACGGTAGTCCACAAAAATTCAATTTTCCATCTTTCTGGGGTACGGGCACAATGTTGGCCAGCCATGTCGGATACGGAGTTACTTCCACTACCCCCACTTGATCTATTTCTCGACTTTGTCTTTGATTCGGATGCTCAGATATGTCTTGAACTATCAGATTTTTTACTTAATTAGGGTGAAACCTTTGTTGATAGGCAACCTATGGGCTACTATGTCTATGCTTAACCCGTGCATGTCTGCGTATGACCAAGTGAAGATGTTAACATATTCTCTTAGCAAATTTATCAATTCCTCTTTTAGGGCGCTTCCAAGTGCAAGCTTATCCTAGTTTCTTTAACTATCTCTTCGTCTCCGAGGTTGATTACTTCGGTCTTATCCAAGTTAGGTTTCTGCCTATTCTCATATTGCTCTACCTCATTGATAAAATCCCTAGGTAATATAGTTTCCTCATCGTATTCCTCGTATTCTCCTTCTTCTGTGTCACTCGACTCACTCGTCTCACAAAATGTTATGACATTATGAGTTGTTTTATTATTATTACTGAAAGACAAGGCAAAGCGCGGTTAGTGTATAAAAATATAATTAAATCTGAAGGTTATTTTCATATAAACTGATGCTTTTATTAATTTAATAAAAGAAGTACAAACTGTTGTCCCGACTTAGATCAACATGGAGTTATTTCCATTTTTAAACATCACGAGGAAAATGAAAGATGCAAATGGTGAACATTCGGGCCTTATCCGACTTTCACGATTTTCTTTGAAAGCAAGTTAAATTCATCATCTCTATCGAGAAGCTAAGAGTGGGGTAGAGATTCAGTTGGATAGTTGCTCGCCAAGATCAGCATCACGGATAGTGGGCGATTCATTGCATTCTTCCAATATCACGACACAATCTTCCTCTTAGAACAGCATCCCCAACCCTTCTTCTGCATCTCTGCCACTATGCATCATTATTCTGACTTGAAATAACTGGTACAGATTCAGAATTAGCTAGCGTAACTGTGGAGGACCCCTCTTCTTCTAATTTTCTTCGGAGGCTTATTCAGAGTCTAGGATATACCCGAGGCAAAAATAGAAACCATTTCCTAGAATAGACATTGGTTCTGTTATTCCTTGTAGATCTCTACCCAAACCCTTGCCAGGTTTGAACCCGCTTTGGAGTATGGCGGAGGCAATCATTTTGTAGACCGGTGGCATATGACTTTGCTTATCATCACCTTTATATGCGGCTCCCACTAATTTTACCATT
Source organism: Anisodus acutangulus (assembly GCA_029783415.1). Taxonomy (NCBI): domain Eukaryota; kingdom Viridiplantae; phylum Streptophyta; class Magnoliopsida; order Solanales; family Solanaceae; genus Anisodus; species Anisodus acutangulus. The sequence goes on along the minus strand of CM056492.1, from coordinate 24,790,088 downwards.
GGTACAGAATGGAGGTCTTCGAACCTTGTTACGGACTAAAATCCTAAAAAAAAGTGACCCCAATCCCTCCCCAGCCCAGGTCAAAGGTCTTCCCGCCCTATTTTTTCAAGGGCATAGTCAAGTTTGTTACGGTCAGCAAATTAGCCCCGCATCGTATCTATAGCGATTGCTGGGTAGTGATGGATGCTACCTTCTCCATGAATTACGACCTCTTATTCTCCCACACAAGCTTCAAAGATTGGTACATGGAATATAGTACTACTCTGGCTGTATGGATCCAAGGCCTACCTAAAAGTAAATTATAGTTAGCAGCGATCTCCATGACTTAGAATTCTGTAGTGAATTCGGCGGGCTCCAGTTGGATGTTGAGGTCTACCTCTCCAATAGGATCACGTTGAGCCCCATCAAAGGCTCTCACATTCATACGACGCTGGCATATTTTTCCGTTGTCGTAACCCAATTGCTTGAGCATAGACTTAGGGCATATGTTGAGACCGACCCTATTGTTAACCAACACTCGAGCTACAACCTTGTTTTTGCATTTTACGGTGATATAGAGAGCTTAGTTGTGTGTTGTTCCTTCTCGGCAACTCATCTAGAGTGAAAGATATTTGATGGGCCCTGATGACGTGGCCCACCATGTCGGCCAGAGTTTCACTACTTGTGCCCTCAAGGACATGTGCTTCATACAACACTCTTATTAGAGCCCATTGGTGTTGCGATGAGCTCAGTATTAATGCTATTACTAATATTTAGGCTGGCATTTTCTTTAGGTATTCTACAATGGAGTATTCCTTAGGCTGCATTCTCTATCGAAAGTCCTCAACCTCTCCTTCAGTTAGGCTTTCTTTGATTCATTTCTTTTTAAGTCGCTCCCTGTGCCAGTTCTTTAGGAGTATAACACCTTCCTGATTGTGTCATTCTATGGGCTACCGCTGCCTGGGCAATAAATTCTTTTCTTGGGGCTGGGATTATCTCTTGCGATACCTGGTCCACGACTTATCAACACTTTGAATTGAGGTCGTTCTTGAAGGGTGAGAGAGGCCACTATTTGCTCTAAACTCTCGATATATTCGTGGATCAATGGTTTGCAGATGGCCCAGTCTTCCTCTCGCTCAATCATATGGATGTGATTAATGCCATAATTGGGTAGGGGATTAATGTTCACGTTTGGTGCTGCAATTTGCAGTGTGACATCCCTTTTATCAATCAAATCCTGCATCTTGTATTTCAAGTTGATACAATCTTCTGTGTTGTGTCCATTACCCCAAAGTGGTATGCACATGTTTGGTCAACTCGGTAGAATTGACTCCCGATGTTAGCTAGCTTTGGTGGAATATCTTGTTTGATTCCGGTAGCACTCATCCATTTGAACAACTTGGTTCAAGTTTCAAGCAGCGAGGTGAACACCCATGGAGGTTTCTTCTCGAAGTTTGGATGTGGCAAATCATATATGGCCGGAGGCGGTTGATTTTGGTGATTTTGAAGGGCTCGGTAAGCCGGTATGGGCGTTTGGTAATTTGGTAGTGGAGCTTGGTTAGTTGGGACCGATGTTTAGTAATTTGGCTGTGGAGCTTCGTAAGTAGGGACATGTGCTTGGTAGTTAGGCTTCGCATAAAAAAATGACACAAGGCTATACAACCTGGATATGTACTGCTTGGAGGTGGAGATTGATATATGTCGAAGGATAATTGTGATCCTTTCTTATTTCGGGTTTTTGGACTAGGTGTGTGGGAGACGTTTGCCACATCCATTTTCTTCTTCCTCATAGCCCCGGTGATACTCTGTTGATCATCTTTGTTGGCTACGATGATCATTCTTCCTGACTTGAGGTCATCTTTTATGGCCTCTTCTATTTTAACCAACTTAGAAAATGGCCTCCCTGCCATAGATAACATAAGGTCATAGAAGTCTGACTCTTGTGATCAGATGAAAACGGGGACCAATTCTTCTTCGCTCATTGGTGGTTGCACTCGGGCAACTTCATCTACTTGCGTATTCATGGTAATTGTCCATGGACTTTTGTTTGACCTTTTCTAGGTAGTACTGGTCAGGCACAGTTCCACGTTAAACTGAAATCTTTCCATAAAGGCTTCTGCTATGTCCTCCAAGGTGGCCCAGCGGCATATGCCTTGCGTGGTGTATTATTTAGAAGCTTCTTCGGTTAGGCTTCGACTGAACAACCTCATGATTATAACCTAGTTCCTTCTTAACCCGACCAGTTGGTCGCAGTATTATCTTAAGTAAGCTTTGGAATTCCCTGTCCCGTTGAACATCTCGAATTTAGGCACTTTTAAGCCTTCTGGTAGGTCCAAGTATGGTTGCATGCAGAGATCATCAAAACTCAGTCTTGTTGCTTTTTGGGTGACTCTGTTAGACTTCTTGAGTAGGTCTACCATATTCTATTATATTTCCTTATCTCACCTATCATGTTCAGCTCTCCACGCTTTTCCATCTCTTCGTATGGTCATGTTTTGGAGAGGACTCAACTGGAGTGATAAGTGTATGGAAAAATACTGTGCGATGTGTTTGGGGATTTTTGGAAGTGTTGGTAGTTTTAGGTGTAGGGTGAGCAATGACATATAGATGTATGCTTGGGTCAGTGTGACTAAGTGGTGGTGCCTGATATGAAGGCATTAAATGAGAAGTCTTTGGTATTTGAGTGGCACTGGTCGGTGGTGGGTTTTCGTATGAAGTACCAATATGGGTATTTTTGTTGTGAGCTCGGGTGGGTAGCACAATTCCAGTTGGGTAGGCTGGAAAGTGGTCAAGTGTTGGAGAACTCGTAGATGGAAATACCGGTGGATGCCTTCTTGCTTCAGTGGCTGCTTCTCTGGCGGATTAGCCATCTTATTTCTCATAACTTGTTCTTGGAGGTCCGCGATTCTCCGAAATAACATGTTGATCGCATTGTCGTGATGTGATGCTTCTTGGGGATCTAGAGGTGCAGGGTTTTCTAAGACAAGTGCTTCTTCGTTAAGCCCGTCGTCCGAAGTACCAGTTATGTTTTCTTTGTCTTGTTTGGGAAGGGATGCTGTTGCAGCTTTGGATCTTGTGAAGTATGCTAGCATGACACGACACGGATTGACCCCCTCTTTAAGATAAGAAAAACTCAAAGGTAGATGATGTTAGTAACGTTAGTGACAAAATAATACAAGATATCACATATAAGTTGCACAGAAAAACACATAGACTTGTGCATTTAATCCGAACATTTGATTGATTTTTTTATTTCAGGGGTATTTTGGTTATTTTGGCCATTCTGGTTTTGAGGGTTTAAGTCTGGTTAGTTTGCTAGCATGAGGCTGTTGAGACAGACCTTTTCAAGCCTTTTCAATCGCGGGGAGGATTACAATTTATATAATATAGGGATCGAGTCTTACACAGACTACCTACGTATACCTCTACGGGAAGTCAGGCCCTTCCGTAGTTTGGTTTACATAGAAATTATCCCTAATTTCATTCTACCCAAACAAGTTCCCAGACCAGGCCCAATAAGGGCTTCTTACGTATCCCTCTTGGAACATCAGGTCGGATATAGTTTCTTTTACAAAATAAAGGGGAAGGGATAACATTTGATTGAAAGAAAATTGGATGCCTAAATTTACCCAAAAGATGACTTCTCCTTGAAGCCATGATGGGTCGTCGTCCTTACGCCTGTGCATTCTTTTAACGACTTTTCTTAATAGCAGTGAGGTAGAACTACCCAGATCTGACCAGTGTGGACCAAATTCTCCAGCTCAAACTTAAAAACTTCGCACTCTTCAACGTCATGTCCCAGTGCTCCTGAATGATATAAGCAAATCTTCCTTCTCTCCAAAGTACTCAGCGAGGGTTTCCAAGCAGTTTCAATTGGACGAATCTTTCCGGTGCTAGCCAATGTGGATAAAATGCTCGCATAGCTATCATGTTCCTAAACTCTCATAGCTTAAAGTGATCTTTTAGCAAGAGTAATCCATGGAAAGCTAAGATAAATTTCATAGTTGATCACAATAATTACTGTGTTGGTTGTTGATTGGTTTTAGTGAAGCCTTTGAGATAACTATGACTAGATTTCATGGAGTATGATTGTTTTAAACTTGATAGTATTGTGATTATTGTAAAGAAGGTGAGAATAACTTAAGTGGCCATGAAAACAAGGTGGGATAAAGTATGCTCGTTATATGTTCGACGGTATGTCACAACGACAAATTCTTGAAACTATTGATTGGATCTTAACACGGATTGTCCTTATTGCTTAGGTTGATGATCATAGGACAAACGTGGTTCCATAAGAGTGGTGTTGGCCATTAACAAGGTATGTCAAGGATCACTCTTTCTTTCTTTTGGCATGATATACAAATAAACGTAACCATAAAGAAGTTCCTTCAAAAATAACTCTATTCTTAAGATTTGAAACTTGTGAACACCCTTGTTTCATAGCGGTATATTTTATGACTCTTATTGTTCTTTGTTGGGAGCATTTCCCACCTTGATGGTATCTTGTATCGTATGCTTTCGTATGATCCTTACTGATCTTCAAATAATTGATACAGATACACTTACATAACAATAATCGGGATAATGATCTTGAGTCACTCTGATCATATCCTTTATATATATATATATGTGTGTGTGTGTATGTGTGTGTGTGTGTACGCTACTGCAGTTTGGAAGTTTATGATGATGATAGCCCCAAAGAGTGACTTAATGATGATGATAGCCCCAAAGAGTGACTTAATGATGATGATAGCCCCAAAGAGTGACTTAATGATGATGAGATAGCCCTATATATATATATGTGTGTGTGTGTGTGTGTGTACACTACTGCAATTTGAAAGTTTATGATGATGATAGCCCCAAAGAGCGACTTAATGATGATGAGATAGCCCTAATGTGTGGCATATATACATAAATATACATATGCACGAGTTTTAAAGAAAGTTATGCATATTCCTTTCCCATAGAGGCACTCAGAGTACAAGTTGTTTCTCTATTATTCTAGTTATGGTCTTGCACTCAGCTACAATCTCAACTTTATGCTCTATTTATAGTATTGCACTTGCTTACAGTTCCAACCTTACATATTCAGTACATCTTTCATACTGACGTCCGTTTATGGGGCGCTACATTTTATGCCCGCAGGTACAAATTGAGATACAGATGATCCCTCGCCGTAGGTGACCCAACTTAGCTGGAGCTGTCTAGTATGTTGATATGTATGATTGTTGCATATATGTACATAGTTGGGTATAGAGAGGCCCTATCCCGACTAGATGTTGTTGATATACTCTCTTGATACTTGTAGACAATCGTCTTGTATATAGTAGTCTTATGTGGCCTTGTCAGCCTTTCTAGGCAACTCATTGTTTTTATACTGACCTTGTTGTATATATGTATGTTGGTCCTTTTCTGCGTGCAAGTGGTTTTGTCATATGATCAGGTAATCACTCGCCAGAGGCCTTGCCGGCTCATGTATTATTGAGTATGCTACAAGTATCATGAGTGGTACATTCAGGCCTTAGGGCATCGGGTGCGGTGCCGGCCACACCCCCCAAAGTTGGGGTGTGATAACTTGTCTCCTACCGAACTATCTTAGGACCCTCATTGGTGCGTATGGAAGAATTACTCGGTTTCCCATGAGTGGCAAGAAAAGGCATTTTCTACCTCTAACCACAATGCTCTCAGACATGAAGTCAGGGAACATCCATTGTATGTTTTCTTCTTTGAGTCTTGAAAAGATGAATGCCCATCAGTCTTTGGTTTGGTTCCCAAAATTTGGACAATGGACTTGGAGTTTATCTTTCCTACTTTCTCTGTCTAGGTACGAGGGACGCTCAGATTTGTTTAGGTGTTTGATAATCCACCATTGCAGTAGTAGGTTACACCCTTGGAAATACCTATGAAAGTTTTGGCATTGACCTAAGGCTCGGTACATGTCAGCTAGGATGACTGGGACTAGGTCGAAGTATTTGGTTTCTCTATTTGAGGTTATACCATGATATATAGCATGAGTGACATAAATGACAAGTGTGTCTATAGCAAAGTGTCAGTTTTTGGGAAAATCCGTGATTCCTAGCAGGCATATGGCAAAGGCTAGGGGTCGGCTGGCCTCCCAATAGGCATAAGTCTGAAACTCGACTGAGTGTTCTATGTACCCTTTTTTGGACCCAAAGTAGTTGTAAGGCTCCCTAAAGGCTACAGTTGGACCTAAGATCCAATTGGCACTGGGTAAGGACAATAGCTTTATTATCTCATCGGGAGTGGGCCTATGTGGGACAAATAGGTTATGGTCGGGTTTTTTTCTCCTCCTCATGCAAGTCCCATTGCTATCTATGCAATCCCGGATCTTCTCTAAATTTGGGGTAACCTCCAAATCTCCGAACCTAAACACCATTCTGTGACAATCCCAATATCCAGTGAGGACTTCTATCAGTTCCCTATTTCCCATCATGGTCATCAACGAGGGTAGGTGTTTTTTATTTCACCCGGCAAACACTAACCTCTTTACAACCTATAGAGATTGTTAACTTATTTATTCTAATGGGCTCAATCTCAAGGCCTGCTTGTTCTCCTAGTTTTTCTAATTTATTATTTCTTACCTTTTCTTCTACCAATCTAGGACTTTGGCGTATTACTATGTCCCAGCTTATAACTTCCATCTCACCTCTCACTTCATCTGATCATTTATTCCTTTTGTTATTTAAGAGCCACCAATCTACTCTTCTATACTTCCATGATACCGATTACGGGTGGCCAATACCTTTCATATTATCAATCGTCTAGGGTCCTTTTAACGATCACTTTCACTACATGATTCAACCTAAGTTGTCATCTATTACTTCGGCGCATGATCTGCCGTCGCTCTATGCTTTGTGACTCTTTAACTACTATAAAACACTTATCGTAAATCTCTCCCTTGTTAAATATCTTACACCGCTCCTTATAATGACTCGACTCCTTAGCGTACTACTAGTACCGTTCATCTTACTTTACACTTTATAACCAGTCATTGGTTCCCGGATACTAACCATCCCTTTAACCTTATGTGTCACCCTTTTATTTATTTGCGACTCTAAAGAGTTGCTAACGTCATTCCCTTAAATAACCCATCTTCTCGCTATTGTGATCATATGAACTTTATCGACAACATTTACCTGGTCAATAATCTATTACCCCTTTAACCATACCATATAGGCTATCAATCTTACCTTAAGTCAACTTTTTCTATATCCCCAATTTCCATTCTCATAAAAAACTAATAGGATCCCGACTATTCCTATACCACATTTAGCGACATCTCAGAGTTTATCTTCAACATTGTAGATGTTAATCATGGGGCGGGTTCTAACCCGTATTGATTAACTAGGCAACTTGTCTTTAATACTAGCACACTTAACCGACAATCGCCTTATAGATGAGAAGGATAATTTCTCCTAAGGTAGAAGGTCTTACGACATCTCACAGTACTTTGTCACCCAGTAAAACTATTTCGATACGGGATGCTAAGAACAAAAGCATACTATAGTTTGTTGATAACAGCTCCCCCAACACTATTTATCTTAATTAGGGTATCTTGATCCCACAACGGTAAGTTATAGGTTACTGGTAATGGTCTTAACTTATCATCGAGCACTTGAAACTACTACTGTTGTTCATCTTAGATAGCAACCTCAAGAAGTCATATAATTGTTGCTTAAATCTTTTTACCTAAATTAGGAATTACGACTTATCATCAATCCTACTCTCTAGGGCTACTTATATGAACACTTTACAAGGAGTGATATAATACCACTATCACACTCTGGGAGTTCGAACCTATAAGTCAAACTATCAAGAGGAGTCTGCATACTTAGGAATAAATCATCCTTCCTATTTGATCTATGCGACATTTACCATGGTGTCGATATGCCATCATTGTTTCTGATTTTCTTAGTTCAAGTAAGGACCTAGGGTACGCACGTCATTCCATAATAATGGATAAAGGGTTCTCTACTTATATTCCATAGCCCATATAATGACACCTAAATAATTCTGGGTGTCCTTTAGTTTAATTGTAGTTGGTGACCCTATTTTAACCCAAATTCAGAGCGTAAATTTTGAAAGGTAATGTATAGCAATGCGGTATTAGTGTCGGACATCTAGTATAGAACAGACATACTTCCGTGACGCTAGGCTCCATAATAGGTAACCGGAAGAGGCATCTACGTGTTAGCCAAATCATTCATTGCATATGTAACGTATGGGAAAATCTAATCATATGAAGTTCCACATATCCTTATGAAGGCTTTCAGGGCATAAAAGACGCCATACTAAGGAATACCCATATCAAATTGGGTGGCTCATAAGATTTTAGTCCTTAGGGCTCATATGGAGAAGGGTAAAAATATGAAACCTTGTATCAGGAATCACTAGGGATACGCCTATAATAGTGCGATTCTACTGTGACACCCTTAAAAGTTACCCTCAAGTCTTACGAACCATCGTACTATGATGGGGTTACAGTTTTCTCCCTTGCGGTGATTTATCTTAAAATAATTCTTTATCCTTGTAATGGTAATTGAAACCTATGACATGATTCTTCTTATTTGTACTCTTACAATTCCCTAATGATTATCTGAATGCCAATCTATATAATGGCCTATCGATAAGCTTCAGGTGGAAGGAAATCATTCGAATAATTATCTAAATGCCAATCTATATAATGGCCTATCGATATACTACTAGCTTCAGGTGGAAGGAAATCATTCGAATATGGGCATAAAATTATGGTATTTCGTTTCTGGGAGCTTGGATAAGATAGGTGTTACACACCATGTTTTGTACGTTATCGTTATCATAAGTTTGGCCGATATAGGTTTGGAGAGGGTGAGATCCCCACAAGAGATTAATAAAGGTTTACGAAAGTGTTGAGAAGGTTTAAGACTAATCGGATTGACATAAGTAAGTTTTGACGAAAGTTAAACAAAATGTCATCGTCGGGGGTACTATGCGAATCACAGATCATGTCTGCAAAATGCAGATGGGATCGTAGACTGAGACAGGAAAAATTAAAGGTTTAGGGTAAGATATGTGATATGATCTACGAAATGCAGACAATGTATGTGAGTCGCAGATCACGCTGCAGACCTGAGGCGGTGGCCGACTTTTTGGGGTCATTTAAGTGATAGTTCATCCTCATTCTTCATAATTAGACCAAGAAAGACCCTAAGAACATCTAAAATCTCTCTAAACAATTCTCCATGGATCCCAAGTGATTCCAAGGCTAAGCCGACTATTTCCTTCATTAAAAGTGTTGAGGATGATGTGAAGGTCACTTGGATGAGGTTGTTGCTAAGTTCTGGGCTGCTTCAAGCTTGAGAATGATTTTTTCAAAGTTTCTCCTTGTTGTATTATGTAAGTCCTTCCTCTCCTCTATGGATTTGATCTTAACTAAGTCATAGACAAGTTGTATTGTTGGGAAATTTCAAGATAATAGTTGTAGAGGTTGTAGAGTTTATTATAGTACTCTTGTAATGAATATGAGGTTGGTTATCTCTTTAGTTATGGTTGTTGTTTGCTGGATTGTTGGTTGTGTTGTGAATAATAAGGAAATAAATCATATCTATAGACTCCATTGTTAAAGAATATGGAGGTTCTCCGCACACTAGGTGTTCGATAAAATGTCTAAGTGAAGTAACTTATGGTTTGTTGACGTGTAATGTAGATAATCATTTGTAGGGTGGACGAGGACTTTTGGAATCGGTTTAGCTAAGGTGAAAAGGTATATACCTTTTATTCTTTTGGTATGATCATGATAGAAATGACAAATAGCAAACATCCCTCAAAAAGGACTCTACTCTTGATCATTGAAGATATGCTTGTCCTTTATTCTATTGAAATGTTATTGAACCTTATCTATCTCTTGTAGGGAATACTTTCTATGTGATGTTCTATACTCTATATTAGTTCCACGATAGCTGACATACGTAGTTACATAACAATAGTCGGAGGGTAATGACCTTACGTCACTCCGACCATGTTCATGATATTTTTCTGAGATCATTCATGCATTAAGTCATCTCATGAGTTAGTTTTCACAATTTCGGAAAGCTAGGATAATAAAAAAAATTATAAGTGGTTACAACCATGTCTTGTATGAGTTAGAGGAGTTCGATGTTAAATGAATAGAAGAAAGTAAGTTTCATCAGATTACATCCTGTACTTTTGAGGTCAATTGTGCCGTGAGTTAACTAACGTGAGATCGGAGAGGTTTATATCCATCTTCAAGCTTAAGGAAGGATTTAAACAAGTGTTAAGTAAGTCTCGTAAGAGTTCGGGGCTAAACGAATCAAAGAAATTAAGTTTGCCAAAACTCGAGGTAGGTAGGAAGAATTCTAGACAGGATTTTGGCCCAACTTAGTGGGGGTATATCTTCTAGTATATAAGGTATAATAGGTTGCATAACATATCTAGATTCAAGTTCAGCGAGTCTACATACCAACGCAATAAACCGTTTGTTAATCGAAGCTCTGTACAAGAAGTTATGAAATTATTAATAAAGCGCTACAGTGTAGACAACTTTCATGGCAGAAGGACGAACCTTACATCAAAAGTACAACCCGTCTCTCCCACCTTACTTTAGGGTGGTGGAGGTGGCGCTAGGATGATATAAATTGATGGGAGCTCATCCTAAGTCATTTTTACATCCCAAGAAAGACCCTCTAAGCTCCTCGACTCTTTCTAAACATCTTCCTAGGATCCAAAATGATTCTAAGGGCAAAACATCTAAATCCAACAACGAAATCTTGAGGATCTTGAGGGGAAACACTTCTATGATATTTTTAATGTGTTAAAGGATTTTCCATGTTAAAGGAAGCTCTTATTGGATGTTGCCCATGCTAGATAAGGTAAGATTTAGCTCCCTCTTTATGTATTTGAGGTTATCTATACTATAGATGGTTAATTGGAAACTAAACCTTGGAGATTAAGGTGCAAAACTATTGTTGAAGAATTTTAGTTGTTGAATTATTCATGAGCTATGCTCGAGTCATTTTGTGGCTAGAAAATTATGAGAAATAGGGTGCTATTTTGTTGTTGTTGTACTAAGGATATAGTACAAGGAGGAAGCATGATAGGAGAGGTGTGAATTGTCATAGGAAGCCGAGTTTGTTGCTCGATAAATCTCCTTATAAGTTCTCCTTTGTTAATGATAGTTCCGTTATCATTTTTGTTGTATATTGAAGTTCTATGCTCCTTGCATACATTGTGGACTGAGTCAGTTCGCAAATGAGATGTATGTAAGGCTTACCCTATTTTTTCTATTAGCATGTTCATAAAAAAAATAGGATGAATGTTCCTTATCTTAACTTATCCTTAGAAGATGAAGGCATAGTTATTCTTGATTCCTTGATGTACCATGTACCTTATCTACCCCTTATCGTGAGTACTTTCTACACACTTCATGATATTCCTTATTATATGATTGGTTTTGAATTTCTATTTGGTCTTCTGAGGTCATTCACATATTATATATGTATGTATATTCTACCAAATCGTGCTATAGTCGGCCGGGTACGACACTTATATGTGGACACCACTGCCGTTAGGTACGATAATACCGAGTTCTATTATGGCCGGGTATGATATGATGATGATATTGCCCGATAGTGTGCCATATATATATATATATATATATATATATATATATATATATATATATATATATATATATATATATATATATGGTTTTCAACGACCGTATGCATTACATACACCCTCAATGGCATTCAGAGTTATATGTGGTTTCTTCCCTATCCTTATTTACACATTTGTGTCCATATACATTTCTTGCATTACATATTCAACATATTGTTCATACTGACGTCCCTTTCTGGGAGCTGCGCTTCATATCCACAGGTTTTGGCAGACGTAGCGACTCCCACTCTCAGTAGGATCTCAGCTCAGCGATGGTGTCAGAGCTCTCAACTTGTGCCGGAGGTGCTAGTTTGAGTTAGTATGGCATTGTATATATATTTATGGGTATGGCGGGGCTCTGTCCTAACCTGATAATGTTCATGTACTCCTCAGAGGCTTGTAAACAGTTGTCATGTGTATAGAAGTCATGTATGGCCTTGTCGACCTTCTTGTTAGTAAGATGATATGTATTGTAGCCTTGTCGGCCTTCTCGGTATGTATATATGTTTGGGTTTTTCTGCTTCCACAAGTTATAACGTATTGATTGTCTTATGAGAGTCATTTTGAGGCCTTGTTGGCCCAAGTACATATGTATCTAGGGTACATACGAGATATGGTATGCTCGGTCCATTAGGGCACTAGGTGCCGTGTCACACCCCAACCTTACGGTGGGGGTGGGGGTGGCCGACATATGGTACCTTACGACTATAGCATGCCATGACTCATCCGTATCCTTAATATATATGTATTTGGGCCTACAAGGCCTCAGAATGACTCTGATACGTTCATTAAGACATATTAACCTGTAGAAGCAGAAAACCCAACATGTATAATATGAGTAAAGTCGACAAGGCCATAATATACGCCACCTATTTAACAGAGGGACTGCCAAGGTCGTGTATGACTCCAATACACAGAACGACTATCTACAAGCATCTAAAAGTACGCAAGCATAATCAGGTCGAGACAGGGCCTCGCCATACCCATAAATTTATGAAATCATGCTAACTCCGACTGGCATATCCAAAACAAATGGAGAGCTCTGACATCACCGCTGAGCTGAGGTCTTATTGGAATGAGCGTCACTCTGTCTTTCTGTACCTACAAGCATAAAACGTAGTGCCCCAGAAAGGGGACATCAGTACGAATAATATACAAAATATGTAAGGCAAGAGCGTGTAAACAGATACAGAAAGTGAAATGAGAATTAGGAAGAAACAACCTGTAACTCTGAATGCCACTGGGGACCATGATATGTATAAATGTAATATAGTTGCATATATAACGCCATACGCCTGTGTGGGCAATATTATTTGTATATCTCTGTAACATATATGTATATTGTGTATACAACGCCATAGGCCTCTGTGAGAAATATCATCATCATATCGTATCCGGCCCTAATAGGACTCGGCAATGTCATACCCAACTATAGTGGTGTGTGTCACAGGGGTGATTTTCCACCACCGAGGTTCTACCCGAGGTTCTCCCATTGTGCGGAAGTCAAGTTCGCTGCTTGACTCAACTTGTCCAACACTTAGTTTATATTTAGTGAATTAGAATAATTTAGAACAGAAAAGTAAAGAGAAAATAATATAGGGGAAAAATCTCCCAACCTTTGTATTAATATGAAAACAACACAAAGGACCCTTACTCGTTTCAGCCACAAGTCGGCTGTTACACCCCATATTTTCGTGCTCATATGTGTCGTAAATAAAGTAACATAAAGCCCGGTGAGGCTAACATACCATTTTTTGGATGGAAACAAGTTTAAAAAAGTGTTACATATGTTTCGTAAGACTTTGTGATTAAACGGATCAAAGAAATTAATTTTGTCGAAACTCGGGGAAAGACATCCAGAATTTTGGACCTGATTTTTGGCTCAACTTGTTGGGGGTATATCTCCTAGTATATAAGGAATTATGTAGTACATAACCTATATAAATTCAAGTTCAAAGAGTCTACTTTCTAATTCAACTGAGAGTTCGTTAATCTGAGAAATTCAGTTAAAGAAATAGACGGTACAAAATTGTACGATCCATAGAAAAACTGCACGGACCATAAAATAAAATACGACACGTACTTTCCGGGCGTAAAACAGGGCAGTGGAGGAACCTTTTCTGGTTTAAATTATGTTTCTCGACTTTGGAACCTCATTTCATACCTACACAGATCCTAGAACATATGTCTTACCCTCTCAAAGGGTTCATAACACCTTGGAACCCAAATCAAAGGTGAAATATGCAAGATCGATGTAAGGAATCTCGTGGATATCATAGAAATTGTCTTCTCTTTTGTTGTAGCGATCTTTGGAGACTTCTTAGCCGTGAAGTAACCTCTGTTTTGGAATGGTTCTTGCACCCTAAGGTAAGATTTATCTTGTACATGATCTTCTTAAGATTCTATAAGTATTTGGGGTGAAATTGTTGGAGAATTATTGAAGAACAAATGTTGGTATAATCCTAAAGTTATGCCTTGTGATAGTGGGCTATTTTATATGATTTGAAAGTGCTTCATGAAGTTATTGGGTTATGGATAGAGTGGTAGAAGTGAGTAGAAGTAACAATGAAGATTGTGGTGACAAGATATGAAGAAGGTGAGCTACAAATGAACCTCTAAAGTTATGCTCATAAGTTGTTCGATGAATTGCCTAAATAAACTTCCCTATAATATATGAATTTGATATTGATATCAATCCTTCGTATGATGTATATAATCGTTCATAAGGTGTACGGGAACTTGTGGGACTCTGATAACCACGACGGAAAGGTATGTAAGGCTTACCCTTCTTTCTATCGACATGATCATAAAGAAAATGTCAAAGGATAAAGGTTCCGTATTCGAACTCTATTATTGATGAAATTAAGGTATAATAAGCACTTCCATAGTATAAAGAATCATATGAATCTTATTTGTTCCTTTATTGTGATGAAATTCCAATACTCTAGAATGTCACTCTCATCTTGATGTAACATGGTTTCTTGTTGATTCCTAAAAGCTAAAGAAAATGGTAAGATTTGTCCCATTGTATTGACTCATATAGAAAGGTAAAATGATACGTTATCCATATAAGGATAGTTGGAGGTGCAACGACCTTACGTCACTTTGACAAGTTTACAGAGTAGTCCATATTCCTCAAATAGTTCTCATGTATATGGATATGATACTGATTATATTACCCACAGAGGCCTATGGCGTTATTTACGTAACTATAAATATATGATGTTGATTATATTTCCCACAGAGGCCTATGACGTTATAGACGCATCTATATATATATATATATATATATATATATATATATATATATATATATAATATTAATTATATTACCACAGATGCCTATAACGTTATATACGCGACCATATATCATTGACGTTGGATAGTGGTATACGTGTGGTTTTGGTTAACAAAATTTGGAGGGAATGCTTGTGAAGTACTGTGGTGGTTGAGGATGGTCAGTATATAGTGGGTTGGGTAAGTATTGAACACGAGTTTCAATATGGCTTAGATAATGACAAGGGGTTTTTAATACCTAAGCCGACACCAAGATGAGGGTGACCAATTTAACAAGGACTAGACCGGGGTTGTTAGTTACAAGATCAAATACAAATCAAGTAAGGTTGGCCGAAAACCTTAAGATAGACCATAGGTTTGGGTTTGGTCGGGTCACACAGTCCCAACGTCCACTCGCACCAAATGGGGTTCCTTAAGCTTGGACTTAGTTAAGTCACACAGTCTTAATCAAGCTTACACCAAAGTGAAACCTTAGTTTGGGTTCAACTAAGTCACACAGTCTTAGCTAAACTCTCACCAAGGGTTTGGTTCACACAAGAACCGAAGGCCCACACAAGGACCAACTAAGATAGACAACACACAAGTTGAATAACTTAGCAATTGAGTAAAACTCATGTTTTTCTATTCATCAAACTCTGCTTTTTACAATGGCCTAAGACCTCTATTTATAGAACAAAAGAGACTATTTTAGAAAGCAAATTAAAAGACAGAAACTAACACCTAATGTGGACGCATTTGGATTGACTTGGTGACCAAGGGAGTTCGGCCAACCCTTCTTCTTCTCTAGGACAAAATTGTTGTCTCCTATGTAACAATATTCATGAACTTGATTCTTCCAACAACCTCATCTTCTTGGAATGTGTTGGAAGCTTCAATTCCTTGCATTTGTGTGCCTTGGCCGAATGGTTAAGGGAGTAGTTCTTCCAACACTTCATCTTCTTAGTATCCTCAAGTTGGTTCATGAATTGTCTTTTTGAAAGCCTTATATTCTAGACCATTCTTGTCCTTGCCAACTTGTCACTTTCAACCTAGTCATCCTTCTTGTCATTGCCACCTTGGCTTGAACAACTTAACACAGCCTTGTCCCTTTATTACGTGGTACATTAACTATGTGCTAATGGGAGCTAAGAGTTATTTACATGTTACACCATGTCCTATGGAGAACTACAAGCTAAGCTAAGAATTATAGATAAGCTAAAAGAAAACATGGTCTTCGTCCAAGACCTACACACAAAGCCAAAATAAAATGTTGCCTTCTTAAACCTTAAAGTCCAATCTTCAATTCCACTCCATATTCCATGCCATTTTAAGCACATTATCATCGGATGATCAAGCATCTTCGGAATTTCGAGCTTATCACTTCGAGGATCAATTGGAACCTTGAGATCATGGGGATTTTTACATCATACTCCTCTTCTTCAAAAGAATTCATTCTTGAATTCTCCTCATCTAAATATAAGGACAAGTTTTTACCACGAAATGTTGAACCTCCACAATCAACCGAGGGTTCCTCCTTGTAGGTGCCTTCTCGGAACCTAACAAATATCTTGAAAGGATCACACCAAAAAAATTTCCATTCGATCAAGGAGTCATAGGTAGGAGGATTACTCAATTTCTTACTAATGAATGAGACGGGCTCTTTGTTTTGGATTAATCCGGTACCAACTCTTCTAATATCATATTCAATGTCAATTTTTGTCTCAAGGTACGAAATGGGGGCAACAAGGGTGACACAACCTTGAATGAAACAATGATACAACAAAGGCGAACAATGGGAGCCTCTTATCCTACTTACACTTGTATGCTCGATCCAACTCCGGGCAGTCTCCATCTTGGGTGGATTAACATGAACATCCTTATCATAAGTAGGATAATGATGTCGTGCACCACTCAATATTATGATAGAGCGAAAGATGGCACATACTGTAGTTTCATGTTTGACGTCCAATGGCTTTTCACAGTTCGGCATAGTTAGGACCGGGGCATCACAAAACTTTTTCTTCAAGGCTTCAATGACTCTTGTTGCTCCTTGGAACCACTCACACTCATCTTTCCTTATTATTTTGTTGAGAGGGGATGTAAGGAAACCATAGTCTCAGATGGCATGAGGATAGGAAGAAGCCAAACCATAATCTCAGATGACGCTTGCACCCTCGACCCCACTTTGGATAGTTCCTACTTTGGGTGGGTTGATGTGTTGGTTCTCGGGTAAGATCTTGTGTTTTCGTACCAACCACTCCTTGTGCATGAGACTTACAAAATAGCTTAGGACATCATAAACTTCGAATGACACCACGAGCCATTGGTACACACCATGATGGATTTTGAAGATCACCTCCCATTCAATTTCCTCTCGAGTTCTCATTCGTTGGGAACCGTCCTTCAACTCCATTTTGGAAAACAACCTATCTCCACTCAACTTACCCCAATAGTCATCTATTCTTGGCATATGAGACTCGTTGTAGATTGCTCGGCTATCAACACATACGTTCCAAGTTCCATTATCTTTTGGCGTCAATAAGGCGGAACTAAGGCCCTTTCGGACATAGCATTCGCCTAACAATTCTTGTTCTTGGTCTTGCAATTTTTTAGTTTCTTCCAAATGACATCCATAGTCTTGGTGAGCAGGCAACGAACTTTTTGAAAATAAATCAAGAGAAAGTTCACTATCTTTCACCGGTAGTGTTCCGGATGCAATGTCACTCAGAAGTTTCTCTACGTCGGCATTTTCCACCGTGAACCCAAGGGGCCTTCCTTGCGCACCAATGTAACTAGATGGCTCCCCTTATTAAATTCTTCTTCTATCTTTTGTTCATCAAGCAAGGGGGTCTCTGATTCCTTTTGTTCTTCAAGTAGTACGGGTTCCTTAATAGCCAAGGAAAACCCACTCTCTATATATGCCTCTACGATAGTCATGACACGGGGATTGGAACATTCATTAGCAAAGTGCCCTCGTCCTTGGCATTTGAAACACCTCTTTCTCCTTTTATCTATCCCTTTTGTAACATCAGGGTATTGCATTTAATGCCCGCATGTATAAATAGCTGGAGGATGCTAATTTCTAGTAGGATCTCTACTCAACAGTAATGTTAGAACTCTCCACTTATTTCGAAGATGTCAATCATTGTTGGTATGGTTATATATATACATTTACGGGTATGGCGAGGCCCTATCCCGACCTAGTTATTTGTTATATGACTCTTAGAGGCTTGTAGACTAGTGGGTTATGTATTGTCATTCTGTATGGCCTTGTCAGCCTTATGATATATGTACACATGTTGGTTTTGTTGTTAGTTGTTTAACATGTTATTTCCATTTTCTCTTGTGATTGTCATTTTATTTCCATTTTCTCTTGTGATTGTCATTCTGAGGCCTTGTCGACCCAGACAGTTATATGTTCATGCTATGATATATAGGTGGTACACTTGGGCCATTCAGGTGCCGGATGCCAGCCACACCCCTCGAAGCTAGGGTGACAAACTTGATATCAGAGCAGGTCTGTTCTAGGGAGTCTACAAGCCATGTCTAGTAGAGTCTTATTTATGGATATGTTGTGCACTACACTTATACACAAGAGGATGCAGGACATTTTAGGGATGGTTTTCATTCTTTCATCTCATAAATCGTGCAATAGAGCTGAGTCGTAAGGATTTAAATCTAACTCGCACTTTATATATTTTCCATAATGCCAATTACCAGAAAGATGTTGACTTATTCATATTCGTAGTAAGTGAATGAAAGATGCCTATTGGTTAATGAGATGCTAGAGGTACAATTATTATAAAAGATTTCAGAATGTGAGTATTTGTCTCGCACATATACATTGAAGGTAATACGAGTGTAGAAATATGATGTGTTGATTTTAGGATGAATAAGTAAATGTTGAATATGTCCTGGAAGAGTTTAAGACTTATTGGATTGACGGAAGTATGTTCGACAGAGATTGCTTGTTTTGGAGGAGTCTCATACGAAAGGGTAACGATGAGTTGAGACTTATTTATAGATGTATCGGGATGTATAGGAGTTAAATGGATCGAAGAGAATACATTTTGACAAAATCAGCAAGTTCCTCAAATTACGACCCAAATGTATGGACCGTACAATATTGTACGGACCATACAATTGAGGATTTGAACCATAATTTTTCATGCAATTTTTAAGTTCCTAGTTTGATTTTATGATCCAAATGTACGGACCGAATATTAATGTATGGACCGTACAATTGTACCGTACTTCTGGGTGGTCTAACTTTTAAGTCCTTATATTTTCGATGAGCTACAATCTAGAGCTTATTCCTCATTTATTACAACCCCGAGTAGCCCCTTAAGCTCCTCAAAAGTGTTTCTAAGCATTCTTGACAATTCAAGCAAGGTTCGGAAGTAGAACAACGTGGCTCTCCCCCTCAGAAAATTGTAAGCCTAGTTTACTATTCCTCCTCTTTTCTTGGGTGATTGTGGAGGTTGTTTTGTGCAAGCAAAGGGTTCTAAAATTACTGACTTTAATCCATAAAGGTGAGTTCCATCATCTCCTTGTTGGGTTTGAACTCCTAAAAGTTGTAGTGGATTTTTTTGCTAAGAGCTTGTAGCTCAAATATTCTGTTACAAATATCTGGACTAAGGTAAGAAGTAAGACGGGTAGCAAGGGAATAATACGAATATAAGTGGGACATGGGGACGAGTATGAGAAATGATTATGGTCTGAATGGCTAAATGTTAACGGGATATATACATTAGATGATTTAGCTATCTGGATCAAGATAAGTATTGATATTGGCAAGATCACTTGGTTAGACAGAAAAAGAATTGGAGCTTCGAAGGATTGTTATGATAAAAGATATTGAGAAATTGCAAGGTAAGCAATCAAATAGTAAAAGAACAAACTGCAAAGGAAAGGGGAATCCTTAGAGGTTATTAAGACATGAGCCCTTAAGATTTATTCCATAGCTAGAAGATAGAAAATCTATCGAGATTGAGTATGTCAGTTATGAATGCATGATGTCCTATCTGTGTAAATGATTTAGTAACCCCTAGTAAGAGGGATTGGATTAGAGCAAATTGTAAGTTGTTAAAGGATCATAATATGATTTTCAGGGCAGAAACCTCTTAAGAATAGAAAGTGGTTCTCCTCTTATAGAGGAGGTAGCATGATGAAGAATTAATACATAACTCATCTGATGGTTTAATGAGAAGACAAGGAGGTTACGGCAAAGGATTTCAAGATGAACCAAATCGTGTCGTCCAGATTTGATGAATGTGATTTGACTATGACATGAGATGTAAGTGTCAATGCTAAGAAAAGAATGGTAGAGACCTCTTGATTAATGAAAATAGACAACGGTAAGAGCCGCTAAATATATAAGGCTCAGGAGAGAAGAGCATGGCTCGTAAGTGAAGACATAAGCATATAATCCCAGAAATGCGATTTTCAAAATTAGTAAATAAAAAAGGTAAATTGAGTTAAGAAAAAAAATGATATATGAGGCTGAAAGAGCCGTCTAATGATGTAAATTCTACAGTATAAAATTGTCTTAGAGCCTGGAGTTTTAACTTCCCAGTAATTGATCAATACTTTCAGAAAGCAATATAAATGGAAATTAATGATAAAAGGTCCAGCATAAAGCTATTTAAGTTTAAAGTCTAGGGATGCCTGACAAAGTGATCCAAGAAATCAAGTACGCACTCAGAATTGACAATGTTAGAATGGAAATAGCTATGAAAATAAGAGATAATGGTGGATAGTTAAAGATACCTAAGATCCTATATGGGTATATGAGAACGTCACTACTAAAAGTTATTTAAGTAATGAGGGGTGAGTGAGAGTAAGTGGGTCAGAGTTTGGTTGTAAATAGGTTAACTCGAAAATGGCCTTGAAAGTGAGGTTCTCGGGTTCTCGGTTTCTGCCGGTAATGTGGTGTTTGGTGGCTGTACTAGTTTGACAAATTTGGGTGGATACTACATGCAGTAGCTGATTGGTATAATTATTTTGTTGGATAAGCTTGTTAACATCACTATTGGTAGGATTACCAGTGGGGTTTACTAAGTCTCTTTTGAAAGGGGCTGCTTCAATGACTTCTCCTTCTACAGGGATGCTTATCTTTTCAAGTGGGGGAATAACAACGTCAATGGATTTGGTATTTGTATACCATTTGGTTACTAGTGTTTTCAGTGACTCTGGGTTACTGCCTAATTGACCTGTGACTTGGAACCACCTAAAGAATTCTATGTTACGACGTAATCTTTTCATGTCAGCTATCCAAGTTTTCCTAAATGCTAACTAAACAACCAGGACAAAGAATGTGCTACCTTGATAGTTGCAGGCTTTACATGCATGCTCAAAAATTGGTGGGACAACTATCTCACAGAGGAGAATAGGCAAGGCATACTAAATGCCTCCTCGATTCATCAGGAGATAAAAACTGATCAAACGATAGAACAAAAAATCGTTCAGGATGCTACTGCAACCCTTGTCTATAGCATAGCCAAGCATTTCATAGGTGAACCAAAATTATTCTAGGATAAAAGCTTAGAAATTCTTAGCAACCTAACTTGCTCAAAACTTCATGATTTTAGATGGAATAAAGATATCTTCCTTAACAAAGTTATGATCAGAGAAGATTGTAACCATGATTATTGGAAAGAAAAATTTATTAGTGGCTTACCCCCTCTCTTTGCCGAAAAGGTTAGGACCACCATTAGAAATAAGTTCAAAGGAGAAATTCCCTACAGTGGCCTAACATATGGTGATCTAGTTAGTATGATAAATCTTACAGGTCTAGAACTTTGCACTGACCTAAAACTTAGGCATCATCTAAAGAAAGAAGGAAGACTTTCTACTACAGAATTAGGAAGTTTCTGCTAAGACTTTGGCTACACCAAAGTGACTGCCCCTTCTAGATCCATTGCTAAGAAGCATAAGAAACAGAAAAAGACCAGTGCCCCGTCCAAAAGGGAATACAAAAATCCTAAAAAGAAACCATATAAAGCCTAGACGAACCGCTAGACGACAAACAAACCCAGTTTCTAAGGAGACTAAATGCTGGAATTGTGGAAAGACAGGTCACCTAGCCAGTTCTTGCAAAGTTCCCAATAAGAAGAAAGATAAGATCAATCTTTTAGAACTTAACCCAGAATTGAAAGATAAGCTTTTCACTATCTTAGGAGAGCCTCCCAGTGACTCTTCCGACTCGGAAGAATATAGTGATGAAGATCTTCTAGATATAGATTATAATTCCGATAGTTCCGACTCCAGCAACGAATGTGTTTGCTCAGGAACCTTTTGCACATGTGATTCCAACTCTGTCAATGTTATTTCAAAAGACAGCCAGGAATTCATCTTCGATATGATTGAAAAAATCGATGACGAAGATCTAAGGAAACAATATCTTTCTGAGCTTAAAAAACTTATTATCAACCATAAGGAAAATAAGGCTACAATAGAACCTTTCAACATGAAGCATGCGTTGAATAGGTTTAAAGCCACAAAAACCAAATCCACCATCCTAGACCTTCAAACCGAAGTTGCCAATCTCAAGCAAGAGATTAAGGAAATCAAGGAACGACCCAGTTCCGTAGAATTAGAATCATTCGCTAACAAAATAGTTAGAGATGCCAACGAAGAGATGTATGGACCATCGACTTCCCGAGGTTTAGCAGAAATAAACTCGGAAGGAGATGAAGATTCAATGAGTCTAGATCAATCAGGTCTAAATATCATTTCCAAGGTTAAACCCTTATGCTACCATATTCCGATAAAATTAGTCGTTAATAAGTGCTTAGTCCTTAACAAGATTGCTCTATTTGATACCGGAGCAGACCAAAATTGTATTGTAGAAGGTCTCAACCCAACCAAGTATCTTGAAAAGAGCACTTCAAAGCTCTACTCAGCCACTGGCGAAAGGTTAAAGATTAACTATAAGTTAGCCAAAGCCCATGTTTGTAACAATGGAGTTTGCTACATCAATGACTTTGTCATTACTAGGAATATTACCGAGGAAATTATCCTAGGTATCCCTTTCGCTACCCAGATTAAGCCTTATATCGCCAATCTCGATGGTATATATACTAATTCTTTAGAAAAAAAAATCATTTCCCCTATCTGAATCCTCTTTCAAAAGATGAGAGTAATTTCGTTAAACAAAAGACAGTTTTTCGGATACAATTGTTATCCAACCAAATTAACTTTCTAAAAGACGATATCCAGGTCAAAAGAATTGAGTTTGCTTTAAAGACTTCTGAGCTCACAGGCAAAATTAGTACACTTCTCAAAACTATTGAAAATGAGATTTGTTCTGAGGGAAAGGAAAAGACACATGGTATCTTTACCATATGTCGACGATTTTAATGAAAAAATCATTCCTACGAAGGCCAGACCAATACAAATGAGCCACGAGCTCATGGAATATTGCAAAAAAGAGACTGATGATTTACTCCAAAAGAAGATCATCCGGCCCTCTAAATCTCAGTGGAGTTGTTCGGCGTTTTACGTTAACAAAAGCTCCGAACAGGAGAGAGAAG
Source organism: Anisodus acutangulus (assembly GCA_029783415.1). NCBI lineage: Eukaryota > Viridiplantae > Streptophyta > Magnoliopsida > Solanales > Solanaceae > Anisodus > Anisodus acutangulus. The sequence goes on along the minus strand of CM056492.1, from coordinate 24,766,623 downwards.
CCCCCAGATTAGTTATTAACTATAAACCCCTTAACCAAGTTTTGAAATGGATCCGATATCCAATCCCCAACAAACGAGATTTCCTAAAGAGAACTTATAAAGCTAACATCTATAGCAAGTTTGATATGAAATCAGGATTTTGGCAAATCCAGATTGAAGAAAGGGATATGTATAAAACAGCTTTCAATGTCCCCTTCGGGCAATTTGAATGGAACGTTATGCCTTTTGGGCTCAAGAACGCTCCTTATGAATTTCAAAATATCATGAACAACATTTTTAACGCTTTAAGCTTATTTTCGATAGTCTACATAGACGATGTTCTTATTTTTTCAGAAAATATAGACCAGCACTTTAAGCACCTCCATACTTTCATTAACGTTGTAAAGAAAAATGGTCTAGCCGTTAGCGCTAAGAAGATTAAGCTCTTTCAGGCCTCTATAAGATTTTTAGGCCACGACCTTTACCAAGGAACTTATAAACCTATTTGCAGGGCCATAGAGTTCTCAGACAAATTCCCTGATGAGATAACTGACAAAACTCAGTTACAAAGATTTCTAGGAAGTCTCAATTACGTCGCTGATTTTATTCCAAAAGTCCGACAGATTTGTGAACCTCTTTACAAAAGACTTAAGAAAATCCCTGTCCCATTGTCTGAAGAACAGACTGAAGCTGTCAAACAGGTCAAACAGATTGTCCAGAAACTCCCTTGCTTAGAAATACCCAACCCTGAAGCTTTCATGATCGTCGAAACTGACGCTTCAGATATTGGCTACGGAGGCATCCTTAAACAAACGATTTCTCCCCAAGACGCCGAACGGTTAGTAAGATTTACTTCAGGAGTCTGGAACTCAGCCCAGAAAAATTACAGTATCGTCAAAAAAGAAATTTTATCTATAGTACTATGTATTACGAAGTTCCAGGATGACCTGGTAAACAAAGAATTTTTACTAAGAGTTGACTGCAAAGCAGCCAAAGATGTTTAACAAAAGGATGTTAAAAATCTTGTGTCAAAACAAATTTTTGCTAGGTGGCAGGCGCTACTATCCAGTTTTAATTTCAAAATTGATTTTATAAAGGGAGAAGAAAACTCTTTGCCCGATTTTTTAACCAGAGAATTTTTGCAGGGCAACAATGAGGCCATGTTTTCCGGGCTCTCGCCCAATGAGACCCCCGTTCCAACTAAGACCAGAGGAAAGGATGAAAAGTCCTTTTATTCCAGATAAATCTACTAACCCTGCTTTAGCAGCAGCATATGAGGGAAGGTTTACAGTTTTAGCAGATTTCCCCAAAATTGCAGCCGCCCACAAAGCACAACCTACAGAAAAACCCAAAACCATGCCTTTCAAGGCATCTTCCTCATCAATACAAACCAGAGAAAACTACGAGATGAAACCTCCAGAGTCATACTCAGAAGCAGTAAAACCAATTACTCCTGTCAAAAAGGAGACTACTACGACAGCAACAGGAACCAGCTCCCATCCTCTAGAATGGGAATTCATTATCCATCAGGCCCTCCCCATAATGGCCCTTGATAAACAATACAAAAATTTTAGAGTACAGGATCTGTTAAAACCCTGTTTTACAAATTACCAGTACGTGGACTCACAAGATCCTTTAAAAACTAGAAAATTCTATGAATTCATTCTTATCGACACCGATTCGATTGAGATTGAACATAGTTATTTTAAAAATAACCCTGAAGCCATAGAGTTTTCAAAGTTTACAATTAAAAAGATTTTAAGTCCATTTGGATGGTATCAAGATCATCTGCATACCCCAGTTCCATTTTCAAAAGCTTTTAAACCAGCAACTTATAATTGGTATGATTACAAAGACGCCTGGTTCAATTTTTTATATGTCAGGACCAACACGCATACTTAGTTTGTTAAGTATGCTGAAGGAATGAAGGAAAAGATTATTCCCCGCTGGTTCTACGAGTGGTGGAACATCTTTGGTGGAACCTTACAGGTGGTAGCTCCCAGCTTCTAAAAACAAGTATGGCAGCTTTTTGGAAGAACAACAAATCAGTACTCTTCCCGATCATATTAAGAAGTGTAAATTCTTTATTAATAGAAGGATTTCCTACATCATTAATTGGTCATTTGACATCCAAGAGATGAACCGGATTAAGTATCCCAATAAGGTAATAAAAATTAAGGGATGGAGTCCTAGAGCAAAAGAGGAGGCAAAAAGAAAAAGCCCCTCTACTTCAAGACCCAACACTATGTCCAAAGCAGAGGTCAGGAAAAACTCTTGGAAGCTTTGTCCAAACTTGACAATGAAGAATTAGGCGAATCCCTAGATCTTCTAGATTCAGCATCCAACCCTGGTGAGCAAGATAATGGAGATATGCTAGCCCCAAGAGGAATAGCACAATCATATTATTTGGAAAATCCATAAAGTAAAAGGTAAAAGGTAAAGCAGAAAATGACAAAAGTCGACAGCCACAGAAGTCAAGCGACATGACAGAGAATCTTCAAACAGTAGATGACCTTTCCGGAGAAGCAACAGACAAATGACCCTTCAAGAAAGCAAGAGACAATCTGAAGAGCCATTTAATCTTAGCCGTTGATTGTAAAGTAGAAACTTTATTTCGAGGCCTATTTAAGGCTCTCAAGTTGTAATCATTCAGGCACCCCCGAAATTTTACAAAAGAAACATTTCTCTGCCTAAGCCCTCTGTATCCCTATGCATTCCGCTTTTATTTTCAGTTAAATAAAACTTGTGAGTATTTTGTACAGTATTTCAAAGTTTTGCTTCTGCTTTAAGTATTATCTTAGGATAATATCCCCGATCCTTTTTATGGTATCAAAGTCATGTTGTCTGTTAGTATGAGTAGCTAAGTTCATACTAGTGTCTGGAGTATATTTGTCTAGAGGTTCTGACTGTCTGATTCTTGTATACTACTTTTAGTATCATTATTACCTTGTTATTATCTTCAGTTCTAGGTTTATGTTCTTTAGTTTACAGTGTATAGCCGTTATGCTCTTTCTCATAGCTGAGGTATCTGATTAATATCCGGATCAGACATTGGCAAGCCGTCTTTAGCAGTTGAGTAGCTCCAGGTAGAGAGCCGGATCCTGTGTGGTGTTCCCATCGCCAAGATTGCTTAGAGAAAGAGATAGCTGTTAGACCACTATACTTTAAAGAACTAGTAAATTAGAACAAAAGACATTTGCAAAGGTATAAATGAAACTAGAAATAGTGTTTAGAATCAGCAGTCGCCAACCACTAGCACAATAGCTCCTACAGACACTAGTTTCCCCTCTCTGAACTTTCCCAAGTTGCTCATAACCCATTTTGATAATATGCTTAAGCATCCTTCATTTGATAGGATTAGGAGGGCAAACTATCTTAAAGTTAGTTGCCAAAATGACTTGACCAAACTTGTTAAATAGTTAAAAGATCTCTGTCTTAGACTCTATTATTATAAACAGGTTGCACCCCTAGAAGATGTTTCTATCCAACATCATACCATAGCTAGACAAGTAATTGTCAAAGAAATAACCCACTTGTATCATATGATAGATCAAGTTGAACACCTTGTAAGAGTCAAGAAGACTCTAATAGAAAACGCTGACTGGTTGCTAAGTCAATATTCTGCTCAGTTCTAGAATGAATAGTTTCGAACATCACAGCATTGTTAATAGTGAAAACCTCTCCACTTCAACTATGAAAATAGCAAAAGTGGAAAGAGATTTACAAAATTGGGATATACCCAAACAACCTTTCAAAACTATTTATGAAACTGGTAAGTTTGATTTTGTAAAAAATTATAATATTAAAACTTGCGAATATACCATAGCCATCAATAATTCTAAAGAAATTGTTAGGCTATTATCTCCTCAAGATATTAACAGTTATAGAAAAGATTTCAATTTCCTACACGTAGGACTTGTCCAAGTTGCGGTCAAACCCCTATATCGCTTAGGATTAGACACGCCGATCTGTCTTCTATTAAGAGATGCTAGGATGTTAAATTTCGAAGATTCTCTTCTAGGAGTATTACAAAGTAACCTAGCTAGAGGTCCGAATTACTTTAATTGTTATCCCAACTTTTCTGTAGATATCCATGATGAAAATATTTTGGATACTCTGATGCGTAATATAAAGACTAAAAATATGAAAGGTAAGGTCAACACGAAAGAAATTGCTATCATTTATAGAATTTATTATAGGTTGATGAAGACAACCCTAGCCCCTAAGGCTAAGATAATGAGTATAAAAGGTGTTACTATGCTCATGGAAGCGAACCAAGAGCACAACAATATCTTCGTCCCAAGGATGCTTCGCTGGGATGAAATCTTATCCAAAGATGAATGGCATTTTGATGCCATCACCCAACCAAAGATTGAACCTGATAACTCTAAGATAGAGAATATAGTTCAATACCCTGACGGATCAATAAATCTTAAGTTTCTTAGATTCGGGTCAGCAAATTCTTCTAAAAGATTCTCTACAGATAGAGCATCTTCCTCAAAAACCCGAGAGGATGACGATGACTTTTTAATACAAGAATTAGAACGTAAAATCAAAGGTGTAGATTTTTCCAGAAATATTCCTTAAGTCCACTATGACTCAGCCGTAAGACCAGGAAGTCCTACCCCCAGTGATTTATAAGGTCCTGCTGGAGGATCACTAGGAATGATTAAGGTAAGCGATAAGTTCATGATTAATTTAGAACTCCTCAAAGGATACTGGGAAAATCTTGAAAACACTATCAATAGAAACTGGTATGTAGAAACGTACTCAGAAGACCAAAGGTTAGCATTTAGGAAGACCTGGATAACTGACATGAATACATTACGTTGTAATATAGAATTCTTCAGATGGTTCCAAGTCACAGGTCAATTAGGCGGTGAAATAGAATCTCTAAGGACTCTAGTAACCAAATGGTATACAAGTACCAGGACCATTGACGCAGTTATTCCTCCACTTGAAAAGATAAGCATCCCTGTAGAAAGAGAAGTTATTGAAGTTGCCCCTTTCAAAAGGGACACAGTAAACCCTACTGGTAATCCTACCAATGGTGATGTTAACAAGCTTATCCAACAGAATAACTATACCAATTAGCTACTACACATAGTGTCTACCCAAATTTGTCAAACCAGTAATAAGACAGTCTCTAAAGAGAGATGTGGTCCTTCCAAGGAAGTAAGAGCTTCCAATCCTTTGTTCAAAATTCCTGAATTTAAGGCCAGTAGTTATCCCAGTCTAAGAAACCCTATAGATAAAGATGATAAGATCTTAGCTAAGATAAACCTTAGACTTCAACAGGACCTTTCCAACCAAGGCTTAGCAATCAAAACCATTACTGACCAGAGAACTGATCTGAACAAATTATCCAGATATGCCACTAAGAAAAACTACTATCATAGAGCTACCTTCCCCGATATGCAATTCGAGGAAAACGAGTTTCTATCCCATTCCTCCCACTCAGGTACATAGATTGTAGAATGGAACATAGAGGGCCTGGCCGAAGGACAAATCTATAGTAAACTGCATAAAATAGGTATAGTCATTACTGCCCTATAGATTAAAAACAACCAGGAAAAATAATGTGCTACCTTGATAGTTGCAGGCTTTACAGGATGTTTCTATCCAACACTAGCTATGGTCTGGTGTTGGATAAAAACATCCTCTAAGGGTGCAACTTGTTTGTAGTAATGGAGTCTAAGTCGGAGTTCCTTTACCTGTTTAACTAACTTGGTCAAATCATTTTGGCAACTAACTTTAAGATAGTTTGCCCTCCTAATCCTATCAAATGAAGGATGCTTAAACATATTATCAAAATGAGTTATGAGCAACTTGGGAAAGTTCTGAGAGGGGAAACTAGTGTCTGTAGGGGCTATTGTGCTAGTGGTTGGCGACTGCTGATTCTAAACACTATTTCTAGTTTCATTTATACCTTTGCAAATGTCTTTAGTTCTAATTTACTAGTTCTTTAAAGTATAGTGGTCTAACAACTATCTCTTTCTCTAAGCAATCTTGGCGATGGGAACACCACACAGGATCCGGCTCTCTACCTGGAGCTACTCAACTGCTAAAGACGGCTTGCCAACGTCTGATCAGGATATTAATCGGATACCTCAGCTATGAGAAAGAGCATAACGGCTATACACTGTAAACTAAAGAACATACACCTAGAACTGAAGATAATAACAAGGTAATAATGATACTAAAAGTAGTATACAAGAATCAGACAGTCAGAGCCTCTAGACAAACATGCTCCAGACACTAGTATGAACTTAGCTACTCATACTAACAGACAACATGGCTTTGATACCATAAAAAGGATCGGGGATATTATCCTAAGATAATACTTAAAGTAGAAGCAAAACTTTGAAATAATGTACAAAATACTTACAAGTTTTATTTAACTGAAAACGAAAGCGCAATGCATAGGGATACAGAGGGCTTAGGCAGAGAAATTTTTCTTTTGTAAAATTTCGGGGGTGCCTGAATAATTACAACTTGAGAGCCTTAAATAGGCCTCGAAATAAAGTTTCTACTTTACAATCAACGGCTAAGATTAAATGGCTCTTCAGATTGTCTCTTGCTTTCTTGAAGGGTCATTTGTCTTTTGCTTCTCCGGAAGGGTCATCTACTGTTTGAAGATTCCCTGTCATGTCGCTTGACTTCTGTGGCTGTCGACTTTTGTCGTTTTCTGCTTTACCTTTTACCTTTTACTTTATGGCTTTTCAAATAATATGATTGTGCTATTCCTCTTGGGGCTAGCATATCTCCATTATCTTGCTTACCAGGGCTGGATGCTGAATCTAGAAGATCTAGGGCTTCGGCGGATTCTTCATTGTCAAGTTTGGACAAAGCTTCCAAGAGCTTTTTCCTGACCTCTACTTTGGACATAGTGCTGGATCCTGAAGTAGAGGGGCTTTTTCTTTTTGCCTCCTCTTTTGCTTTAGGACTCCATCCCTTAATTTTTATTACTTTACTGAGATACTTAATCCGGTTCTTCTCTTGGATGTGAAATGACCAATTAATGATGTAGGAAATCCTTCTATTAATAAAGAATTTACACTTCTTAATATGATCGGGAAGAGTACTGATTTGTTGTTCTTCCAAAAAGCTGCCATACTTGTTTTTAGAAGCTGGGAGCTACCACCTGTAAGGTTCCACCAAAGATGTTCCACCACTCGTAGAACCAGCGGGGAATAATCTTTTCCTTCATTCCTTTAGCATACTTAACAAACTAAGTATGCGTGTTGGTCCTGACATATAAAAAATTGAACCCTGGTCTTTGTAATCATACCAATTATAATTTGCTGGTTTAAAAGCTTTTGAAAATGGAACTAGGGTGTGCAGATGATCTTGATACCATCCAAATGGACTTAAAATCTTTTTAATTGTAAACTTTGGAAACTCTATGGCTTCAGGGTTATTTTTAAAATAACTATGTTCAATCTCAATCGAATCGGTGTCGATAAAAATGAATTCATAGAATTTTCTAGTTTTTAAAGGATCTTGTGAGTCCACGTACTGGTAATTTGTAAAACAGGGTTTTAACAGATCCTGTACTCTAAAATTTTCGTATTGTTTATCAAGGGCCATTATGGGGAGGGCCTGATGGATAATGAATTCCCATTTTGGAGGATGGGAGCTGGTTCCTGCTGTTGTCGTGGTAGTCTCCTTTTTGACAGGAGTAATTGGTTTTACTGCTTCTGAGTATGACTATGGAGGTTTCATCTCGTAGTTTTCTCTGGTTTGTATTGATGAGGAAGATGCCTTGAAAGGCATGGTTTTGGGTTTTTCTGTAGGTTGTGCTTTGTGGGCGGCTGCAATTTTGGGGAAATCTGCTAAAACTGTAAACCTTCCCTCATATGCTGCTGCTAAAGCAGGGTTAGTAGATTTATCTGGAATAAAAGAACTTTTCATCCTTTCCTCTGGTCTTAGTTGGAACGGGGGTCTCATTGGGCGAGAGCCTGGAAAACTTGGCCTCATTGTTGCCCTGCAAAAATTCTCTGGTTAAAAAATCGGGCAAAGAGTTTTCTTCTCCCTTTATAAAATTGATTTTGAAATTAAAACTGGATAGTAGCGCCTGCCACCTAGCAAAAATTTATTTTGACACAAGATTTTTAACATCCTTTTGTTAAACATCTTTGGCTGCTTTGCAGTCAACTCTTAGTAAAAATTTTTTGTTTACCAGGTCATCCTGGAACTTCGTAATACATAGTACTATAGATAAAATTTCTTTTTTGACGGTACTGTAATTTTTCTGGGCTGAGTTCCAGACTCCTGAAGTAAATCTTACTAACTGTTCGGTGTCTTGGGGAGAAATCGTTTGTTTAAGGATGCCTCCGTAGCCAATATCTGAAGCGTCAGTTTCGATGATCATGAAAGCTTCAGGGTTTGGTATTCCTAAGTAGGGGAGTTTCTGGACAATCTGTTTGACCTGTTTGACAGCTTCAGTCTGTTCTTCACACCACGGGACATGGATTTTCTTAAGTCTTTTGTAAAGAGGTTCACAAATCTGTCGGACTTTTGGAATAAAATCAGCGACGTAATTGAGACTTCCTAGAAATCTTTGTAACTGAGTTTTGTCAGTTATCTCATCAGGGAATTTGTCTGAGAACTCTATGGCCCTGCAAATAGGTTTATAAGTTCCTTGGTAAAGGTCATGGCCTAAAAATCTTATAGAGGCCTGAAAGAGCTTAATCTTCTTAGCGCTGACGGCTAGACCATTTTTCTTTACAACGTTAATGAAAGTATGGAGGTGCTTAAAGTGCTGGTCTATATTTTCTGAAAAAATAAGAACATCGTCTATGTAGACTATCGAAAATAAGCTTAAAGCGTTAAAAATGTTGTTCATGATATTTTGAAATTCAGAAGGAGCGTTCTTGAGCCCAAAAGGCATAACGTTCCATTCAAATTGTCCGAAGGGGACATTAAAAGTTGTTTTATACTTATCCTTCTCTTCAATCTGGATTTGCCAAAATCCTGATTTCATATCAAACTTACTATAGATGTTAGCATTATAAGTTCTTTTTAGAAGATATCTTTTATTGGGGATTGGTTATTTAAAACTTGGACAAGGCGTTTGTAATTAATAACCAATCCGGGGGCTCCTCTTTCTTGTTCGGAGCTTTTGTTTACGTAAAACGCTGAACAACTCCATTGGGATTTGGAAGGCCGAATGATCTTTTTTTGAAGTAAATCATCAGTCTCCTTTTTGCAATACTCCATGAGCTCGTGGCTCATTTGTATTGGTCTGTCTCTTGTAAGAATGACTTTTTCGTTAAAGTCCTCGACATATGGTAGTGACTTTTTTTTCCCAAAAAGCAATAGGGAGTTCTGAGCAGATTTCTTTCTCAATGGTTTTGAGTAGTGTACTGATCTTACCAGTGAGCTCAGGAGTCTTCAAGGCAAACTCAATTCTTTTGACCTGAATATCATTTTTTAGAAAATTAATTTGGTTGGATAACAGTTGTATTTGGAAAACTATTTTTTGTTTAACGAAATTACTCTCATCTTTCGAAAGAGGATTCAGATAGGGGAAAATGATTTCTTTTCCTAAAGAATTAGTATATATACCATCGAGATTGGCGGTATAAGGTTTAATCTGGGTAGCGAAGGGGATACCTAGGATGATTTCCTCTGTAATATTCCTAGTAATGACAAAGTCATTGATATAGCAAACTCCATTGTTACAAACATGGGCTTTGGCTAACTTATAGTTAATCATTAACCTTTCGCCAGTGGCTGAATAGAGTTTTGAAGTGCTCTTTTCAAGATATTTGGTATGGATGAGACCTTCTGCAGTACAATTTTGGTTTGCTCCGGTATCAAATAGAGCAATCTTGTTAAAGGTCAAACTTTTATTAACGACTAATTTTATCGGAATATGGTAGGACAAATGTTTAACCATGGAAATAATCTTTAGACCTGACTGATCTAGACTCATTGAATCTTCTTCTCCCTCCGAGTTTATTTCTGCTAAACCTCGGGAAGTCGATGGTCCATACATTTCTTCGTTGGCTTCTCTAACTATTTTGTTAGCGAAGGATTCTAGTTCTACGGAACTGAGTCATTCTTTGATTTCCTTAATCTCTTGCTTGAGGTTGGCAACTTCGGTTTGAAGGTCTGGGATGGTAGACTTGGTTTTAGTGGTCTTAAACTTATTGAGGGCATGTTTCATATTAAAGGGCTCTATAGTAGCCTTACTATCCTTATGGTTGATAATAAGCTTTTTAAGCTCAGAAAGATATTGTTTCTTCAGATCTTCATCATCGATTTTCTCGATCAGATCGAAGAAGAATTCCTGGCTGTCTTTTGAAATAACATTGACAGAGTTAGAATCACATGTGCAAAAGGTTCCTGAGCAAACACATTCGTTACTGGATTCGGAACTATCGGAACTATCAGAATTATAATCTATATCTAGAAGATCTTTATCACTATATTCCTCTGAGTCGGAAGAGCCACTGAGAGGTTCTCCTAAGATAGTGAAGAGCTTATCCTTCAAGTCTGGGTTAAGTTCTAAAAGATTGATTTTATCTTTCTTCTTATTGGTGACTTTGTAGGAGCTGGCTAGGTGACCTGCTTTTCCACAATTCCAGCATTTAGTTTCTTTAGAAACTAGGTTTGTTTGACGTCTAGCGGTTCTTCTAGGCTTATAAGGTTTCTTTCTAGGATTCTTGTATTCCCTTTTGGATGAGGTGCTAGGCTTTCTCTGCTTCTTATGTTTCTTAGCAATGGCTTTAGAAGGGGCAGTCACTTTGGTATAGCCAAAGTCTTGGCAAAAACTTCCTAATTCAGTAGTAGAAAGTCTTCCTTCTTTCTTCAGCTTTAGGTCAGTGCAGAGCTCCAGACCTGTAAGATTTATCATACTAACTAGATCACCATATGTTAGGCCACTGTAGGGAATTTCTCCTTCGAACTTATTTCTAATGGTGGTCCTAACCTTTTCTGCAAAGAGAGGGTAAGCCACTAATAAATTTTTCTTTCCAATAATCATGGTTACAATCTTCTCTGATCATAACTTTGTTAAGGAAGATATCTTTGTACCATCTAAAATCATGAAGTTTTGGGCAAGTTAGGTTGCTAAGAATTTCTAAGCTTTTATCCTGGAATAATTTAGGTTCACCTATGAAATGCTTGGCTATGCTATAGACAAGGGTTGCAGTAGCATCCTAAACGATTTTCTGTTCTATCGTTTGATCAGTTTTTATCTCCTGATGAATCGAGGAGGCATTTAGTATGCCTTGCCTATTCTCCTCTGTGAGATAGTTGTCCCACCAATTTTTGAGCATGCCTGTAAAGCCTGCAACTATCAAGGTAGCACATTGTTTGTCCTGGTTGTTTTTAATCTTTAGGGCAGTAATGGCTATACCTATTTCATGCAGTTTACTATAGATTTGTCCTTCGGCCAGGCCATCTTTGTTCCACTCTACAATCTCTGTACCTGAGTGGGAGGAATGGGATAGAAACTCATTTTCTTCGAATTGCATATCAGGGAAGGTAGCTCTAGGATAATAATTTTTCCTATTGGCGTATCTGGATAATTTGTTCAGATCAGTACCTTGGTCAGTGATGGTCTTGATTGCCGAGCCATGGCTGGCCGGGTTCTGTTTTAGTCTAAGGTCTATCTTGGCTAAGATTTTGTCACTTCTATCGACCAGATTGGTTAGACTGGGATAACTACTGGCTTTAAACTCAGGGATTTTAAACAAAGGGTTGGAAGTTATTACTTCCTTAGAGGGACTGTAATTTTCCTTTGGAAATCCCTTATTACTGGTTTGACAAATTTGGGTGGATACTACATGTAGTAGCTGATTGGTATAATTGTTTTGTTGGATAAGCTTGTTAACATCACTATTGGTAGGATTACCAGTGGGGTTTACTAGGTCTCTTTTGAAAGGGGCTGCTTCAATGACTTCTCCTTCTACAGGGATGCTTATCTTTTCAAGTGGGGGAATAACAGCGTCAATGGTTTTGGTATTTGTATACCATTTGGTTACTAGTGTTTTCAGTGACTTTGGGTTACTGCCTAATTGACCTGTGACTTGGAACCACCTAAAGAATTCTATGTTACAACGTAATCTTTTCATGTCAGCTATTCAGGTTTTCCTAAATGCTAACCTTTGGTCTTCTAAGTATGTTTCTAGATACCAGTTTCTATTGATGGTGTTTTCAGGATTTTCCCAATACCCTTTGAGGAGTTCTGAGTTAATCTTGAACTTATCGCTTACCTTAATCATTCCTAGTGATCCTCCAGCAGGACCTTGTAAATCACTGGGGGTAGGACTTCATGGTCTTACGGCTGAGTCATAGTGGACTTTAGGAATATTTCTGGATAAATCTACACCTTTGATTTTACGTTCTAATTCTTGGATTAAAAAGTCATCGTCATCCTCCCGGGTTTTTGAGGAAGATGCTCTATCTATAGAGAATCTTTTCGAAGAATTTGCTGACCCGGATCTAAGAAACTTAAGATTTATTGATCCGTCAGGGTATTGAACTATATTCTCTATCTTAGAGTTATCAGGTTTAATATTTGGTTGGGTGATGGCATCAAAATGCCATTCATCTTTGGATAAGATTTTGTCCCAGCGAAGCATCCTTGGGACGAAGATATTGCTGTGCTCTTGATTTGCTTCCATGAGCATAGTAACACCTTTGTTACTCATAATTTTAGCCTTAGGGGCTAGGGTTGTTTTCATCAACCTATAATAAATTCTATAAATGACAGTAATCTCTTTAGTGTTAACCTTACTTTTCATATTTTTAGTTTTTATGTTAAGCGTTAGGGTATCCAAAATATTATCATCGTGGATATCTACGGAAAAGTTGGGATAACAATTAAAATAAACTGGACCTCCAGCTAGGTTACTCTGTAATACTCCTAGAAGAGAATCTTCGAAGTTTAACATCCTAGCATCTCTTAATAGGAGACAGATCGGCATGTTTAACCCTAAACGGTATAGAGGTTTGACCGCAACTTGGACAAGTCCTACGTGTAGGAAATTGAAATCTTTTCTATAACTGTTAATATCTTGAGGAGATAATAGCCTAACAATTTCTTTAGAATTATTGATGGCTATGGTAGATTCGCAAGTCTTAATATTATAATTTTTTACAAAATCAAACTTACCAGTTTCATAAATAGTTTTGAAAGGTAATTTGGGTATATCCCAGTTTTATAAATCTCTTTCCACTTTGCTATTTTCATAGTTGAAGTGGAGAGGTTTTCACTATTAACAATATTGTGATGTTCGGAACAATTCATTCTAGAACTGAGCAGAATAGTGGCTAAGCAGCCAGTCTGCGTTTTCTATTAGAGTCTTCTAGACTCTTATAAGGTGTTCGACTTGATCTATCATATGATACAAGTGGGTGATTTCTTTGACAATTACTTGTCTAGCTATGGTCTGGTGTTGGATAGAAACATCCTCTAAGGGTGCAACCTATTTGTAGTAATGGAGTCTAAGTCGGAGTTCCTTTACCTGCTTAACTAACTTGGTCAAATCATTTTGGCAACTAACTTTAAGATAATTTGCCCTCCTAATCCTATCAAATGAAGGATGCTTAAGCATATTATCAAAATGAGTTATGAGCAACTTGGGAAAGTTCTGAGAGGGGAAACTAGTGTCTGTAGGAGCTATTGTGCTAGTGGTTGGCGACTGCTGATTCTAAACACTATTTCTAGTTTCATTTATACCTTTGCGAATGTCTTTAGTTCTAATTTACTGGTTCTTTAAAGTATAGTGGTCTAACAGCTATCTCTTTCTCTAAGTAATCTTGGCGATGGGAACACCACACAGGATCCGGCTCTCTACCTGGAGCTACTCAACTGCTAAAGACGGCTTGCCAACGTTTGATCCGGATATTAATCGGATACCTCAGCTATGAGAAAGAGCATAACTGCTATACACTGTAAACTAAAGAACATAAACCTAGAACTGAAGATAATAACAAGGTAATAATGATACTAAAAGTAGTATACAAGAATCAGACAGTCAGAACCTCTAGACAAACATGCTCCAGACACTAGTATGAACTTAGCTACTCATCTTTTACCTTTTGATTCTTCTTTTCACTTTCGGGATGATACAAGGGATTAGTAAAAGAGATTCTGCCCTTTTCTTTAACATTCATTGATTTAACATAGGGCCTTGTGGTACCTTTACTTGCATACCTTGGCCTGTTTTTACAACCATTGACTTGGAATTTTTACTCATGTCATGCCTTACAAGTTCTTCTCTCAAGACTTGCGCTTTTTCCACAAACATGTCCCTTACGATCCTCCTTAGTTCTTCTTTGTTTATGTGAGCCAAAACGTTAATGCGTGGAATGAGAACGCCTTGATCTGATACCAATTTGATATATATATGGACTTTGTTGATGTGTAAGTGGGTCGGGTGTTGGGTATATTTGGGTCGACTAAAAAATAAGACTCAAAAAGTGGTTCTCAGGTTCTCGATTTAGCCGGATAGGGTGGTGTTTGGTGGCTGTTTCGGGTAGTTGTGCTTGGAAATAGACTTAGGCCTTTTATGGGGTTGTCACGGGTGGGTTGAGGGTTAGGGTGATGTTCGAGACTTGGTGATTTGATGGTGTCAAGTCTGCGAAAATGAACCGAAACAGTGAGGCTACGAAAAAGGTTGGTTTAGTGGACTGTTTGATATTGTCGGATTTGGACGGTGGTATACGGGTGGTTTTGGTTAACTACCTTTGGAGGGAATGCTTGTGAAGTACTGTGGGGGTTGAGAATGTTCAGTATATAGTGGGTTGGGTAAGGATTAAACACGAGTTTCAAGGTGAAAGCTCGAATGAAAGGTGGTTGATTTGGTTAAGTGTTGGTTCGGTTGTTGTGGTTTAAGTGAGGTACAATCGATATGGCTTGGATAATGATAAGGGGGTTTCGATACCTGAGCTGACACCAAGATGTGGGTGACCAATTTAACAAGGACTAGACCGGGGTTGTTAGTTACAAGATCAAATACTAACCAAGTAAGGTGCCGGAAACTTTAAGATAGACCCTAGGTTTGGGTTTGGTTGGGTCACACTGTCCCAACGTCCACTCGCACCAAATGGTGTTCCTTAATCTTGGACTTAGTTATGTTACACAGTCTTAACCAAGCTTATACCGAAGGGAAACCTTAGTTTGGGTTCAACTAAGTCACACAGTCTTAGCTAAAATTGCACCAAGGGTTTGGTTCACACAAGAACCGAAGGTCCACACAAGGACCAACTAAGATAGACAACACACAAGTTGAATAACGTAGCAATTGAGTAAAACTCAAGTTTTTCTATTCATCAAACTTTGCTTTTTACAATGGCATAAGGCCTCTATTTATAGTACAAAAGAGACTATTCTAGAAAGAAAATGAAAAGACAGAAACTAACACCTAATGTGGACGCATTTGGATTGACTTGGTGACCAAGGGAGTTTGTCCGACCCTTCCTCTTCTCTAGGCCAAAATTGTTTTCTCCTATGTAACAATATTTATGAACTTGATTCTTCCAACAACCTCATCTTCTTGGAATATGTTGGAAGCTTCAATTCCTTGCATTTGTATGCCATGGCCGAATGGATAAGGGAGTATTTCGACCAACACTTCATATTATTAGTGTCCTCAAGTTGGTTCATGAATTGTCTTTTTTGAAGGCTCATCTTCTTGACCATTCTTGTCCTTGCCAACTTGTCACTTTCGGCCTAGTCATTCTTCTTGTCCTAAGGAGAACTACAACCTATGTCCTAATGGGACCTCTCGGCCTTGTCCCTTTATTACGTGGTACATTAACTATGTCCTAATGGGAGCTAAGAGTTATTTACATGTTACACCATGTCCTAAGAAGAACTACAAGCTAAGCTAAGAATTAAAGATAAGCTGAAAGAAAATATGGTCTTCGGCCAAGACCTACACACAAAGCCGAAATAAAATGTTGCCTTCTTAAACCTTCAAGTCCAATCTTCAATCCCACTCTATATTCCATGCCATTTTAAGCACATTATCATTGGATGCTCAAGCATATTCGGAACTACAAGCTTATCACTTCGAGGATCAAATTGGAACCTTGAGCTCATGGAGATTTTACATCATACTCCCCTCTAAGGGCAAGTGCTAATAATTCAGGATTCGTCCGGGGATCACCTACTGGTGTGCGAAGCTGAGATCTAAAGGATGCCATTTATGATTAAATATTTCAAAAGGTTCTTGCCCATAAAGTATAATGAGATTCAACCAGTAAAACAAGTTTAGCCCCAGAAATATTGGATTGTATAAGATTTATTAAAGGTTTTGCCTAGTGACGTATGAGCTAGGGTTACCACCATTAGCTAAAAAATGTTTAAATCAACCTTTCACATATTGATGTTGCAGCAGAGTAAAGGAAATTTATGTCACATATCCCTAGTTGGGAACATTCAGAATACAAAGAATTGCCTTATGGATATACCTCAGTTACTATGATATATCATTGAATCTGATAGTTGCAAATTAAAGAGATAACCTCTGATAGGGAACATTGTAAAGGAAGTGATCTGAAAAGTTTTGAAAAAAGATAAAGGCTAGGTATCCTTAGTTTATTCCAGCAAAACAATTATATCGACACTCGTGCGATACGATTTCCCCATTTCCTATTTTATAGTGATAAAGTTTATCTTTTAAACCTCGCCTCAACACAAGCCAAAATCCTACTTGAATTCAAAATATCAAGCCTCATATTCTTTTAAATGAAAGTAATCATGATAGACCTTGAGAAGTTACAAGAGTTCAAGAATTGTTAAGCCTTTTATGCCTCATATTCTTTACGTCGATTGCATTGTACGCAAACTAATGTAATCCCGAATAAGGTATGACACCCATATGAGGTTAAGTGAGGCTTTAAATAAGTGTGGGGAGTGCACCTAAAGGTTTCAAGGTCAAACAAATTGACAAAAACAAGTTCATCGAAACTCAGGGATGGGTAGGCAGAATTCTGCACAGAATTTTTGGCCCAACCTTATGAAGGTATTTATCTTGATGTATAAGGAGTTATGGGGTGATCCTATCTAATGCAAGTTCAGCGTGTCAACTTTTCAATGCAATGAGTCATTCCTCAATCAGAGCTATGTAAAAAAAAGTTAGGAACATTTTAAGAAAGCGTTGTAGAGCGACCCAATTACAATAGAAACCTGAAAAGTTTTAGTAAATTCATGGTGCCATTTCACGGTCCGTGAAATGGACCTACGGGGCATGAATTGGGGCGTGAAATTGAGGCAGTGGCCGACATTGAGTTGTTTGTATTCAATATAAGCCTCATTTTCTCTCATTTCTCGACCAATTTACTTTATTACACCCCCATATGAGTTCCCTAACAGTTTCATAAGGTTTAAGAACATAACCAAAGTGTTTGAGCCAGATTTAACTACAAGAGGTTGTGCAAGTGAGGAACAAGGGTGATATTGTGGTTTCTTGATATTGAAGGTTGTTGTAAGCTTAAAGAGGTTGTTGTTGAAGGTTCCTCAAGTTACATAAGGTAGTTTAACTCCTCTTTGCTTGTGCTTAAGTGAATCTTTGTGTTGGTTGAGTTGTAGAAGTGAAAAGCTACAAGATAGATACTTGGAAGTTGTTTAAAGTGTTGTTATCTTGTTGAGTCCGTTTTGAGCTATGTATAAGACATGTTGTGGCTGAAAATTGTGATGAATATTTTGAAGATGTTGTTGTTATTGTTATGATTTTCCATGGATTAGACATGTTGATGGTATCATGAATTAGACGGAAAGGTGGGAAAAAAGTTATGTTTAACTCTAAATCGAGTTTGCCGCTTATTATATTAGCTATTAGTATCGATAATAATCATGCATAGATTGAAAGGAATCACAGGATGGATACATTGCCTATTTAAGAAAACATCCAAGGCATGTGAGGCTATCCTTATTTTCCATTTATGGCATGGGTTCTTATCAATCTAGTTCCGAATAGTCACCCAAAGATGAACTAAATCGTAATCGGGTTACCATGACCCTTCATTCGTGATTCTCCCATGTCGAGAATGAGTTTATAGTAGCAATGTTGGCTATATAGTTAAGATGATAGATAGCTTGATTGTAGAACATAGCGAGTTACACTTTTTCCTACGGGGCTATGACATTATACACCTTGTTTTCTTCAGGGCTATTTATTTATTTATTTCCCTTTGGGGATATTCATTTATTTATCTGCCTTCGGTGCTATTTATAATACACATTTCCTTTATGGATGATAAACATATTGCCTTCGAGGATATGCACTTGCCTTCGAGGCTATATACACTTATTTAGGTACCTTATATGAGGCTAGATAACTTACTATGGTTTGTACAGTTTTAGGAGTCAGAGATAGGTAAGTACGATTCCAGATTATTATTGACTCCTTAGTTTATTTTTTAGTATATCAGTTCATTTTAGTTTCAATTATTTCAGTCGCCTTACATACTTAGTACATTATCTCGTACTAATGTCCTTTTCGCCGGAGATGCTGCATTTCATGCCTGCAGGTCCTGATAGATAGCAAGATGGACCTATGTAAAAGATATTTCTGAGTACTAGCTTGAGTGGTAAGCTCCATATCTTCTGGAGTTACCGAGTCTAAAGTATAGTATATGCACAAATGATGGGTAGGCCGGGGCCCTATCCCGACCACAATACAATTTGATCTTCTTAGAGGTTTGTAGACATGTACTGTATATCCAGTGTGTCAGTATGTTGGTCTTGTCGGCCTAATCATATAATGCAGGTATTCATGATGGATTTGTTGGCCCTAGACCCTATTCACTGACTCACATAAAGGCCTCGTCGGCCAAATTGTTCATAATGCATCTTAGGATAAGAAAGTTACAGATTGGTTCGCTCGAGCCTAGTAAGGTATTGGGTGCCGGACACGCCCCCGGGTTTGGGATGTGACACCTTAAGTGTTAATTCCAATGTCTGATCTGCATCTGTCACCTTTTTATTACGATCGTCACCTAAATAGGTAAGATAAGATTATTCGCGTAAAGTATATATAAAAGAAAGTTATCACACGATTAGCACTATAAACCTTTGATTTGAAAAATATGAGGATATCTAGATTTTATATCTTCTCCTGCCTCCCATGTCGTCTCTTCTACATTGTTATTTTTTTCACACCCTAACCTTAAGGGTATGGCTGGCACCCGGCGCCTAAATGGCTCGAGTGTACCACCTATATATCAGGACATGTACACATAACCATATGGCCAACAAGGCCTCAAAAATACAATTATAAGGAAAATCTGGATATGACGACCTGTAAATGGACATCTACCAACATATATTTACACAACAGGGCTGGCAAGGCCATAACGAAAGTACTAACAACTAGAAAGGAGGCCGACAAGGCTGTACAAAATAAATATACAACGATAACTGGTCTGCAAGCTTCTAAGAGTACTACAACATGTAATCAAGTCGGGACAAGGCCTCGACATACCCAAAATATCTATAAACATAACCTGCCGACTCTCTATAGCAATTTCGGGAGAGTGGAGTGTGATGACCACCAGCTGAATCTGATAGACTACTATGGAGGTGTATCCATCTTTCTACCTGCGGGCATGAAACACATCACCCCAACAAAGGGGACGTTAGTAGGAAAAAATGTACTGAATATGTAAGGCATGAAAAAACGTAAATATATGCATCATTGTGCAAAGGAAATCCAAAGAAACAACCTATAACTCTGAAGTTCCACTATGGACCATAATATAAATAAATGAAATAGAATAACGTATATAACGCCGTAGGCCTCTGTGGGCAAAAT
Organism: Anisodus acutangulus; assembly: GCA_029783415.1. Classification (NCBI taxonomy): domain Eukaryota; kingdom Viridiplantae; phylum Streptophyta; class Magnoliopsida; order Solanales; family Solanaceae; genus Anisodus; species Anisodus acutangulus. The sequence continues at coordinate 24,746,866 of CM056492.1, read as the reverse complement.
CCTCTATATAGTATGTCGCGTATATAACGTCGTAGACCTCCGTGGTCAAAATCCGCTATATAGTATGTCGCGTATATAACTTTGTAGGATCTGTGGGCAATATAGTCAATACTATAACCAACTGATCGGTGGTACCATGCCTGTACGAATTGCGTATATAACGCCATAGGCCTATATGGGAAACATAAATACATATACATGAGAACCATCCAAGGAACACATAATACACTATAATCTCGTCGGAGTAACGTAAGGTCATAACACTTCTAATCCTTATGCAGATAACATATCATATTGTCTTTCAATATGAATCAATAAAATAGACACAACAGACCATTTCTAGCTTTTGATAAATCAACAAAGAACCATATAATATCAATTTAGGAGAATCGATATAAAGTATGGGAATTACTCCCGACAAGGGATAGATAAGATTCATATGACTTTTCATACTAAGAGTAGTCATGCTTCGGTACTCAAGAATAGAACTAAGATAAGCAACATTCATTCTATGACGCTTTTTCTACGATCATGCCGATAGAAAGAAGGGTAATCCTTACATACATTGTCTTCATAGATATTCTGACCCCACAAATCACCGTACACTCTATGAACGATTATCTACATTATACGAGTAATTTGATTTAAGATGGAATCAATAAACCATATGTTACTTCACATAGATATTTTGCCGAGCACCTAATGTGCATAGAAGTTCTACAAACTTCAACAATTGTAACTAGCTATCAAGATCACTTATCCAACATCACTTAGCATCCTTACTTTCTTCATACATTAACCAATAACTTTCCAGCATCTTATACTCATAACAACCTAGATAACAACCCAATATTACCTAAGTTCTTTTTAAGGATTAAGCTACCAACTTATGAGAAATCAATTCAAAATCATTTGTAGATGTTTAACCTCAATAACCAGAAGATAAAACATACATTGAAGGCTTCAAAAACAATCTTTAGCACACCTTATCTCTACACTACCAGCCAACACAACACTCAAATGAAAGAGCAGAAGTAGTAGCTTAAGCCTACGATCATTCGATCGAGAGAATCTCATTGTTTTGTTTCTGAAATACACTTGGATAAACAATACAACTTAGAGAGCCTTAGGAGATCTTTTAGAGAGTTCTTAGGGTTGAAAAAAAGATAAAATGAGGTCTGATTGAGTTGGTTTTATTTAAACATCTTAAAATATTTTCCACCGCTACATTGGAACGTATCTCGTGGGAAAAAACTTGAAAAATCTCCTCAACATCATACATACAACCTACATTGTTTATACGGTTCGTACATTAAATGTATTGTCTGTAACTTGCATTAAACCAACAAAAAGCTTGTCGAACTTCAACAAAACATATTCTATTAGGTTCATTTAGCTCCTATACTTCCTAACGCTTCTATAAACAGGTTTTAGACCATTATTACCTTTTCATAAGATCTCATACCTTCTCAGGATACTTAGGTTAATCAACGACCGGACTTGACATAAAACTATGAGGTGTAACATCCTTCCCCCCTTAAAAACATTCTTCCTCGAATGTTGGGGTAACATATCTTTAGGATTCTAACACGTAAGCATTTTCCAAAAAATTTGGCAGAGTTTCCCTTATAAATAGGACTATCAAAAACCTATTATGCAGCCAGAAAACATATCCAATACCACACAGGGTCATACCATAGTATAATATAACAATATGCACACAACTATTTACCTATCCAAAAATAAAAAAAGTTAGCCATCACTCACCTTAACTGTTAAATGCCAAAATCTGGGTTGCATTTGTCACATACGTATCAACAACATTGCCTATACAAGGCATACAAGATAAGTTTGATACACAGAATAGAAATAGGGAAATTTTATATGACATATTTTTTATTGACGAGACACGTAATGGCATTAACGATAGGCTAAAAGTTTGGAGAATGACCTTAGAGTTCAATAGTTTTAGGTTGAGATAGACTAAGATAGAGTACATGGAATGCATGTTCAGTGACGTGATGCAAGATACATATGTGAAAGTGAAGATTGAGGCACAAGTTATACCCAAAAGAGATATTTTCAAGTATCTTGGGTCTATTATCCAAGGAAATGGGTAGATTAAAATGATGTCACCTACCGTATTGGAGTAGGGTGGATGAAATAAAGCCTCTCATTTGGGGTGCTCTGCGATAAGAAGGTGGCACCTAGGCTAAAATATGAGCTATATAGAGTGCTAGTTTGACCAGCATTGTTATATGGGGTAGAGTCCTGTCCAGTCAAGGGTGTTCATGTTTAGAAGATAAAGGTAGTGGATATGCGGAGGTTAAGAAGGATGTGTGGTCATACTAGGAGAGATATGATTAAGAATGAAGATATACGAGACAATGTTAGAGTGGCCTCCGTAGAGGACAAGATGAGGGAATTGAGACTGATATGGTTCGGGTATGTGAAAAGAAGGGGTGAAGATACGCCAGTTAGGAGGTGTGAGAGATTGACGGTCACATGAGGTAGAAGAGGTAGAGGTAGGCTAAAAAGAGTTGGGGGAGGTAATTAGAAAAGATATGGCTCAGCTTCAGCTGGCTGAGAACATGCCCTTAGATATGAAGACATGGAGGTTGATGATTAGGATAGAAGGTTAGTAGGTATTTGAGTTTGTTGCATTGTGTGTGCGAGAGGTGGGGAGCTAGCCTTTCCATTTCATTGTCTTATTTTCTTAGTTGTACTAATTTGGTATCATATAGATCATTATCTTTATGTGGGTATTATTATGTTGCGCCATTTATTCTGTCTTTTGATTTTTTTTGCTATCTTATTTGTTCTGCATTGACTGCATTCCTCTTGAGCGGATGATCAATCGAAAATAGCCTCTCTATCTTGCAAAGGTAGAGGTAAGGTATGCGCACATCTTACCCTCCCCAGACCCCACTTGTAGGATTACACTGAGTATGTTGTTATTGTTGTTGTATTGCACAAGTGTCAAAATATAAACATGTAGTCTGAAACAACTGAGGGTATCTAGACTTCTTGTCCTCCTCAGCCTCCCACATAATTTCTTCCACATTATTATTTCTCCTTAGCATTTTAATAGAGGCTACCTATTTGGTCTGTAGCTTGTGGACTTGACGATCTATGATGTCAACTGGAGTCTCCTAATACGATAAGTCCTCTGTAATCTGAACATTCTTTATAGGGGTAATACGGGAGGGATATCCTATGCACTTTTGAATCATCGATACATGGACTGCTTCCATCTCTAGGGGTAACTTAAGCTTATAGGGCACATGTCTGATTCTCTGAGCAATCTTATACAATACGACGTACCTAGGGAAAAGCTTGCCCTTCTTGCCAAACCTCATAACGTCTTTTATAGGTGATACTTTTAGGAACACCCAATCGCCAACAACAAACTCTAGGTCATAGTGTCAATTATTTGAATCGGACTTCTGTCGTGGCAGTCAACAATCGCTCTTGAATCAACTTTACCTTTTCTACTGCTTGTTGTACTAAGTCAAGTCCCAATATCTCTACTTTACCCACTTCAAACTAACGGATAAGAGACCTACACTTTCACCCATACAAGGTTTCATATGAAGCCATCTTAAAGATGGAATGATAATTGTTATTATAAGCAAATTTAATAAGCCATCTGATAAGAACGAGGTAACCCTATAATGAAATCCATATTTATTATCTCTCATTTCCACATCGAAATCCCTATGTTTTGAAGTAAACCTCCCAGTTTCTGCTGCTCAACTTTAACCTACTGGCAATTTAGATATTGGCCCACAAACTCTACAATATTTCTCTTCATATCATTCCACTAGTAAATCTATTGAAGATCATGGTGCATCTTAGTGGAACTAAGATGAATAGAATACCTAGATAATTGAATGTCATACCCTAACCTTGAGGGGTGTGGCTGGCACCTGGCACCCTAAGGCTCGAGCGTACCAACTATTATTTCTGAACAAAAAGACATAAGGCCTCCCAATGACAATAATAAGATAGAATGTAATGATATCCTGCACACAGTAGAAGCCTAATAGCAACAATAACATCTATATACATAATTGAGGTCAACAAGGCCGTAACAAGCGTATCAATGACTGACAATGGCTAACAAGGCCACACAAAAACATATATACATCAAACTCTAGTCTGCAAGCCTCTAAGAGTACCAATATATATCATCAGTCGGGACAGGGCCCCAACATAACCAAAGGAACTATACACATATGCAATAGTGCCTACCGAATCTGTATAGCAACTCTAGAGAAGTGGAGTGTGACTACCAGCAGCTGGAAGAGATACCCTACTATGGAGGTATGTCGGTCTATCTATCTGTACCTATGGACATGAAACACATCGCCCAGGAAAGGGACATTAGTATGAAATAATGTACTAAATATTTAAGGCATAAAATAAATGTATGTAAAGGTGACAATAAGCGAAAGAAGTCCAGAGATACCACCTGAAACTCACAAATCTCAACAAGGATAAAACAACATAAAAAGTAATAGAATCCGGTATATAAAATCGTAGGCCTTTTTAGGAAATATCTGTAATATAGTATATCACATATATAATGTCGTAGGCCTCTATGGGCAATATTATCAGTGTCATATCTATATAAGATGTGTATATAATGCCATAAGCCTCTAAGGGTAGTATATTTACATAGTATATACACACAAAGACCACCTGAAAGGTACGACATACTTACTAACTCTATTGGAGTGACATAAGGTCGTCGCACCTCTGACTATCGGTATGCGGATTACATCTTGCCCTTTACTTCTATATGAGACAATGAGAAATAAAAACTTACTACCTTTTGTTTTTTTAAAATAGCACCAGCGAACCTTGTGTTAACAAAAATGAAAATGATAGTGTCGAGAGTGACACGTACTCTCGATGAGGCATCGATAAAATACAAGAATTCATCAACAAATTTGAACCAAAGTAGCTTCGTTAGCGATTAGAGATAGAGTTCTTATTCCGAAGCATTATGTGGTTGTCGTTATGAAATTGATCATGCCAAAAGAGAGAAGAGTAAGCCATACATACCTCATCGTTGTAGCTATTTGGGTGTCCACGAGTCCTTATATGCTCTATGAATGATTATCTACGTTATACGAATGATTGGTATTAATAATGGGTTCATATCTAATAATAAAATTCATTTAGACATTTTGTCGAACACCTTTCGTGCACAACATTTACAAGATCTCTGTAGCTTAATCTATTCATATATCAAACACAACAACCTTCTTACTACACTTTCCCACCTAACCAACAACTTAACAACTTCATACCATACACATAAACCACATAACACAGCCCACAACTGCAAACTGTAGTTCCAAAATTCATAATCACTAATTCTACAAGATTGGGGAAGGACTTTACCGTATATTGTGATGCTTCGAGGATTGGGTTGGGTTGTGTGCTGATGCAAGAGGGTAAGGATCATATACACAATATAGAGGATTTGGATCAAAATGAGATAAACAAGCTAGGTATCGACTAATTCAGATAATTCAACGAGCACCTAGAAGGCGCTCTTCTAATTATGGTTTTTATAGTCACCAATATATTACTAACTTTCCTTAAACATCACATCAATAGAAACAACCACAACAATAACTACAAAAAATATACATACTCCAACTTCTAGCCATAATCATCTCATGTTTATTCAAGAACAACCCAAGAACAATAGCAACTTCTTCATGGAGTTTAGCTTGATTTCTTTTCAAATTATGCTTACCAATTTAATAAACCAAACTAACAAGGAGTTAATAGATGATTATAAAGTAGTAGAACCTTACCTCAACCAGCCACAAGCCCTTAAAACAAGTTCTTTTCCATACTCAATAAACTTTCAACTTATCTAGCCTTCAAGTGAGGATTCTCAAGCTCCTTAATGATCATACATGGAGGATTTCCCTTCAACTTCATATGGGATGGACCCTTGATGATGTAGGAACCCCATAAAAGAGTTTGTGATTGTTGGGAGATATTTGGGGTAAAAAATGAAAATAAGGACAAGAAGTCACCGATCTCGGCTCTCATCTGCGACTAGTTATGTGCCACAGATCACCATCTACGGCCATATATGCCACCACATATGGTGGTAGTGAGGTGAAGGAATGGGGGCTTTAATATTTGGTTGGATCCGTGAGGCGAATCGGCTTTCGTGGGGTGTAGCGTATCACCTAATCTTTGTCGAACTTTTCTGAAATGTACTTCCTTTAATCCAATTAACTTTTAACCTTCTGTATACCTCCTTAATACTCGTATAAGTCATACATGACTCTCAGAAAGGGTATCGGGTTATCGGAGCTTAAATTGACTAACTATACGTTTGATCGCACACAAAACTGCGAGGTGTAACATTTCAAATCACATGCAACTATGATAACTACGAGAGAGAACAATGAGAACTCGAGGATTTCAAAAAAAGAATCGAGGAGGAGGGGATTAGTTGCAACTTACCTTAATCTATGTGAGATTAAGAGACCAATTCTTCAATATGTTCTTGCTGCCCACGTTTTGCCCCTACAATGAATGAAAAAAAATCTTAAATGAAATCTCAAAATTTTGCTTCTTAAGCTTCATTAACATTTTGTGCTTCTTAAACTTGTTGCTTATACTTTGTGAAGAAATTTCATATTGTAAAATGAAATACCAAGGGTTGCCATTAGTTAGTGGATTGTGCGTCCCACATAATCTTTATTTAATTAAGAAAAAGCTTTCCCATGAATGATCCACCAATATATACATATTCAATCTATAATGAGTCATAAGTTGTTGATTCTAGTAGTCCCACATGGACTATACAATTATCCTCAATTAATACACTTGTCTTCCACTAATCTCCTAATTATATCCTTACATTTAACTAATTACACTTGAATATTAACCACTCTTAACACACTTTATATACTCATTGTCATAATCGTATTATATAGCACTAGTCCATAACAATTTTTGGCTCACTCAAAATATTACTTTTAATCACTATAGTCACACTTTTAAATCCTTAAATCATTTTGGGACTTCATATTTGTATGGACCGAGCTCTTAATATGCACAATTAAATGGACAAAAATTTTCATGGCTCGGGTCCACTTACATCATCGAGCGGTTCAAGCTATAGCCCGAAAGCCCAGGTATTACATTGATGAACTTATATTCTTCATTTTGTTTAACCTCTAACCCGCACTGTACTTACTATCACTTGTTAAAGATAACATAATACTTATAACCTCAAAAAAAATCTTGTCCTTCGAGCTTCTGTCGACTAACTTACGATGCAACCTATCATATGAAAATATGGGATGTAACATCCTCCCCCTCAGAAACATTCATCCTCGAATGTGGGGGCGTACACGAGTATACATACACTCCTGGAGGCTTTCTGGAAATTCGGTCATAGTCTCTTATATTAGTGAGGCTATCCGTATCCCAAACTTGCCTGGTAAGACCATACATCATCACATATATAATATTAGACCACATACGGTGATCAAACAACAGGTATATTACCCTAAAATTGGAATTTACTCCATGAAACCATTAGATTAGTTCTTGGTATTGCTTTTCATACCATATCAAGTCTCACATAACGACAAGAAGAATTATATTCGAATCACATTCGCGTAGAACCTCTAGTTTTAAAAAACTGATGGTGCCTATGCAGTTTTAAAAAAAAAATCGAATCATAGTATGCAGTTGTTCTTTTTTTTTTTGTTGCAGCAAACTACTTACACGGTTACACCCCTTTCCAAGGTAAATAAAACTTAGAACAACATTATCGTCCCATTAAGCATCATTCCAAGTAAGTTCCTATAGGCTATAGTGCTACGGTCTTTCCTTAAATAATTCAATTGCCTAAGGTAAGTATTTCCAAAACAAAATACACAGTCTTTGTATATTTCCCAATGTACAATTAATAGCATTGCATTAGTTTTTTTAAAAAAAAATTGTATACTTTCATCGTGCCCTACTAAAGTCTAAATTTGTAGAATTAAAAAGCAAAGCAAAATCCAATGCACATGAGCCAATTCCAACTTATTTGTGATTGACGCATTGTTGATTTATTAGCAAGAAACCGCAAACTTGAGTCCAACACTCCTTCAACATTTAACCATAAAAAAAGTCACATAATTCCCACTAAAACTCCAGAGCCTTAAACTAAAAAACAATTCTCTTCGCAGTAAAAAAAAGGATCAAGGCCTTAAACAAAAAACAACAACCATCACTCTCTGATCTCCACCCGTATAAGCCAAATTGATGCCACAAATTTGGACTTGTTGAGATTAAAAATTCCTATCTTTGAATTTTTTCTTTTCTATTACATAGGAGGAAGATAAAGCGCACAGTGAGAACGAACTAATGACGAACATTCACTTAAACAAGTCTGTCAGAGCAACTATCAAATCTGAAGGGAAACAAATAGAGTGGTAAGTATGAGGGAAAAGGAATAGGGTTTTCCAAGTATTATTTCACTAATTTCCTTGTGAAAATTTGGGGAAATATTTTAGTAAGTGCAATTTTTGTGGGAAAGTTTTCGGGAATTTTTTTATAAGATTTTATAGAAACACTGCAAAAATGTTGCAACACAACTAATAAGTGTGGCCGAATAGTTCATTATTTACCAACACTTAAAAAACGTTGCCTTTACAGGTAAAGGGAATGATTTTTAAGTGTTGCCTTAAAAATTGTGGTTAAAGACGCTAATCAAAGGCCACGCTTTAAAAGTGTTCCCAAAGACACCTTTAGCAACACTTTTAAGCGTTTTCTTGAAGTAATGTGGCTATAGACCAAAAATGTTGTAGTGACTCTATCTCTTCTTCCACTCCAATATCATCTCTTTTGCACCATTACTCTACCAATAACCCCTTTACAGAGGCTATCATCTTTAGTCTTAACTTGTGGACTTGTAGATCTTTAAGTAGCAGTGGGGTCTTCTCCATACGATAAGTTCTTTGTGACTTGTACTTCATCAGTATGGTCCATGAAGGATTCCCAACATACTTTCTTAGAATCGAAACATGGATAACTAGGTAAACAACTCTAACTTTAGAGGTATGTTCAACTTGTAAACCATTTGGCCTATTCACCGTATTACGTGATATGGTCTAGTATTCCACGGATTAAGTTTTACTTTCTTTCTTTTGTGCCTAAACCTCATCATGCCCTTCATAAGCAAAATCGTTATCATAGATTTGGGACTCTAAATCCCATCATCACACATTTGAACACGACTTCTAACGACTCTGAGCGATTAATAGTCACTTCTAAATAAGCTTCATTTACCTAGATTGATCCATTAAGTCAGATCCCATTGACTCTTATGTTGTCACACGTAAACATTAGGAGGTATGGCTGGCACCTTACGCTTAAATGACCCGAGCGTACCAGCTGTGTATCATAGCTTGAGCATATAATCGCCTGGGCCGACAAGGCCTCAAAATGACCAACACAACAAAAGCCTGGATAGAATAACCTGTAAGAAGTGACAGCCTAACCAATATAAACATGTATAAAAAGGCTGACAAGACCATAACAAAGGTACTAACAACATATAAGGAGGCCGACAAGGTCGTAGAAAATAAATATAAAAAGACCACTAGTTTGCAAGCCTCTACGAATACTATAACTTGTCATCAGGTCGGGACATGGCCCCGCCATACCCAAATAGATATAAACATATGCAACATGTCCTACCATTCTATGTATAGCAACTCCGGAAGAGAAGTTGTGCACCGACCATTGTGGACCATATTGTACATAAATCAGATATAATCGCATATATAACATCGCAGGCCTCTGTGGGCAATATCATCTATATAATAAGTCGCATATATAACGTCGTTGGCCTCTATGGGCAGTATCATCTATATAATATATCACGTATATAACGTCATAGACCTATGTGGGCAATATAATTAATATTATACCTGTATAAGCTACATATATAACGCCATATGCCTTTGTGGGCAATATAAATATATATACATATACACGGGAGCCATCCGAAGAACATGGAATACTCTGTGAACTTGTCAGAGTGACATAAGGTTATTGCACCTCTGACTAACCTTATGTGGATAACATATCATTCTATCTTTTCATATGAATCAATGAGAGGAGATATAATAGGCAATTTCTAGCTTTTGGGAAATCAATAAGGAGACATACTATCTCAATATGAGAGAAATGATGTAAAATGTGGAAAGTACTCTCGACAAGGGACAAATAATATTCATATGACATTTTTTATAAGAGTAGACATGCTTCTATATTCACGAATAAGGTTAGGATACAAAACATTTGTTTTACGACATTTTCTTTATGATCATGGCGATAGAAGCCTTACATACCTTATCTCTTTATCCACATGGATTCCACAAGCCCTAGTACACTCTATGAACAATTATCTATATCATACGAATGATTGGTGTCAACAACGGATTTATATCTTAGAAGAAAGTTCATTTAGAGATTTTGTCGAACACCGTGTGTGCATAGCATTGTAAAATTATTTGTACTTTAATCTAATATATATATCAACACAACAACCTTATCTACTACTTCTTCCCTTAACAATAACTCAATAAAAAACTCCCCAACTTCATATTCTACTTTTAGGTCACACAAAACAACCCACAACAACATAGCTTAATCTCAAGGTTCGTACGTGCTTGTTCTACAAGAACCTTTTAACAATCACACCTCAAACACTTGCAAAATACTAAGAATAAGATGAAACTTACCTTTAAACTCAAGAAATTCTCTAAAACAAGGATTACATCACATCCAAGTATTCTGAAAAGTTGATACCACAAGGAAGAAGAAGATTCCACGATAACCACGAGATTCCCTTTGTCGAATTTATGTAGTTTATCTTTGATTTCACCTTGAATCACATGAATCCTCTTAGAGAATGTTTGAGATCTGCTTAGGGTTTTAAAAATGAAGGGAAATCAGCTTTAGGTTGTGTTGGGGTCTATTTAGGCGGGAGAACGAGTTGTCACCGACATGTCCTGAGACAAGTCTTGTGACTCGCAGGACCTTCCTGCGTCTCACATGACATGTCGCAGGACATGTCCTGAGCTCCAAAAGTCTATGTCAACTCCTGCGGCTATTTTTTGCATCTCGCACACACTTCCTACAAGTCATAGGTTGTGCTCTATGATTCGCAGATTTCTCAAGGAGGTGACACTTCATGAAATTTTTGCCGAAACTTATTTTTGTTTATCTGTTAAGCCTTAAACCTTCCCGAAACTTACTCGATACATCCGTAAATCTTTATAAACCTCTTTAAGGGAGTCCTAACATCTCCGAGCCTAATCTATCTATGTTATGGTTATGACGATGTACAAAAATATGAGGTGTAATATCCTTCTCCCCTTAGGTATATCCGTCCTCGAATGTCGAGGAAAAATTCTAACTCTCAGGATTTCTAGGTATTTCGGAAAAGTTTCCCTTATAAAATAGGACTATCCAAGACCTTTGAAGAAGCGATAATACATATTCAATGCCATAGGGCCACAAAATATCATAATGTCACAATATCGGCCCCACATGACCGTCTATATATCCAAAAATCCAAACGGTTAGCCATAACTCATCTCAACTCTCAATTTTTGAAGTCTGGGCTGCCTCAGTCACATATGTAAACAACATTGCCTATACAAGGTATATAAGATAAGCATGATAGAAATACGAAAATCATATCGTACAAGTGTCATTATAACCTTTTAGCTAGAATAAACAATGTTACCTAGACTTCATGTCCTCCTTAACTTCCCAAATCATCTCTTTTACCCCATTGCTTACTTTACCACACCTCAATCGGAGACTATCTCTTAAGTTCGTAACTTCAGAACTCAACGATATAGAATAGGAACTGCGATATCTTTATAGGACAAATTCTCTATACCTTAAAAACCCTCAACTAGTGATATATGAAATGAATCTCCTATATATTTTCGTAACATCGATATGTGGAAATTTAATTAAACATCCTTTAACTCCCAGAGGTAACTCATGCTCATAGGCCACGTGGACAAATCTTTAGGTCATCATACATGGTCTGATATATCTATGGCTAAGATTTCTCTTCTAGTCGTATCTCACTACACTTTTTATGGGCAAAATCTTTTAGGAATACTCAATCATGAACAACGTTCTTTAAGTCTTGATGCCGCACATCAACATGTGATTCCAGGTGGTTAAAACCAGTATACATAACTCCTATTTTCTCATGTCGAATCAATTAATGGAAGATCTGCATTTTTGACCATTCAAGGTCTCATAAGGATCCATTTAGATGTTAGGATGATAACTACTATGATACAAAACTTGTTGTGGGGTAATTTATCTTCCCAATCTCTTTGGAAACCTAGGATACCTGCCTGTAACATGTCATCGAGCATCTGTGTCATGCTTTCAGCCTGGTCACTTATCCATTATAAAATTATATCAAGTTTTTCATGTGCTCCTAACCTTTCTGAAGGAATTTCTAGAAGTTCATTGTAACTTAGCTCCTCTATCTATGATAATAGATATTGCAATGTCCTAAAGTTGTATATTCTACTATATATTTTGCTTGTATGATCCTCGGCTGTGTGAATAGCTCATTTTGGCAAGAAATGGGTCAATCCTATAAATCTGTTGACCATCAATCATCTGGGTAGTATTTCTGATAAGAGCGGGGTAATCTCATACTAAACATTACCTTTGAACTACCTTTCTATTCCTTTGTTGGGAACTTTATTGTCACACCCCAAACTAGGAGGGGGGCATCCAGTGCTTCACTAGCACTAGCGTACCACTCTAAAGCATAGCCTGTAACTGAATAAAAACTACGACCGACAAGGCGATAACAATATTAATATACAAGACACAATCTTGACATCACAACAAGAGAAGTACAACAACTTCAAACACCATATACAATATGGAATGAGACCGGCAAGGTCGTCGTACAAATCAACTGAATATACCAACCCAAAACTACAAGCCTCAATGGAAAAAATAATTGTGATATGACCGGGACAGGGCCCCGACCTACCCACCAACTATACATGTACCAAACTCTGCTCATGTCTCTGACTCGGTATCTTCGGATGAAGTAAAGCTCACCACTCGATCCATGGAACTCAACCAGCTCCTACTAGGGAGGTCTATCTACACTTTATCTGAATCTGCAAGACATGTACACTAGTATGTAAAGAATGAATAGCAATATGAAAATATAAGCTGTAAAGAGAAGCATAAAATCATTCTGATACTCTGATAACTTGTATGCCATATGAGGCGAACAATGAAACTCTAAAACTGTACTGAACTCATGGTATATCAACTGTGGTTTATAATATCCCCTTGGAATATAACCCAAGGTGTAACATATCACTTCCCTAAGATATACTCTGAGGTGTATGTATGGATACACATATAAGTGCCTATCCTAGCCGACTATAGCATAGCGCGATGTGTATAATGTATATGTACAAATTTTCACCAGCTGGTCACAATAGTGGTGTGAATAATATATATTTGTATATAGCTACCCACCGGTATAGGTTCGGTGGCGTGGATATTGTACTGTAATAATCATTGCACTTGGCCTCTTTGAGAGTCACAACTCTTTGACTTTAGTTTACTCTTGGTCGACTCGACGATTAACTCTTTAGAATCCTTCTTTTGAGGTCTATAAACTTTAGAGACAAACAAGATACACCGAATACAATAATAAAATAAAAGGTATGTTCAATGAAAACAACAACATTTGAATAAGACCCGTCTATTGAAGGTAACCACGACTTTAAGCTGTTAACTTTGGTTCGGTCTTTTCTTTTGCTTTTCAATGACAACTTGTCAGAATACAAGACTGTTACTTGAGAGACTCCATCAAAAAGAAGTATGGTCTCACCGGCCACTCAATAATGAACATAAAAAGCAATACTGGTAATGGAACTACTCCCGATAGGGAATAATTGAAAAACGAGTAGAATTGTTCTTTGGAGGTTTCTTTTGAAAATGATAATTACTTTAGATGTCATGCCTTTGAAGGAAGGGAATATCATTACATACCTACTATGATTGATTACTATCACCTCACAAACTCTCAAATGCTTCATGGATGATCATCTACACAATATCTCGTATCAAAGTAAGATCAACCAACTAGGAATCAATTCATTAGGACAATTCAACGAGCACCTAGAAGGCGTACTTCTCAACTATAGTGTACAAGGATATTCATAAGCCATCACTTCCCTCTAAATAACAACAACACAACCACAAAAACAACAACAACAATCAAAGCAACAACAACCACACATATTTTATAACCTCTAACCCCATATCCTTCAACTTATAGTTATGATTACCTCAAGAACTCAATCAAAGCAACTTAACAACCAACACACCTTCATCATAGAGTTTGGCTCAATTCTCATGGGTTATCTTTACCAATTCCACTAGCTAACCAAGGATGAGTTAGAAAATATACAAGATTAGTGAAGCCTTACCTTAGACAACAAGAACATACTCCATAACAAGATTTCCACCAAGCTCAAATATATTCTTAGCTTCCACTCGTCAACTAGAGAAGAATACAAGGTGATCTTGATCATCCAAGGGGGAAATCACTTCATTCCCCTAATGAAATGTTCTTCAATGATAAAGGGGTCTTTGGGAGCAACTTGGAGTTTCCTAGGTTGAAAATGGAATAATACAAATGAGCCACCGTCATTGGCTTTAAATAAGCCTCTTCACTGCCTCCCATGTGTGGGTGGATATGTGACGCAGATGGTGGCATCAATTTGCGGCCAAATCTGTGAGGAAAAATGGCATCCACGATGCAAAATGCTTAGTGTGTCGCTCAATCTTCATCAAACTATGCCATGATGTACTTTCTTTAATCTAATTGACTTCCAACTTTCCGAATACCTCCTAGACCATCATATAAGTCATGCGTGACCCTCGGAAGGGGTCTTAGGTTGCTGGAGCCCAAATTGACTAACCATACTCTCGATTACATGCCAAAACTGCGGCCTGTAACATCCTGCCTCCATTAAGAACATTCGTCCTCGAATGTTGAGGGATGTAACTAAAACTATTTAATGCGTGGATTTTAACAGAATTTCAACAGAGTTTTCTCTATAAATAAGACTAACCCAAAACCTATCAAACATCCAAAACCAATACAAATGTCACACAAGGGCATCCAAAGCAATAAAATATGATACTAGCCTCATACGACCGTCTATTTATCATGGTAATTAAAAAGGTAAGCCATAAATCACCTTGACTATCCAATCTTGGCATTCGAGCTATATCTATCATGTCTATGATGTGATCATCATCTATACATGTGCATAAAATAAGGGAATCGTATCTCACGAATGTTGCATGAACCTGATGTCCGGACTATGAGAGAATATGTATATCTTATGTTGTTCTCAGCTGGCCTCATCATTATGTTTATGCCATTATTTTCCCATAGTACTTTAAAAAATGCAATCTCATGAGTCTGAAACTTCTGGACATAGTGATAAATGATAGTAGTCAAAACATCTTTTTAATACATATCTTTAGTAATCTGAATATTCTCGATAGGTAACACATGAGAGAAATTTTCTATGTGTTTCAGAGATACCAATGTGTGAAAACTGAGTGAACTCCCTCTAGTGCCGGAGGTAATCCCAAGCGTAGAAGTCACTTGGCTAAATCCTTGAGTAACATTATGCTTTGCTGTATCTGGAGCTAAACTTGCCTTCACGGGTGACTTCTCTCAATCCTACACTATTGACATTTACTCCTGTAGGAACTTTACTTCTTTCTCAACTCTAGGGCTAACAGAACTAACATAGGCCTAAATAACGCTTTATTTTCTTACGTCAAGGCAATTCATCGACAATCTATACCCCTGACCACACAAGGTCTTATAAAAATCTATCTCAATAATAATATAGTAACCGCCATACTATGCGTCTTATAACAGGGTAGGTGATTACTTTCCACCCCTTATAGCATCTTATCTTTATTGACATCTTATGGACCTTGTTGGTTTTCATGAAAGTTAGATATAATGTATCTTACCTTATTGGTTTCACGAAAGTTAGAAATGATGTATATTGTCTTGTTGATTCGTATAAAGAGTAAAATGGTATGTTATCTCCGTGATGACAGTCAGAAGTGTAACGACACTATTCTTAATGGATTAGGAGCTCTTACTTAAGGCCTTGTATAATGTAGGTATTCATGTTAAAAGGACTCTCTTAGTTTAAGATAAAATGAATGTTGTTGATGATAGTCCCCAAATGCAAATCAAGAATCTAGCGATATTACATCATTACGATAAGTTCATAGAAGTCTTTTATCACTCTTCATGTATGTATGTAGTACTTAGAGGGGGCATGGATATGGTATTATGATTTACCATCGAGCTATGGCTGGTTGGGCAGATTGTTTATTTCTATTTACAACCGGAGTACAACCAGTCGGGCAGTTATCACCGATTAGGCAGTTATGTATCCTTAATTACCACCAGTTTGGTTGGCACGTATTTACCATCTGGCTGTGGTTGGTCAGGCAGTTACCACTGGTTGGATAGTTATATATCATTAATTACCACTGGTTAGGCAGACACTTGTTTACCATAAAGCTACGGCTGGTTTAGATATTACTGTTGATTAGTTAGGCAGTTAAATCGTTAGAGTTACGATGTTCATATAGAAGTATAGAATAATTTAACAAGATAGGTATGATCGATATGTATATTATGACTCAACGACATTTCAGAGGTTTATGTTGATTCGTATCCCTCTTTTTATGATTATGTATTTTCGTGTTTTACTTTTGCCTTACATATTCGGTACATTATTCGTACTGACGTCTCTTTGCCTGGAGACACTGTGTTTCCTTCCACACAGGTTCAGGTAGGTGAGAAAAGGATTTTTCATTGTGGGTCGCCTCTGGATATCAGCTTTTGTTAGTGAGCTCTATTTCCTCCTGGAGTATTGCCGAGTCAGGGTCATCTTTATTGACATCTTATGGCCCTTGTTGGTTTTCATGAAAGTTAGATATAATGTATCTTACCTTATTGGTTTCACGAAACTTAGAAATGATGTATATTGTCTTGTTGATTCATCTGAAAGAGTAAAATTGTATGTTATCTCCATGATGACAGTCAGAAGTGTAACGAATCTATTCTTAATGGATTAGGAGCTCTTACTTAAAGACTCGTATAATGTAGGTATTCATGTTAAAAGGACTCTCTTAGTTTAAGATAAAATGAATGTTGTTGATGATAGTCCCCAAATGCAAATCAAGAATCTAGCGATATTACATCATTACGATAAGTTCATAAAAGTCTCTTATGACTCTTCATGTATGTATGTAGTACCTAGAGGGGGCATGAATATGGTATTATGATTTACCATCGAGCTATGGCTAGTTTGATAAATTATTTATTTCTATTTACAACCGAACTACGACCAGTCGGGCAGTTATCACCAGTTAGGCAGTTATGTATCCTTATTTACCACCGGTTTGGTAGGCACGTATTTACCATCTGGCTATGGCCGGTCGGGCAGTTACCACTGGTTGGATAGTTATATATCATTATTTACCACCGGTTGGACAGGCACATCTTTACCATCAAGCACAACTTCCTTGGTTTCTCCACTCATCACTTTATCTCTAATTTTGCACAACTTCACATCATCATAATGGTAGTCCGAATCTGATCCAAAAAAGATGACCTCACCTCCACACAAGATAGAATCCTACCCGAATTCAAAATATCAAGCCTTATGAAATCGTTGGCTAGAGTCTGGACCTCCAATGCCAAAGAACGCTCATAAGCGATCAGACGAACTAAACTTTCCATGCAGACTGCCTTTCGGCTCAAGGCATCTTGCACCATATTAGCCTTGCGTGGATGGTACAAAATGATCATGTCATAATCTTTCAACAACTCCATCCACCGACATGCCTAGAATTCAAATCTCTCTAATTAAACACGTGTTAAAGACTATGTGGTAGGTATACACCTCACAATGAACACTATATAATTAATGCTTCCAAATCTTTGAGCAAACACAACGACAACCAACGTCAAATCATGAATAAGGTAATTTTTCTCGTGCACCTTCAACTGCCTCGATGCATAAGAAATAACCTTACCCTTCTACATCAACACACAGCCCAACCTAATCCTAGAAGCATCATAATACATAGTAAAGTTCTTTCCCTCCACCAAAAGGGATAGAATCGGGGTTGTGTTCAAAAGAGACTTGAGCTTTTGGAATCTCTCCTCACACTGGTCGGACTACTGAAAAAGCACATCATTCTAAGTCAAACGCGTCAGATGAGAAGAAATAGAAAAGAAACCTTTGACGAACCGGCGATAGTAGCTAGCAAGACCCACTAAACATCGAATCCCTATCACAGAAGTCGGTCTAGGCAAATCCCTAATTGCCTCTATCTTATTTAGGTCAACCATAATCCCATCCTTAGATACCATGTGTCCCAAGAATGCCACAGAACTCAACCAAAACTCACACTTCGAGAACTTATTATACAACTTGTTCTCCTTCAATAAACCAAGGACGACCTTCAAATATTATTCATGCTCCTCCTGACTCTTCGAATAGATCAAGATGCGTCAATGAACACAATCATAAAAGAATCCAAATACAACTTGAATATCCCATTCATCAGATCAATGAACGTTGTGGGGGCATTAGTATGCCCAAAAGACATCACTAAGAACTCATAATGATCATAACGAGTTCGAAAAGTCGTCTTGGAAACATCCTCGGCTCGGATCTTCAGCTGATGATACACATAACTCAAGTAAATCTTAAAAAATATTAAAGCACCCTGAAGCTGATCGAATAGGTCATCAATACGAGGGATCAAATACTTATTTATGATGGTGACCTTATTCATCTATCTGTAATAAATTCACATACGCATGGTGCTATCCTTTTTCTTCATGAACAAGATAGGAGCACCCCATAGAGATACACTACGTCAAATGAAACCCTTACTCAATAAATCCTGAACCTGCTCTTTTAACTCTCTCAACTCTGCTGGAGCCATACGGTACGGAGGAATATGAATGGGTTGAGTACCCACCTCGAGATCAATACAAAAGTTGATATCCTTGTCAGGCAGCATACTCGGTAAATCTGAAAGGAAAACCTTAGCAAACTTGCTAACTACTGGAACAGACTCAAGGGAAGGATTTTCCATACTCGTATCTTGAATCTGAGCTAGATATGCCAAATAACTACCAACTTCCTCGCCTGAATGAAAAAATTGATCTTCTTAGGAATAGGACTGGGAGTGCATCTCTACTCTAACCTCGGATGTCCAGGCATCGCTAACGTGACTATCTTGGAATAACAGTCCAGAATCACATGATACAGTGATAGTCAATCCATCCCCAGAATAATATCGAAATCAACCTTGTCTAAGATGCCCAAATCAACCCAA
This sequence comes from Anisodus acutangulus, assembly GCA_029783415.1. Taxonomy (NCBI): domain Eukaryota; kingdom Viridiplantae; phylum Streptophyta; class Magnoliopsida; order Solanales; family Solanaceae; genus Anisodus; species Anisodus acutangulus. The sequence continues at coordinate 24,727,336 of CM056492.1, read as the reverse complement.
GTATCATAACCCATAAAAGTAACCAAGCAATGCCAATAGACTCAATCTAAAATCACAGAATCACCGACTGGTGTACATACAAATTGGGAAATTAAGCATATCACACCATATATCTAAATCACCAGAAAGGTAGACAGACATATATGAGAATATAGACCCAAGAATAAATAACAGTGAAGCACACACTAATGACATACTAAGACGATACCTGTGATAACTGCATCCGATGCCTCAACCTCTAGTCTACCCGGGAAAGCATAACAATGAGTGTGCACTACCTTGGACTAAGTACTCTGTTGGCCACCTCAGCCGAATGAGATTTATCTCTCCCTGACTAGGATGCACCATAATCGATCTGATGGCTACCACGACCTAACTGAGATCCTCATCGACTAACCTAACCACCGTCCCTCGATGGATGTGCTAGGCTTTTAGGTGCACAAGATACACTAGATACAGATTTGGGGCAATCTCTCCTGAAATGTCCAATCTCAATACATGTGTAACAGTCCTAGCCGCTGAGGGCTGATGAATAGAGATAGAAGAACCCGAACGACCACACCCAGAATACCAAGATTGAGAATCTCTCGAAGACTAGCCCCTACCATAACTACTCTTCCCCGTAGAGACACCATTTATAATCTAAAGGGCTGCCTAAACTGGTCGACGATGCTAAGACTGCTGATATCTACGCTGCTTGCCATAACCACGAGAAGAAGATTCACTGAATTGTCCCTGTCACCTCGCCATCACATACGCTACTATCCTCGCAGCTCATCTATAGTCTCAAAAGAAGCTACAACAGGCACCAACTGCAGTGTAGCCAACTGGAGTGAAATACTCAAACCTCTAACAAAATATCTCGCTCAGCCTCTGTAAGTAACAATGACATTACATAGCACGATAAGACTTTAAAACGAGTCTCATAATCTACAACTAAAGAACCTCTTTGCTCAATCCTCTGAAACTCATCACGCTTACTCAGACGCAAGCTAAGAGGCACATACTTCTCTAAATTGTAAGGCGATTGTTATTCAGGTAGAATGATGTAAATATTGTTATCTTGCCATCAGTAGGGGTAGAACCACAATGAGAAATGCCTATTCCATCTTGTAATTTACCGGTGTTGGTAAATGTAGTTTTAGAAAGAATTGAGATATCGTGAGCTAGTAAAGGTTAGAATGACCGTTATCATGGGCAATAATGAAGAATATTACAATTACATTAATTTCACCCCCGCCCCCCTTTAGAAGATATATTACATTAAATACCCAGGAATTGTTAGATTAGATATGACCTTTGAAGATCTTGAAGATTTAGGAGCCACGCATTTGAATTTTAGTGTGTAAGGTAAATGTTCCCCCCTCTGGGAGGCTCTTGTTTAAAGCAAAGCAGAAATAGTAAGTGCCTTGAAGATATGGTCGATTAAAGGAGAAGGAGTTAAGAGCGAAATACTATTTTGTTACAAATATCTAGACTAAGGTAAGAAGTGAGATTGATAGCAAAGGGATGATACAAATAAAGGTGGGACATGTCAGCAATATGAGAAATAACAGAGAGTCATACGATAGTAATACGACAAGTTGGTAGACAATTAAACCAAAAGACAAGAAGAAGTAAATGTTGAGTTGAGAAGATGAATGCGTTATGAGACTAAGTATCTACTATAAAAATTGAACAGCCAAATGTGAATAGAACATATCAATCGGGTGATTTATCTCCCTAGTTTAGAAAGTATCAATATTAGGAAAATTCCTTAGTTAAATGGAATAAGAGTTGGAACCTCAATAGCTTGTTATAATGAAAGATATTGAGAAGTTGCAAGGTAAGAAATCATACAGTAAGAGAATAAACTGCAAAAGAAAGGGGTAATCCTTAAAAGTTATCAAGAAAGAAGCCCTAAAGATTAAATGTCTTAACTAGAAAATAAAAAAGTCTATTGAGACTGAGAATGCCAATTACGAACACATGACGTTATATCTTTGTAAATGGTTTAGTAATCCCTAGTAAGAGAGAATTGTATTGGAGTAGATTGTAAATTGCTAAAAGATCGAAGAAGTATGGAAGGAGTTGAGACAATAATATGACCTTTTAGAATGCAAATATCTGAATTCAAATAGTGGTCCTCCTCCTATAGGGAAGATAGTGCAATGAAAGATCGATACATAACTCACATGATGATTTAATAAGAAGACGGGAAGGTTATGATGATGAAGTTTTAAGACGAATCATATAGGGTCATCCAAATTTGATGAATGTGTCATGACTATAAAAGATATGTAAGTATCAACGCTAAAAAAGGAATAGTGGAAACCTCCTAGTTAAAGGAATTAAGCAACGATAACAACCACTAGATGTATAAGGCTCAGGAAAGAAGAGCATGGTCTGTAAGCAAAGACAAAGGTAAATAAGCCCAAAAGGGTATTCAGAATTAATGAATGGAAGGGGTGAACTGGGTTAGGATGAAAAATGATATATGAAAAGAAGGCTAGCCATGAGGCCGGAAGAATCGTCAGTCGATTCAAAATTTTACAGTATGGAATGGTCTAAGAGCTTGAAGTTTTAACCTCACCAGTTAGTGATCACAAATCTCAAGAAATAATTCAGATAGAAAATAATTACACAAAAAGGGCTAGCATAAAGTAAATCAAGTTAAGGAGCTGGGAAACCTGGAAAGGAAAACAACAGTTTCAAAGTTTCATTGTCTGCCCCATGTGGCATACAGGTTATTAGAGTATCAGATTGCTTTTATGCTTCTCTTTACAACTTATATTTTCATATTGTTATTAATGCTTTATATACCAGTATATTTTATTCATACTAACGTCTCATTTTCTGAGGACATTGTATTTTATGCTGCAGATTTAGATATAGGTGCAGATAGACCTCCCCAGTAGGAGCTGGTTGAGTTTTGCGGATTGAGTGGTGAGCTTCACTTTATCAGAAGCTACCGAGTCAGAGTCATGAGTTGAGTTTGGTATAGGTACAGTTTGTGGGTAGGTCGGGGCCATGTCTCAGTCATATCACAGTTATGTTTTACATAGACGCTTGTAGATTTGGGATTGTATATTCAGTTGATCTGTTTAACAACCTTGTTGATCTCGTACCATGTTGTATATGGTTTTTGAAATTTTTTTACTTCTCTTGTTGTGACGTCCAGATGATGTCTTGTATATTCATATTGTTATGGCCTTGTCACCATAGTTTCTATTCAGTTACAGGATATGTTTCAGAGTGGTATGCTTGTGTCAGTGTGGCACCGGGTGCTGGCAACCCCCTCCACCCCTAGTTTGGGGTGTGACAAACTTGGTATCAGATCTAAGTCAGTCCTATGGAGTCTACAAGTCATGTCTAGAAGAGTCTTATTTATGGGTGTGTTATGCGCCACACTTATAAGTGAGAGGTTGTCGGGCATTAGGGATGATTTCCATTCTTTAATCTCATAGATCGTGTAGTAGAGCCTAGTTGTAAGAATTTATATCCAAGCGGTAAAGTGATGGAGGTACCCAATGTTTGAAATATAGAAGATTGTAATGAAATCGAAATCCAGATAACCATGAGGAAGGTATTGTTATTCCACCTTCAGTGATGATGGAATCCTAGTGGGAAGTACCTATTTCTGCTACTGATTATGGGCATCAGTGGACGTAATTTTTGAAATAAGTGGGACCTCAAGATATAGTGAGAATTTAGCACTATCCTCAGCATGGTTGGTATCGAAAGGTAGTGCGGTTAGGCGGTGACGCCCCTTTTGAGAACATGTACATGATGCACCTGGAAGTTGTTATTCAGGTGTGACCTTTAAAGATTCTAGTTATGTAAGCAAGCTAGTATGGAACCCTTTGTGCGGAGGGTAAATGTTTCCCTTAGTTAGACCTGTATCAGAAATAAAGAAGAAAAAAACATCAGACATGAGAAAAGGTCATATTATGAGGATAAGAGGTGAGATTTAAAGCAAGAGAATGATGCAAAGGTAAATGAAACATTGGGATAACTATATGAGATGACTAACAGTCGTGAAATAAAGTATAAAGGGATGGCGACCCATAGACAATAAATATAGAATGTAATAAAAAGCAGTAGCGGTTGGGACGTCGAGGGGAAGGTATTATGAGACAGTATTTATTACGAGATTTGAGTAAGTCAGAAATAATAAGATAGGCCATCAAGATGATTTAGATGTTATATCAAGAAACATTAATGTGGAAGTGATCCTTCAGTAAATACGGAATGAAAGCCGAGGACTCTTGAGATGATATAATAAGAGATATCGCGGAGTGGAAAAATAAGCATGTAGGTAGCAAAGGAGTAAATTGCAAGGAGGGGCGATCCTTAAGGGTTAGCAAGGAATGTATCCCAAAGGCTAACGTCTTTGTTATTGGGATTAAGTGTGTCCATCATGAACATGTGACACCTTACTTATGAGTCGTTGAAGGACTGTAGATTTTGATAAACGACGATATGACGACCTGATATCTTAAGAAGTAAATCTCAGTTGCTTGAGAATTAACCCATGGGAGATGGTGCGGGAAGAAGCTAACATAGACTTGTACGATGGTTTAGTAAGCAAATACAGAGGTTCCAAAGAGAAGTTTTGCAGCGGCTAAGATTACATTACCTAGAATTTTTAGAATGGGCCATGAGCGACAATAGATATGTACGTACTAATATTAAGAAAAAAATGGTAGTGACTCCCATTTAGAGGGGTTAAAGCAACAGTAAAGGCCACTAGACGTATGGGGTTTGAAAAGGGAAATCTGGAAAGTAATCAAAGGAAAAAAACATATGTAGGCTCAAGAGGAGCTACTCAGAATTTATGAAAAATGGGTAAGTCGCGTTTCGTCGAGAAAGAATATATGCAGACCCTAGAAGAAGAGGAGTAGAATGGTCGGGTGAGCCATCAGACTATGCAATATTTATATTAAGAAACGGTCGTAGCACTTAAGTCTTGATCTGGAAAGCAAGCGGGGACAACTATTGGGAAGTGTTTCAAGAAGGAAGTAATAGCATGAGAGGCTAGCATAAAGCGGACGAGCTGAAGGGCTACGAAGCCTGGAAGTAAACGTTGATCGTTAAGGATGATACTCATAATGACCAAAAGGATATGTAATAGTAAGGAGAAAGATAAGCAAAAAAAGATTAGGGATATCCCAGATCTCGCAAGAATATACAATTACGAATTTCTAAAAGCATATTGTTGGTAGATATCTATTAAGAACAAGAGAAGGATTTAATCCATATAAATTGACTCCCCGATAATGGTGACGGTTGAATAAGGACCAAAATTTGATTTCAAAGTAGAGTGTGAGGCTAGATACAGAAAAAACCTTTGAACAATAGAGGTTGAGATCAGTTGATGCATTGCAAAGTGCCTACCCATAAGAAATAAGAGGACAAAGTTGTTTGTAACTAAAGATCAAATGGGAAAGCTAAGCCCATGACTTAGGTTCAACAATAGTGAGCCCACATTAGAGGTATAACAACTAGGATCTTCAGTATAAAGTTGAGACGAGTTTCTCTCATCAATAATTAAAGATGTTCTCTCGGATGAGTCGCTATGGTATAAAAGCTTATGAGCCCTCTTAAGTAGAATAGAGATTCTTGGAAAGAAAAAGAAAGTACATAAGCAAAGGTGGACACAGAAAATATCATAAAGCGTGATCCTCCTTAGGGGGGGGGGGGAGATCTTGGAAGTTAAATTTTAGCAGAATGAGTATCCCACAATATGGTTGAAAGACAAGAGTATAGAATTGTTCCAGCCGACCGATCCAGAGTCCAATCAAGGGACTAACTCAATGATAGAGGTGTTATATATAACTTGGTAATAACCCTCTTGTAAGGGATGGAGTAGAAGATGACCATATAGAAACCCGATCATGTTACCTTCCAAGGAATAAGTTCAGCTGAACATCATAATAACCTTTAGAGTAACCTAACATGAAATAGGTAAATGGTTTAGCCTATATCGAGGCCAAAAAAAAGGAAGGACTAGACAGTTTAAAGGTTTAATTTCAAGACTCCAATGATAACAGAGCGGGACAGGGGGAATAATAGTGTCACCCTGATGGCAAAAGGAAAAGTAGGGACAAGGGGAGAGTTAAAGTTGATACCATCCAAAGGTAGGGTTCCTTGGAAATAGAGCCAATGTCAGAGTTAAAGTGAGACACAGTTCTCCAGCACTAAGTCAATCTTGTATTCAAGTTTAGCCGCATTAAAGGTAACTTTCATCTCCATCTTATTCTTAGGATTTTGCAAGTGTTTGAGGTATGATTGTTAAAGATTCCTTGTAGAACAAGTACTTATGAACCTTTAGATTAAGCTATGTTGTTGTGGGTTGTTTTATGTGACCTAAAAGTACAATATGAAGTTGGGGAATTGTTGATTAAGCTATGGTGATGGGGACAATAGTAGAGGAGATTGTTAGGTTGATATATGTATAGATTAAACTACAAAAAATCTTACAACGCTATGCACACAAGGTGTTTGACAAAATGTCTAAATGAACTTTCTTACAAACTATAAATCTATTTCTTGATACCAATCATTCGTATGATGTTGATAATCATCCGTAGAGCATACATGGGTTTATGGAATCTATATAGCTAAGTAAATAAGGTATGTAAGGCTTACCCTTCTTTCAATCTATTTGATCATAAAGAAAATGTCGTAAATCGAATGTTCCTTATCCTAACCTTATTCATGAATATAGAATTATGTCTACTCTTATAAAAAATGTCATGACAATCTTCTATGTCCCTTGTCGAGAGTACTTTCTGCATTTTACTTCATTTCTCTCGTATTGACATAGTATGTGTCCTTGTTGATTTCTCGAAAGCTATAAATTGCCTATTGGATCTCCCCTCAGTGATTCATTTGAAAAGATAGAATGATAGTATCCACATAATGTTAGTCGGAGGTGTAACAACCCTACATCAGTCTAACATGTTCATACAATATTCCATGTTCTCCGGATGGCTCCCACGTATATGTATATATATTTTGTCACACACCAACCTAGGTGAGGTGGATAGGCACCTTGTGCCTTACGTACATAAGCTATCCATCTTATAAAACCATTAAACTTACTACATTTACACACTTGCAAGCAGAAAATTCCAACAACATATATTTATTATCTGCATAGGCCTATGAGGCCTCGATATTTACAGACACTGTACCAATATACTGAACCTGACCACATGCATATGTGAGTCTACAAAAGCCTCTAAGAACATCTGACTGACATAACATAGTTGATACAGGGCCCTCGACATACCTAAAATATCAAAATGATATAAATATGACCCTGACTCGGCAATACTCCAGGAGGAAATAGAGCTCACTAACAAAAGTTGATATCCAGAGGCGACCTACAATGAAAAATCCTTTTCTCGCCTACCTAAACCTGTGTGGAAGGAAACATAGCGTCTCCAGGCAAAGAGACGTCAGTACGAATAATGTACTGAATATGTAAGGCAAAAGTAAAACACGAAAATACATAATCATAAAAAGAGGGATACGAATCAACATAAACCTCTGAAATGTCATTGAGTCATAATATACATATAGATCATACCTATCTTGTTAAATTATTCTATACTGCTACATGAACATCGTAACTCTAACTATTTTACTGCCTAACTAATCAACAGTAATATCCAAACCAACCGTAGCTTGATGGTAAACATGTGTCTGCCTAACTAGTGGTAAATAATGATATATAACTATCCAACCAGTGGTAACTGCCTGACCAACCACAACCAGATGGTAAATACGTGCCTACCAAACTGGTGGTAATTAAGGATACATAACTGCCTAATCGGTGATAACTGCCCGACTGGTTGTACTCCGGTTGTAAATAGAAATAAAAAATCTGCCCAACCAGCCATAGCTCGATGGTAAATCATAATACCATATCCATGCCCCCTCTAGGTACTACATACATACATGAAGAGTGATAAAAGACTTCTATGAACTTATCGTAATGATGTAATATCGCTAGATTCTTGATTTGCATTTGGGGACTATCATCAACAACATTCATTTTATCTTAAACTAAGATAGTCCTTTTAACATGAATACCTACATTATACAAGGCCTTAAGTAAGAGCTCCTAGTCCATTAAGAATAGCGTCGTTACACTTTTGACTATCATCATGGAGATAACATACCATTTTACTCTTTATACAAATCAACAAGACAATATACATCATTTCTAACTTTCGTGAAACCAATAAGTTAAGATACATTATATCTAACTTTCATGAAAACCAACAAGGTCCATAAGATGTCAATAAAGATAAGATGCTATAAGGGGTGGAAAGTAATCACCTACCGTGTTATAAGACGCATAGTATGGCGGTTACTATATTATTATTGAGATAGATTTTTATAAGACCTTGTGTGGTTAGGGGTATAGATTGTCGATGAATTTCCTTGACGTAAGAAAATAAAGCGTTATTTAAACCTATGTTAGTTCTGTTATCCCTAGAGTTGAGAACGAAGTAAAGTTCCTACAGGAGTAAATATCAATAGTGTAGGATTGAGAAAAGTCACCCGCCAGTGTGCAATGTTGAGATCTAAGGGACGATGTTCTTGATGGGATACCATTGAGGGCCTTACCCATAAAGGTGTAATAAGAATTCATCCAGGAAGGCAAGTTTAGCTCCAGATACAACAAAGCATAATGTTACTCAAGGATTTAGCCAAGTGACTTCTACGCTTGGGATTACCTTCGGCACTAGAGGGAGTTCACTCAGTTTTCACACATTGGTATCTCTGAAATACATAGGAAATTTCTCTCGTATGTTACCTATCGAGAATGTTCAGATTACTAAAGACATGTATTAAAAAGATGTTTTGACTACTATCATTTATCACTATGTCCAGAAGTTTCAGACTCATGAGATGGCATTTTTTAAAGTACTATGGGAAAATAATGGCATAAACATAATGATGAGGGTGGCTGAGAAAGGCATAAGATATAGATATTCTCTCATAGTCCGGACATATAGAAACGCAACATTTGTGAGATACAATTCCCTTATTTCATGCACTTGTTGTCTAAGGTAAGGCTTCACTAATCTTGTATATTTTCTAACTCGTCCTTGGTTAGCTAGTGGAATTGGTAAAGATAACCCATGAGAATTGAGCCAAGCTCTATGATGAAGGTGTGTTGGTTGTTAAGTTGCTTTGATTGAGTTCTTGAGGTAATCATAACTATAAGTTGAAGGATATGGGGTTAGAGGTTATGAAATATGTGTGGTTGTTGTTTCTTTGATTGTTGTTGTTGTTTTTATGGTTGTGTTGTTGTTATTTAGAGGGAAGTGATGGCTTATGAATAGCCTTGTACACTATAGTTGAGAAGTACGCCTTCTATGTGCTCGTTGAATTGTCCGAATGAATTGATTCCTAGTTGGTTGATCTTACTTTGACACAAACCCTCTATATTGTGTAGATGATCACCCATGAAGCATTCGAGAGTTTGTGAGGAGATGGTAATCAATCAAAGTAGGTATGTAATGATATTCCCTTCCTTCAAAGGCATGACATCTAAAGTAATTATTGTTTTCAAAAGAAACGTCCAAAGAACTATTCTACTCATTTTTCAATTATTCCCTATCGGGAGTAGTTCCATTACCATTATTGCTTTTTATGTTCATTATTGAGTGGCCGGTGAGACCATACTTCTTTTTGATGGAGTCTCTCAAGTAACAGTCTTGTATTCTGACAAGTTGTCATTGAAAAGCAAAAGAAAAGACCGAACCAAAGTTAACAGCTTAAAGTCGTGGTTACCTTCAATAGACGGGTCTTATTCAAATGTTGTTGTTTTCATTGAACATACCTTTTATTTTATTATTGTATTCGGTGTATCTTGTTTGTCTCTAAAGTTTATAGACCTCAAAAGAAGGATTCTAAAGAGTTAATCGTCGAGTCGACCAAGAGTAAACTAAAGTCAAAGAGTTGTGACTCTCAAAGAGGCCAAGTGCAATGATTATTACAGTACAATATCCACACAACCGAACCTATACCGGTGGGTAGCTATATACAAATATATATTATTCACACCACTGTTGTGACCAGCTGGTCAAAATTTGTACATATACATTATACACAACGCGCTATGCTATAGTCTTTTAGGATAGGCGCTTATATGTGTATCCATACATACACCTCAGAGTATATCTTAGGGAAGTGATATGTTACACCTTGGGTTATATTCCAAGGGCATATTATAAACCACAGTTGATATACCATGAGGTCAGTACAATTTTAGAGTTTCATTATTCGCCTCATATGGCATACAAGTTATCAGAGTATCAGAATGCTTTTATGCTTCTCTTTACAGCTTATATTTTCATATTGCTATTCATTCTTTACATACTAGTGTGCATGTCTTGCAGATTCAGATAAAGTGTAGATAGACCTCCCTAGTAGGAGCTGGTTGAGTTCCATGGATCGAGTGGTGAGCTTTACTTCATCCGAAGATACCGAGTCAGAATTATGAGCAGAGTTTGGTACATGTATAGTTGGTGGGTAGGTCGGGGCCCTGTCCCGGTCATATCACAATTATGTTTTCCATAGAGGCTTGTAGTTTTGGGTTGGTATATTCAGTTGATTTGTACGACGACCTTGCCCGTCTCATACCATATTGTATATGGTGTTTGAAGTTGTTGTACTTCTCTTGTTGTGACGCCCAGATTGTGTCTTGTATATTAATATTGTAATCGCCTTGTCGGTCGTAGTTTTTATTCAGTTACAGGCTATGCTTTAGAGTGGTACGCTAGTGCCAGTGAAGCACCGGATGCCCCCCTCCTAGTTTGGGGTGTGATAATAAAGTTCCCTATAAAGGAATAGAAAGGTAGTTCAAAGGTAATGTTTAGTATGAGATTACCCCGCTCTTATCAGAAATACTACCCAGATGATTGATGGTCAACAGATTTATAAGATTGACCCATTTCTCGCCAAAATGAGCTATTCGCACAGCCGAGGATCATACAAGCAAAATATATAGTAGAATATACAACTTTAGGACATTGCAATGTCTATTATCTTAGATAGAGGAGCTAAGTTACAATGAACTTCTAGAAATTCCTTCAGAAAGGTTAGTAGCACATGAAAAACTTGATATAATTTTATACTCGATAAGTGACCAGGCTGAAATCATGACACAGATGCTTGATGACATGTTACAGGCAGGTATCCTAGGTTTCCAAAGAGATTGGGAAGATAAATTACCCCACAACAAGTTTTGTATCATAGTAGTTATCATCCTAACATCTAAATGGATCCTTATGAGACCTTGAATGGTCAAAAATACAGATCTTCCATTAATTGATTCGACATGAGAAAATAGGAGTAGTGTATACTGGTAGCTAAACTCATTCTACTGTCCTAAGAGCAGTATTGTCCTAAGATTATTTGATATTCTGTCTGTTTCTCTTCCCGTTCATACCTTGTTGATATCCTCTACTTAAAATTTGTTCTTAGTCTACAGAATAAGGTAGTTGTTCTGATCTGTTAGTTAAAGGTATCCGATTAATCCCCGGATCAAACGTTGACGAGCCTGAAACTTTCGTTGGAGTAGCTTGTAAGCTTAGGTGATAGAGCCGGACCCGGATTTGGTGTCACATTGCCAGATACTTAGGATAAAAATGACTACCTAATACTCGAAACTTAGAATAACAGAAAGTAAGCATAGGATACCTGCTAAGGTCAGAATAGGAAAACAAACGGTCAAGAATATCATCTAATTTAAAGGATAATAGCTCTAAAGGATAGTAGTCTCCCCCTTTATTAAGAACCCCTTCTACATAAGTATTACTTTATGAAAACCCATCCTTCCTTTGAAAGAATTAGGAGCGCTAATTATATGAAATTAGAATGTATAACAGAAAAGAATAGGCTTATAAAATAAAAAAATGAAGTTATAAAGGATTTAAATTATTATAGAACTCTAGTACCCTCTGAGTCTCTAGATCCCTACTGTCAAACAATAGTTAGACAAGTAATCATAAATAAAATGGTTAGCTTATATAAGGGAAACCTTAACCTAGGATATTTACTAGAAAGACAAGAGAATTTAATTCATAACTCAGATTATATGCTATGCTTATATACATCCCAGTTCTAAATGAATAAATCTGAAGGTGATAACATGTTAAACAGTGAGAACCTAGCTACCTCAACCTCAAAGATTGCTAAGGTAGAAAGAGAGTTACAGAACTAGAACATTCCAAAAGAATCTTTCAAATCTGTTTATGAAACTGGAAGGTTTGATTTTATAAAAAATTATAATATTAAGACTTGTGAATCCACTATAGCTATAAATAACTCAAAATAAGTTATTAAGCTATTAGCAGCTCAATATATAAACAGATACAAAAAGGATTACAACTTCCTACACATAGGACTTGTACAAGTTGCAGTCAAACCTTTGTATCGCCTTGGTTTAGACACGTCCATCTGCCTCTTATTAAGAGATGCCCGACTGTTAAACTTTGATGACTCCCTATTAGGAGTCTTACAAAGCAATTTAGCTAGAGGCCAAGTATATTTTAATTGCTACCCAAAATTTTCAGTTGATATTAATGATCAAAATGTTATGGATACCCTAACATTGAATATCAAAACAAAAAACATGAATAGCAAAGTAAATACCAGAGAAATAACTGTAATATACAGAGTGTACTACAGACTAATGAAAACTACTTTAGCCCCAAAGGATAAATTAATGAGTAACAAAGGAGCTACAATGCTTATGGAAGCAAACCAAGAGCACAGTAATATATTTGTTCCTCGAATGTTGAAATGGAATGAAATTTTAGCAAAGGATGAATGGCAATTCGAGACCATCACTCAACCAAAATTAGAGCCAGAAAGTTCAAAATTGAACAAATAATACAGTATCCCAATGGATCTATTGACTTAAAATTTTTAAGATCAAATTCTAAGTCCTCTTCTAGATACTCATTCGCAGCATCTTCTTCCAAACCCCGGGAGGACAAATGCTATTCCGAAGAAAATTCTGCAAACTCTGCTCCTGACGGAGAATAAAAGATAAGAGGAGTAGATTATACTTCGGCCATACCTAAAGTCCACTACGAACGTATTATAAGGACCAGCAGTCCCACTGAGAGTGAAATGCAAGACCCTCTACTGTCCAGGGAAAGAGGAACCCTTGGCATGATTAAATCAGAAAACAATTTCAAAATAGACTTTAAACTCTTAGGAGAATTATGGACTTGCCCTGAGAATGCCCTTAAAAGAAAATGGTATGTAGAAACCTATGAAGAAAACATAAGGTTATCTTTTAGAAAACAGTGGATTAAAGATATGAAGAGAGTCAATTGCAATATTGAATTCTTCAAATGGTTTGAAATCACAGGACAGTTAAAGGATAAAAAGGAATCTCTTAGCACTCTTGTCAATAAATGGTATACCAGTACCAAGACAGTAGATTCTGAAATCCCACCATTAGAACAAATCAAGATTCCTATAGGAGGTGAAATTATAATAGCCTCTCCTTTCGAAAGAGAATTAAAAGGCACCGATGGCGGTATACTGGTAGAAAGAGAAGATATTAACAAAGTCATCCAACTAAATAATTACACCAACCAACTACTTCACGTAGTCTCAAACCAGCTTAACCAGGCTAATAATAAATCGACCTTAAAGGACAAACCAGAGTCCTCAAAAATTAATAATACTAATAGAGAATCTAATCCCCTATTTAAAATACCTCAATTTTCAGCCAGTAATTACCCAACCTTAAATGAAAAGGTTGACATAAGCGATAAAATGCTAGAGAGATTAAATCAAAGAATGAAAGATCTTAACATCAGAACCAATGGTAAAGGGATTCAAACCATTACTAGTAACAACCATGACATTAATAAGCTATCCAAACATGCTGGGGGAAAAAATTACTATAGTAAGCCTACTTTCCCAGATATGCAGTTTGAAAAGGATCAGTACCAGACCCACTCGTCATTTTCAGGAACAGAAATCTCAGAGTGGAATATAGATGGCTTAGCAGAGGGCCAAATCTATTCCAAATTACATGAAATGGGTATAGCCATAACGGCCCATAGAATAAAAAAAAACAGCGACAAAAAAACCGCTAAAATCTTAACCTCTGGATTCACCGGGATGCTAAAAAATTGGTGGGATAACTACCTCACCGAAGAAATAGGGAAAGCATACTAAATGCCACTGATATAATACAAATAGTAAATCCAGACAGAACTATAGGACAGGAGGTCCGAGAGGACGCTACTGACCATCTTGTCTTTGTATAGCCAAACATTTTATAGGAGAACCTAAACTCTTCCAAGAAAAAAGTTTAGAAATCCTCAATAATCTAACCTGCCCTAAACTCCACGATTTTAGATGGTATAAAGATATCTTCCTTAACAAAGTTATGATAAGAGAAGACTGTAACCATGATTATTGGAAAGAAAGGTTTATAAGCGGCCTGCCTGCTTTATTTGCAGAGAAGGTCAGAACTACCATTAGAAATAAATATGGCGGTGAAACCCCTTATAGCCTAATGACTTATGGAGATATAATAAGTTATATTAATCTCACTGGCTTAGAGTTGTGTAACAACTTAAAACTAACAAACCAATTGAAAAAGGAACGAAAAACTTCGAGAAATGAAATAGGTAGTTTTTGCGAAGACTTTGGTTATGTTAAGTTAATAGCTCCCTCCAACAAGATCGCAAAAATCTATAAAAGGCAGAATAAAAATATTGCTCCCAAAACCAGATATAAAAATTACAAGAGAAGATCCAAAGTTAAAGAATCTTCAGACCATAAAACAAATTACAAAGCTTCCCCAAAAAAAGGAAAATGCTGGAATTGTGGAAAGGCCGGTCACATGGCCAATGAATGTAAAAAACCTAATAAAAAGAAAGAAAAATAAATTTATTAGAACTAAACGCTGATATAAAAGATAAGCTTTACACTATTCTTGAAGAATACTCTAGTGACTCTTCTGAAGAATACAGTGATGAAGAATTATTGGACGTTGACTATAGCTCAGACAACTCCAACTCCAGTAATGACTGCAATTGTACAGGAATATACTGTACCTACAATAATCAATTTATTAACATTATCTCTAGTAGCAGTCAAGAGTTCTTCTTTGATATAATAGAACATATCGAAGATGAAGACCTTAAAAAATAGTATCTTATTGAATTAAAAAAGCTTATTATTAATCATAAAAATAAGAAAAAGGACGTTGAGCCTTTTAATATGAAACATGTTTTACATAAATTCAAGGCAGCTAAAACTGATACCACTCTGCAAGATTTGCAAGGAGAAGTATCTCAGCTTAAACAAGAAATTAGCGAGGTTAAAGAAAGACTCAGTTCAATAGAAACAGAGTCCTTTGCCAATAGATTAATCAAAGATCTAAATCCTTTAGGAGAGATACTCGCCCCCGAAACTTCCAAAGAAATAGCAACAGTTAGTTCAGACGAAGAAGATAAGGATGAAGAAACCTCTAGTCTCGAAATATCTGGTCTTAAAACGATCTCGAGAGTAAAAGCTTTAAGCTACCATATCACAGTTAACCTTGTTATAAACAAGAATTTTATGCTCAATAAAATAGGCCTCCTAGATACAGGAGCAAATCAAAACTGCATCTCGGAAGGATTAATTCCAACAAAGTACTTAGAAAAAAGTACCTCCAAGCTTTACTCATGACGGGGAGAAAGGTTAAAAATAAATTATAAACTATCTAAAGCTCATATTTGCAATAATGGATTCTGTTTTATAAACGACTTTGTGATTACCAGAAATATTACTGAAGAAGTTATATTAGGTGTTCCCTTTTTAACCTAGATAAAGCCTTATACAACAAAATTAGATGGAATTTACACTACCTCTTTAGGGAAAGAAATCACTTTTCCCTATCTAAATCCTCTTTCGACAAACCAACGTAAATTCGTTAAACAAAAAACAATTTTTAGAATTCACCCTTTAACCAATCAAATAAATTATTCCAAAGAAGATATAAATATTAAAAGGATAGAATCCACTTTAAAAACCCCGAAGGTAGTTAGCAAAATAAAAAAAATACATAAATCAATAGAATTAGAGGTATGCTCAGAATTACCCAGCGCCTTTTGGGAAAGAAAGAAACATGTGGTAACATTACCATACGTAGACAGCTTTAATGAAGATATTATTCCCACAAAGGCCAGACCAATTCAGACGAGCCACGATCTCATGGAATATTGTAAAAAGGAAACCAATGATTTACTTCAAAAGAAAATCATTCGGCCCTCAAAATCCCAATGGAGCTATTCAGCATTTTATGTAAATAACAGCGCTGAAAAGGAAATAGGAGCACCCAGGCTTGTAACTAATTATGAGCCTCTTAATCAGGTATTAAAATGGATTAGGTACCCAATACCTAATAAACGAGATCTATTAAAAAGAACATATAAAGCTAATGTCTATAGTAAATTCGATATGAAGTCAGGATTTTGGCAGATTCAAATCGAAGAAAAGGATAAGTAAAAAACAACTTTTAATGTCCCCTTTGGACAATATGAATGGAATGTTATGCCTTTCGGGCTTAAAAATGCCCCATCAGAATTCCAGAATATTATGAATAATATATTCAACCATTATAGTCAATTCTCTAAAGTTTATATAGATGATGTCCTTATATTCTCGGAAAGTATAGACCAGCATTTTAAACACCTTAATACATTCGTCAAAACAATTAAGCAAAACGGTCTAGCGGTAAGCGCAAAAAAGGTAAAACTTTTTCAAACATCAATTAGGTTCTTAGGCCATGACCTCTATCAAGGAACCTATAAACCAATTTGTAGAGCCATAGAGTTCTCAACCAAGTTTCCAGATGAATTGACTGATAAAACCCAAGCTCAAAGGTTCTTAGGAAGCCTAAACTATGTAGCAGATTTTATTCCTAAAGTCCGACAGGTCTGCGAACCTCTTTATAAAAGACTTAAGAAAAATTCAGTCTCTTGGTTAGAAGACCAAACCAGAGCAGTTAAGCAAGTCAAAGAAATAGTACAAAAGCTCCCTTGTCTAGGAATCCCAAATCCTGAAGCTTATATGATCGTCGAAACAGACGCCTCCGACATTGGGTACGGTGAAATTCTTAAACATAAATTATCTCCTGAGTCCACATAACAGTTGGTTAGATTCACCTCTGGAGTCTGGAACTCAGCTCAGAAAAATTATAGTACAATTAAAAAGGAAATCTTGTCTATAGTGCTATGCATCAAAAAATTTCAAGACGACCTAATTAATAAAGAATTTTTACTAAGAGTCATGTAAAAGCGACCAAAGACGTTTTACAAAAAGATGTTAAAAACCTTGTTTCTAAACAATTTTTTGCCAGGTGGCAGGCACTACTGTCACGTTTTGATTTCAAAATTGATTTTATAAAAGGTGAAGAAAATTTTTTGCCAGATTTCTTAACAAGAGAATTCTTGCAGGGAAACCTGAGGCCAAGCTTTCCGGGCTCTCGCCCGATGAGATGCCCCTTTCAGCTTAAACCAGAAGAAAAAATGAAACATCCCTTTATACCAAAAAAAAAACCAGACCCCTTCACAACACCAGCTACGAAGGAAGATTCTCCATACTAGCGGAGTTCCCCAGAGTACCAGAAGGTAACAAAAGCTCAGCCCCTTCAAAGGATCTAGTAACAGGTAAAACGCAGACACTGCCATTCAAGGCATCCCCATCAGAAGTACAGACCAGGGATAATTACAAAATGCAATCCCCGGAATCTTAGTCAGAAGCAGTAAAACCAGTAACTCCTCTTAAGAAGGAGACTACATCAGCAAGCAGCAGCACCCACCTTCCAAAATGGGAATTTATTGTATCTCGGGCTCTACCAATAATGGCACTAGATAAACAGTATGAAAACTTCAGGGTACAAGATCTACTAAAACCCTGTTACACCAACTACCAGTATGTAGATACCCAAGATCCTATTAAAACTAGGAAATATTATGAATTTATTCTCATAGATACCGACTCAATAGAAGTCGAACACAACTACTTCAAAAATAACCCATAATCGATTGAATATTCCAAGTTCACAATAAAAAAGATACTAAGCCCCTTTAACTGGTATGTAGATCACCTACACACCCCAATACCGTTATCCATAAGTCACAAGCCCCAGACGTATAATTGGTATGATTAAAAAGACTCCTAGTTTAACTTCCTATATGTCCGCCCCAATACCCACACATGGTTTGTTAAGTATTCGGAGGGACTAAAAGAAAAGGTCATCCCCAGATGGTTCTACGAATGGTGGAACATATTCGGAAGAAATTTATAGGTAATAGCACCAAGCTTCCAAAATCGATATACAGGTTTCCTAGAGGAACAACAAATTTCAACTCTACTAGAACATATTAAATTATGCAAATTCTTCATACATAAACGAATATCATATATATTAAATTGGTCCTTTGACATTCAAGAAATGAATAGGATTCGTTATCTCAGTAAAACCATCAAAATCAAAGGATGGAGTCCCAAAGTTAAAGAAGAAACTCAAGTAAAAAAAGAGAAGAAGAGTTCATCTTTATCTGGAGAAACTTCAGTCTCCAAAGTAGAGGTAAAAAGGAGGCTCTTAGAAGCCTTATCCAAATTAGAAGATAATGAGGATCCTAGTCATATAATGGAATTAATCGACACGACTTCTTCCAGTACCAGCAAACCAGACAACATAGATATGCTGGCCCCGAGAGGAATAGCCCAATCTGACTTAAATCAGAAGCAGACATAAAGCAGAAGTAGACATAAAGCAGAAGATTCTTCAAAAAGCAGGTGACTCTTCGGAAAAGTAAAAGGCAAGGGCATCATGAACAGTAAAAGACAAATGACCCTTCGGAAAAGCAAAAGCCATTTTGAAAAGCCATTTGATCTTAGCCGTCCATCTGTAATTAGATTATACTTCCCCTAGGCCTATATAAGGCTCTCAAGTTGTAACACTTAAGGCATCCAAAAATTACCCCCTCAAACATTTTCTCTGCCTGATTTCCCCTGTAACTATGCTTTCAATTTCAACGAAATAAATTTGTAAGTCCTTAAAGTTCTTCAAAGTTCTTTATTCTTCTTCCTTTACTGCTTTATTAATTATTTTCAAATACAATACTTCTATCACCATAAATGTGGATCGAAGTATTATATTTGAAAATAATTAATAAAGCAGTAAAGGAAGAAGAATAAAGAACTTTGAAGAACTTTAAAGACTTACAAATTTATTTCGTTGAAATTGAAAGCATAGTTACAGGGGAAATCAGGCAGAGAAAATGTTTGAGGGGGTAATTTTCGGATCCCTTAAGTGTTACAACTTGAGAGCCTTATATAGGCCTCGGGAAAGTATAATCTAATTACAGATGGACGGCTAAGATCAAATGGCTTTTTCAGAAGGCTTTTTCTTTTTCGAAGGGTCATTTGTCTTTTACTGTTCATGGGGCCCTTGCCTTTTACTTTTCCGAAGGGTCACCTGCTTTTTGAAGAGTCTTCTGCTTTATGTCTGCTTCTGCTTTATGTCTACTTTATGTCTGCTTCTGATTTAAGTCAGATTGGGCAATTCCTCTCGGGGCCAGCATATCTATGTTGTCTGGTTCGCTGGTACTGGAAGAAGTCGTATCGATTAATTCCATTATATGACTAGGATCCTCATTATCTTCTAATTTGGATAAGGCTTCTAAGAGCCTCCTTTTTACCTCTACTTTGGAGACTGAAGTTTCTCCGGATAAAGATGAACTCTTCTTCTCTTTTTTTACTTGAGTTTCTTCTTTAACTTTGGGACTCCATCCTTTGATTTTGATGGTTTTACTGAGATAACGAATCCTATTCATTTCTTGAATGTCAAAGGACCAATTTAATATATATGATATTCATTTATGTATGAAGAATTTGCATAATTTAATATGTTCTCGTAGAGTTGAAATTTGTTGTTCCTCTAGGAAACCTGTAAATCGATTTTGGAAGCTTGGTGCTATTACCTATAAATTTCTTCCGAATATGTTCCACCATTCGTAGAACCATCTGGGGATGACCTTTTCTTTTAGTCCCTCCGAATACTTAACAAACCATGTGTGGGTATTGGGGCGGACATATAGGAAGTTAAACTAGGAGTCTTTTTAATCATACCAATTATACGTCTGGGGCTTGTGACTTATGGATAACGGTATTGGGGTGTGTAGGTGATCTACATACCAGTTAAAGGGGCTTAGTATCTTTTTTATTGTGAACTTGGAATATTCAATCGATTATGGGTTATTTTTGAAGTAGTTGTGTTCGACTTCTATTGAGTCGGTATCTATGAGAATAAATTCATAATATTTCCTAGTTTTAATAGGATCTTGGGTATCTACATACTGGTAGTTGGTGTAACAGGGTTTTAGTAGATCTTGTACCCTGAAGTTTTCATACTGTTTATCTAGTGCCATTATTGGTAGAGCCCGAGATACAATAAATTCCCATTTTGGAAGGTGGGTGCTGCTGCTTGCTGATGTAGTCTCCTTCTTAAGAGGAGTTACTGGTTTTACTGCTTCTGACTAAGATTCCGGGGATTGCATTTTGTAATTATCCCTGGTCTGTACTTCTGATGGGGATGCCTTGAATGGCAAAGCAACCGCGTTTTACCTGTTACTAGATCCTTTGAAGGGGCTGAGCTTTTGTTACCTTCTGGTAGTCTGGGGAACTCCGCTAGTATGGAGAATCTTCCTTCGTAGCTGGTGTTGTGAAGTGGTCTGGTTGAATTTTTTGGTATAAAGGGATGTTTCATTTTTTCTTCTGGTTTAAGCTGAAAGGGGGGTCTCATCAGGCGAGAGCTCGGAAAGCTTGGCCTCAGGTTTCCCTGCAAGAATTCTCTTGTTAAGAAATCTGGCAAAGAATTTTCTTCACCTTTTATAAAATCAATTTTGAAATCAAAACGTGACAGTAGTGCCTGCCACCTGGCAAAAAATTGTTTAGAAACAAGGTTTTTAACATCTTTTTGTAAAACGTCTTTGGCTGCTTTACAGTCGACTCTTAGTAAAAATTCTTTATTAATTAGGTCGTCTTGAAATTTTTTGATGCATAGCACTATAGACAAGATTTCCTTTTTAATTGTACTCTAATTTTTCTGAGCTGAGTTCCAGACTCCAGAGGTGAATCTAACCAACTGTTCGGTGAACTCAAGAGATAATTTCTGTTTAAGAATTTCACCATACCCAATATCGGAGGCGTCTGTTTCGACGATCATATAAGCTTCAGGATTTGGGATTCCTAGACAAGGGAGCTTTTGTACTATTTCTTTGACTTTCTTAACTGCTCTGGTTTGGTCTTCTGACCAAGAGACTGAATTTTTCTTAAGTCTTTTATAAAGAGGTTCGCAGACCTGTCGGACTTTAGGAATAAAATCTGCTACATAGTTTAGGCTTCCTAAGAACCTTTGAAGCTGGGTTTTATCAGTCAATTCATCTGGAAACTTGATTGAGAACTCTATGGCTCTACAAATTGGTTTATTGGTTCCTTGATAGAGGTCATGGCCTAAGAACCTAATTGATGTTTGAAAAAGTTTTACCTTTTTTGCGCTTACCGCTAGACCGTTTTGCTTAATTTTTTTGACGAATGTATTAAGGTGTTTAAAATGCTGGTCTATACTTTCCGAGAATATAAGGACATCATCTATATAAACTTTAGAGAATTGACTATAATGGTTGAATATATTATTCATAATATTCTGGAATTCTGATGGGGCATTTTTAAGCCCGAAAGGCATAACATTCCATTCATATTGTCCAAAACATTAAAAGTTGTTTTTTACTTATCCTTTTCTTCGATTTGAATCTGCTAAAATCCTGACTTCATATCGAATTTACTATAGACATTAGCTTTATATGTTCTTTTTAATAGATCTCGTTTATTAGGTATTGGGTACCTAATCCATTTTAATACCTGATTAAGAGGCTCATAATTAGTTACAAGCCTGGGTGCTCCTATTTCCTTTTCAGCGCTGTTATTTACATAAAATGCTGAATAGCTCCATTGGGATTTTGAGGGCCGAATGATTTTCTTTTGAAGTAAATCATTGGTTTCCTTTTTACAATATTCCATGAGATCGTGGCTCATCTGAATTGGTCTGGCCTTTGTGGGAATAATATCTTCATTAAAGCTGTCTACGTATGGTAATGTTACCACATGTTTCTTTCTTTCCCAAAAGGCGCTGGGTAATTCTGAGCATACCTCTAATTCTATTGATTTATGTATTTTTTTTATTTTGCTGACTACCTTTGGGGTTTTTAAAGTGGATTCTATCCTTTTAATATTTATATCTTCTTTGGAATAATTTATTTGATTGGTTAAAGGGTGAATTCTAAAAATTGTTTTTTGTTTAACGAATTTACGTTGGTTTGTCGAAAGAGGATTTAGATAGGGAAAAGTGATTTCTTTCCCTAAAGAGGTAGTGTAAATTCCATCTAATTTTGTTGTATAAGGCTTTATCTAGGTTAAAAAGGGAATACCTAATATAACTTCTTCAGTAATATTTCTGGTAATCACAAAGTCGTTTATAAAACAGAATCCATTATTGCAAATATGAGCTTTAGATAGTTTATAATTTATTTTTAACCTTTCTCCTGCTGCGGAGTAAAGCTTGGAGGTACTTTTTTCTAAGTACTTTGTTGGAATTAATCCTTCCGAGATGCAGTTTTGATTTGCTCCTGTATCTAGGAGGCCTATTTTATTGAGCATAAAATTCTTGTTTATAACAAGGTTAACTGGGATATGGTAGCTTAAAGCTTTTACTCTCGAGATCGTTTTAAGACCAGATATTTCGAGACTAGAGGTTTCTTCGTCTTAACTAACTGTTGCTAGTTCTTTGGAAGTTTCGGGGGAGAATATCTCTCCTAAAGGATTTAAGTCTTTGATTAATCTATTGGCAAAGGACTTTGTTTCTATTGAGCTGAGTCTTTCTTTAACCTCGCTAATTTCTTGTTTAAGCTGAGATACTTCTCCTTGCAAATCTTGTAGAGTGGTATCAGTTTTAGCTGCCTTAAATTTATGTAAAACATGTTTTATATTAAAAGGCTCAACGTCCTTTTTCTTATTTTTATGATTAATAATAAGCTTTTTTAATTCAATAAGATACTGTTTTTTAAGCTCTTCGTCTTCGATATGTTCTATCATATCAAAGAAGAACTCTTGACTGCTACTAGAGATAATGTTAACAGATTGATTATTGCAGGTATAATATATTCCTGTACAATTGCAGTCATTACTGGAGTTGGAGCTGTCTAAGCTATAGTCAACGTCCAATAATTCTTCATCACTGTATTCTTCAGAAGAGTCACTGGAGTATTCTTCAATAATAGTGTAAAGCTTATCTTTTATATTAGCGTTTAGTTCTAATAAATTTATTTTTTCTTTCTTTTTATTAGGTTTTTTACATTCATTGACCATGTGACCGGCCTTTCCACAATTCCAGCATTTTCCCTTTTTTGGGGAAGCTTTGTAATTTGTTTTATGGTCTGAAGATTTTTTATCTTTGGATCTTCTCTTGTAATTTTTATATCTGGTTTTGGGAGCAATATTTTTATTCTGCCTTTTATAGCTTTTCACGATCTTGTTGGAGGGAGTGATTTAACTTAACATAACCAAAGTTTTCGCAAAAACTACCTAATTCATTTCTCGAAGTTTTTCATTCCTTTTTCAATTGGTTTGGTAGTTTTAAGTTGTTACACAACTCTAAGCCAGTGAGATTAATATAACTTCTTATATCTCCATAAGTCATTAGGCTATAAGGGGTTTCACCGCCATATTTATTTCTAATGGTAGTTCTGACCTTCTCTGCAAATAAAGCAGGCAGGCCGCTTATAAACCTTTCTTTCCAATAATCATGGTTACAGTCTTCTCTTATCATAACTTTGTTAAGGAAGATATCTTTATACCATCTAAAATCGTGGAGTTTAGGGCAGGTTAGATTATTGAGGATTTCTAAACTTTTTTCTTGGAAGAGTTTAAGTTCTCCTATAAAATGTTTGGCGATACAGTACAGTAGGGTTGGGGTAGCGTCCTCTCGGACCTCCTGTCCTATAGTTCTGTTTGTATTTACTATTTGTATTATATCAGTGGCATTTAGTATGCTTTCCCTATTTCTTCGGTGAGGTAGTTATCCCACCAATTTTTTAGCATCCCGGTGAATCCAGAGGTTAAGATTTTAGCGGTTTTTTTTCGCTGTTTTCTTTTATTCTATGGGCCGTTATGGCTATACCCATTTCATGTAATTTGGAATAGATTTGGCCCTCTGCTATGCCATCTATATTCCACTATGAGATTTCTGTTCCTGAAAATGACGAGTGGGTCTGGTACTGATACTCTTCAAACTGCATATCTGGGAAAGTAGGCTTACTATAGTAATTTTTCCCCCCAGCATGTTTGGATAGCTTATTAATGTCGTGGTTATTACTAGTAATGGTTTGAATCCCTTTACCATTGGTTCTGATGTTAAGATCTTTCATTCTTTGATTTAATCTCTCTAGCATTTTATCGCTTATGTCAACCTTTTCATTTAAGGTTGGGTAATTACTGGCTGAAAATTGAGGTATTTTAAATAGGGGATTAGATTCTCTATTAGTATTATTCATTTTTGAGGACTCTGGTTTGTCCTTTAAGGTCGATTTATTATTAGCCTGGTTAAGCTGGTTTGAGACTACATGAAGTAGTTGGTTGGTGTAATTATTTTGTTGGATGACTTTGTTAATGTCTTCTCTTTCTACCAGTTTACCGCCATCGGTGCCTTTTAATTCTCTTTTGAAAGGAGAGGCTATTATAATTTCTCCTTCTATAGGAATCTTGATTTGTTCTAACGGTGGGATTGCAGACTCTACTGTCTTGGTACGGGTATACCTTTAACTGTCCTGTGATTTCAAACCATTTGAAGAATTCAATATTGCAATTGACTCTCTTCATATCTTTAATCCACTGTTTTATGAAAGATAACCTTATGTTTTCTTCATAGGTAACCTACATACCATTTTCTTTTAAGGGCATGCTCAGGGCTAGTCCATAATTCTCCTAAGAGTTTAAAGTCTATTTTGAAATTGTTTTCTGATTTAATCATGCCAAGGGTTCCTCTTTTCCTGGACAGTAGAGGGCCTTGCATTTCACTCTCAGTAGGACTGGTGGTCCTTATAATAGGTTCGTAGTGGACTTTAGGTATGACCGAAGTATAATCTACTCCTCTTATCTTTTGTTCTCCGTCAGGAGCAGAGTTTGCAGAATTTTCTTCGGAATGGCATTCATCCTCCCGGGGTTTGGAAGAAGATGCTGCGAAGGAGTATCTAGAAGAGGACTTAGAATTTGATCTTAAAAATTTTAAGTCAATAGATCCATTGGGATACTGTATTATTTGTTCAATTTTTGAACTTTCTGGCTCTAATTTTGGTTGAGTGATGGTCTCGAAGTGCCATTCATCCTTTGCTAAAATTTCATTCCATTTCAACATTCGAGGAACAAAGATATTACTATGCTCTTGGTTTGCTTCCATAAGCATTGTAGCTCCTTTGTTACTCATTAATTTAGCTTTTGGGGCTAAAGTAGTTTTCATTAGTCTAGTACACTCTGTATATTACAGATATTTCTCTGGTATTTACTTTGCTATTCATGTTTTTTGTTTTGATATTCAATGTTAGGGTATCCATAACATTTTGATCATTAATATCAACTGAAAAATTTAGGTAGCAATTAAATATACTGGGCCTCTAGCTAAATTGCTTTGTAAGACTCCTAATAGGGAGTCATCAAAGTTTAACAGTAGGGCATCTCTTAATAAGAGACAGATGGACGTGTCTAAACCAAGGCGATACAAAGGTTTGACCGCAACTTGTACAAGTCCTATGTGTATGAAGTTGTAATCCTTTTTGTATCTGTTTATATCTTGAGCTGCTAATAGCTTAATAACTTCTTTTGAGTTATTTATAGCTATAGTGGATTCACAAGTCTTAATATTATAATTTTTTATAAAATCAAACCTTCTGGTTTCATAAACAGATTTGAAAGATTCTTTTGGAATGTTCCAGTTCTGTAAATCTCTTTCTACCTTAGCAATCTTTGAGGTTGAGGTAGCGAGGTTCTCACTATTTAACATGTTATCACCTTCAGATTTATTCATTTAGAACTGGGATGTATATAAGCTTAGCATATAATCTGAGTTATGAATTAAATTCTCTTGTCTTTCTAGTAAATATCCTAGGTTAAGGTTTCCCTTATATAAGCTAACCATTTTATTTATGATTACTTGTCTAACTATTGTTTGACAGTAGGGGTCTAGAGACTCCGAGGGTACTAGAGTTCTATAATAATTTAAATCCTTTATAACTTAATTTTTTTGTTTTATAAGCCTATCCTTTTTTGTTATACATTATAATTTCATATAATTAGTGCTCCTAATTCTTTCAAAGGAATGATGGGTTTTCATAAAGTAGTACTTATGTAGAAGGGGTTCTTAATAAAGGGGGAGACTACTATCCTTTAGAGCTATTATCCTTTAAATTAGATGATATTCTTGACCGTTTGTTTTCCTATTCTGACCTTAGCAGGTATCCTATGCTTACTTTCTGTTATTCTAAGTTTCGAGTATTAGGTAGTCATTTTTATCCTAAGTATCTGGCAACGTGACACCAAATCCGGGTCCGGCTCTAGCACCTAAGCTTACAAGCTACTCCAACAGAAGTTTCAGGGGCGGATATCTCTCCGAAAGGATTTAGATCTTTGATTAATCTATTGGCAAATGACTCTAGGAAGAAGAATAAAGAACTTTTTATACTAGAAAAAAAAACCAAACCCCTTCACAACACCAGCTACGAAGGAAGATTCTCCGTACTAGTGGAGTTCCCAGACTACCAGATGGTAACAAAAGCTCAGCGCCTTCAAAGCAGCTAGTAACAGGTAAAACACAGACACTGCCATTCAAGGCATCCCCATCAGAAGTACAGACCTATAATTACAAAGTGCAATCCCCGGAATCTTACTCAGAAGCAGTAAAACCAGTAACTCCTCTTAAGAAGGAGACTACATCAGCAAGCAGCAACACCCACCTTCCAAAATGGGAATTTATTGTATCTCAGGCTCTACCAATAATGGCACTAGATAAACAGTATGAAAACTTCAGGGTACAAGATCTACTAAAACCCTGTTACACCAACTACCAATATGTAGATACCCAAGATCCTATTAAAAGTAGGAAATATTATGAATTTATTCTCATAGATACCGACTCAATAGAAGTCAAACACAACTACTTCAAAAATAACCTAGAAGCGATTGAATATTCCAAGTTCACAACAAAAAAGATACTAAGCTGGTCTATACTTTCCGAGAATATAAGTACAGTAACTGTAAATATCGAGGCCTCATAGGCCCATGCAGATAATATATATATGTTGTTGGAATTTTCTGCTTGCAGGTGTGTAAATGTAGTAAGTTTAATGGTTTTATAAGATGGATTGCTCATGTACGTAAGGCACTAGGTGCCTGTCCACCTCACCTAGGTTGGTGTGTGACAAAATATATATACATATACATGGGAGCCATCCGAAGAACATTGACTACTCTATGAACATGTCAGACTGATGTAGGGTTGTTGCACCTCCGACTAACATTATGCGGATACTATCATTCTATCTTTTCAACGGAATCACTGAGGGGAGATACAATAGGCAATTTATAGCTTTCGAGAAATCAACAAGGACACATACTATGTCAATACGAGAGAAATGAAGTAAAATGCAGAAAGTACTCTCGACAAGGGACATAGAAGATCCATATGACATTTTTTATAAGAGTAGACATACTTCTATATTCATGAATAAGGTTAGGATAAGGAACATTCGATTTACGACATTTTCTTTATGATCAAACAGATTGAAAGAAGGGTAAGTCTTACATACCTTATTGCCTTAGCTATATAGATTCCACAAACCCATGTATGCTCTACGAATGATTATCAACATCATACGAATGATTGGTGTCAAGAAATAGATTTATAGCTTGTAAGAAAGTTCATTTAGACATTTTGTCAAACATCTTGTGTGCATAGCGTTGTAAGATTTTTTGTAGTTTAATCTATACATATATCAACCTAAAAATCTCCTCTACTATTGTCCCCATCATCATAGCTTAATCAACAATTCCCCTACTTCATATTGTACTTTTAGGTCACATAAAACAACCCACAACAACATAGCTTAATCTAAAGGTTCATAAGTACTTGTTCTACAAGGTCTCTTTAACAATCATACCTCAAACACTTGCAAAATCCTAAGAATAAGATGGAGATGAAAGTTACCTTTAATGCAGCTAAACTTGAAATACAAGATTGACTTAGTGCTGGAGAACTGTGTCTCACTTTAACTCTGACATTGGCGCTATTTCCAAGGAACCCTACCTTTGGAGGGTATCAAATTTAACTCTCCCCTTGTCCCTGCTTTTCCTTTTGCCATCAGGGTGACACTATTATTCCCTGTGTACCGCTCTGTTATCATTGGAGTCTTGAAATTAGACCTTTAAACTGTCTAGTCCTTTCTTTTATTTTTGGCCTCGATATAGGCTAAACCATTTACCTATTTCATGTTAGGTTACTCTAAAGGTTATTAGGATGTTCAACTGAACTTATTCTTTGGAAGGTAACATGATCGGGTTTCTATATGGTCATCTTCTACTCCATCCCTTACAAGAGGGTTATTACCAAGTTATATATAACACCTCTATCATTGAGTTAGTCCCCTGATTGGACTCTGGATCGGTCGGCTGGAACAATTCTAGACTCTTGTCTTTCAACCCTATTGTGGGCTACTCATTCTGCTAAAATTTAACTTCCAAGATCTCCCTCCCCCTTAAGGAGGATCACGCTTTGTGATATTATTTGTGTCCACCTTTGCTTATGTACTTTCTTTTTCTTTCCAAGAATCTCTATTCTACTTAAGAGGGCTCATAAGCTTTTATACCATAGCGACTCATCCGAGAGAACATCTTTAATTATTGATGAGAGAAACTCGTCTGAACTTTATACTGAAGATCCTAGTTGTTATACCTCTAATATGGGCTCACTATTGTCGAACCTAAGTCATGGGCTTAGCTTTCCCATTTGATCTTTAGTTACAAACAACTTTGTCCTCTTATTTCTTATGGGTAGGCACTTTGCAATGCATCAACTGATCTCAACCTCTATTGTTCAGAGGTTTTTTCTGTATCTAGCCTCACACTCTACTTTGAAATCAAATTTTGGTCCTTATTCAACCGTCACCACTACCGGGGAGTCAATTTATGCGGATTAAATCCTTCTCTTGTTCTCAATAGATATCTACCAACAATATGCTTTTAGAAATTCGTAATTGTATATTCTTGCGAGATCTGGGATATCCCTAATCTTTTTTTGCTTATCTTTCTCCTTACTATTACATATCCTTTCGGTCATTATGAGTATCATCCTTATCGATCAACTTTTACTTCCAGGCTTCGTAGCCCTTCAGCTCGTCCACTTTATGCTAGCCTCTCATGCTATTACTTCCTTCTTGAAACACTTCCCAATAGTTGTCCCCGCTTGCTTTCCAGATCAAGACTTAAGTGCTAAGACTATTTCTTAATATAAATATTGCATAGTCTGATGGCTCACCCGACCATTCTACTCATCTTCTTCTAGGGTCTGCATAAATTCTTTCTCGACGAAACGCGACTTACCCATTTTTCATAAATTCTGAGTAGCTCCTCTTGAGCCTACATATGTTTTTTTCCTTTGATTACTTTCCAGATTTCCCTTTTCAAACCCCATACGTCTAGTGGTCTTTACCGTTGCTTTAACCCCTCTAAATGGGAGTCACTACCATTTTTTTCTTAATATTAGTACGTACATATCTATTGTCGCTCATGGCCCATTCTAAAAATCTAGGTAATGTAATCTTAGCCGCTGCAAAACTTCTCTTTGGAACCTCTGTATTTGCTTACTAAACCATCGTACAAGTCAATGTTAGCTCCTTCCCGCACCATCTCCCATGGGTCAATTCTCACGCAACTGAGATTTACCTCTTAAGATATCAGGTCGTCATATCGTCGTTTATCAAAATCTATAGTCCTTCAACGACTCATAAGTAAGGTGTCACATGTTCATGATGGACACACTTAATCCCAATAACAAAGACGTTAGCCTTTGGGATACATTCCTTGCTAACCCTTAAGGATCGCCCCTCCTTGCAATTTACTCCTTTGCTACCTACATGCTTATTTTGCCACTCCGCCATATCTCTTATTATATCATCTCAAGAGTCCTCGACTTTCATTCCGTATTTACTGAAGGATCACTTCCACATTAATGTTTCTTGATATAACATCTAAATCATCTTGATGGCCTATCTTATTATTTCTGACTTACTCAAATCTCGTAATAAATACTGTCTCATAATACCTTCCCCTCGACGTCCCAACTGCTACTGCGTTTTATTACATTCTATATTTATTGTCTATGGGTCGCCATCCCTTTATACTTTATTTCACGACTGTTAGTCATCTCATACAGTTATCCCAATATTTCATTTACCTTTGCATCATTCTCTTGCTTTAAATCTCACATCTTATCCTCATAATATGACCTTTTCTCATGTCTAATGTTCTTTTCTTCTTTATTTCTGATACAGGTGTAACTGAGGGAAACATTTACCCTCCGCACAAAGGGTTCCATACTAGCTTGCTTACATAACTAGAATCTTTAAAGGTCACACCTGAATAACAACTTCCAGGTGCATCATGTACATGTTCTCAAAAGGGGCGTCACCACCTAACCGCACTACCTTTCGATACCAACCATACTGAGGATAGTGCTAAATTCTCACTATATCTTGAGGTCCCACTTATTTCAAAAATTACGTCCACTGATGCCCATAATCAGTAGCAGAAATAGGTACTTCCCACTAGGATTCCATCATCACTGAAGGTGGAATAACAATACCTTCCTCATTATTATTTGGATTTCGATTTCATTACAATCTTCTATATTTCAAACATTGGGTACCTCCATCACTTTACCGCTTGGATATAAATTCTTACAACTAGGCTCTACTACACGATCTATGAGATTAAAGAATGGAAATCATCCCTAATGCCCGACAACCTCTCACTTATAAGTGTGGCGCACAACACACCCATAAACAAGACTCTTCTAGACATGACTTGTAGACTCCATAAGACTGACTTGGATCTGATACCAAGTTTGTCACACCCCAAACTAGGGGTGGAGGGGGTTGCCAGCACCCGGTGCCACACTGACACAAGCATACCACTCTAAAACATATCCTGTAACTGAATAGAAACTATGGTGACAAGGCCATAACAATATGAATATACAAGACATCATTTGGACGTCACAACAAGAGAAGTAAAAAAACTTCAAAAACCATATACAACATGGTACGAGATCAACAAGGTCGTTAAACAGATCAACTGAATATACAATCCCAAATCTACAAGCCTCTATGTAAAATATAACTGTGATATGACCGGGACATGGCCCCGACCTACCCACAAACTGTACCTATACCAAACTCAACTCATGACTCTGACTCGGTAGCTTCTGATAAAGTGAAGCTCACCACTCAATCCGCAAAACTCAACCAGCTCCTACTGGGGAGGTCTATCTGCACCTATATCTGAATCTGCAGCATGAAATACAATGTCCTCGGAAAATGAGACGTTCGTATGAATAAAATATACTGGTATATAAAGCATTAATAACAATATGAAAATATAAGTTGTAAAGAGAAGCACAGTATGACCGCAAGACGATCCACGATGGGGAAGATATAATACATATGCCTTCTACATGGATGGCAAGCTGGCCTAGAGATTGCTTCATCTTTATATTTTCCTCCATTAAAATCTTCAACAAGCACCAATTCGATCCTAAATATAAATGAGAATGGAGGGAAAACACTAATAAACTATGCAAACCTTGTTAACCCTGATTCACAGATTAGCAACATGTAGACGAAGATTGATGTTGAACCTCTCCTAATCAAATCTGTGGAGTTTGTTAATGGAATACTAGTTGTTAGATGGATGGAGGCTGAAGTTTTACCTGTGATGAGAAGTTAAATTTTTCAATAGTGGGGAAGTTTTCATATGGTTGGCTAGAATTAGAAGAACTCAGGATCTATGTTCTAAAGCAATGTGGTATCAAGGATGATTGTAAGATAGACTTCTTCAGGCATCAGTATATTCTCATGAGATTTGGATTACTGAAGGATTTTATTACCATGACTTTGAAGGCGACTCACTATATCAAGCCAAGGGATGGTTTCTCTTATCAAATAAGGCCTTTGATCTATGACACTAAGTTCAAGATTGACGAGGAGATGACAATGGCTATGGCATGGATTTCATTCCTACATTTTCTGCCTACATACTTCATTAAAGAATTATTATTTACACTTGCATCAGTATTAGGTAAACCATTGCATTTATATATGGCTACTATTAACAAAACTCGACCTAGTTATGCTAGGGTTAAAATATTAGTTGATCTTATTACTGATTTACCACAATATGTAAGGATAAAGATTATTAATGAGAAATCTGGTCAAGTCAGGAAAGTTGATGTGAAAATTCAATATGATGTATTGCCAAAGTATTGTAAAAAGTGTAATATTCAGGGTCATAATGAATAAGGATGTAAAACTTTGCAACCTGAATTGAGAGAAACTCTAAATAATGGTACTGATACTGAGCACGGTGATAGGATATGGTTGTATCACAAGAGGTGAGGCAAACTTATAAAGGTTGGAACAAGGAAAAATATCCTGTTAGAATCCTTTCTAGTGGGAAGGTAGTTAGGAATCCTTGCAAATTTAATCTTATTAAAGACTATAGAGTTTTTACAATGTGGTATCAAGGGTGATTGTAAGATAGACTTCTTCAGGCATCAGCATATTCTCATGAGATTTGGATTACTGGAGGATTTTATTACCATGACTTTGAAGGTGACTCACTATATCAAGCCAAGGGATGGTTTCTCTTATCAAATAAGGCCTTTGATCTATAACACTAAGTTCAAGATTGACGAGGAGATGACAATGGCTATGGCATGGATTTCATTCCTATATTTGCTGCCTACATACTTCATTAAAGAATTATTATTTACACTTGCATCAGTAGTAGGTAAACCATTGCATTTAGATATGGCTACTATTAACAAAACTCGACCTAGTTATGCTAGGGTTAAAATATTAGTTGATCTTATTACTGATTTAAACACAGTATGTAAGGATAGAGATTATTAATGAGAAATCTGGTCAAGTCAGGAAAGTTGATGTGAAAATTCAATATGATGTATTGCCAAAGTATTGTAAAAAGTGTAATCTTCAGGGTCATAATGAATAAGGATGTAAAACTTTGCATCCTGAATTGAGAGAAACTCTAAATAATGGTACTGATACTGACCATGGTGATAGGATGTGGTTGTATCACAGGAGGTGAGGCAAACTTATAAAGGTTGGAACAAGGAAAAATATCATGTTAGAATCCTTTCTAGTGGGAAGGTAGTTAGGAATCCTGGCAAATTTTAATCTTATTAAAGACATTAGAGTTTTTACAATGGTAATGTTGCAAATAAGGGAGTGCCTATTCAAAACAAATTTGTAGCACTGGATGAATACAATGCTAGTTCTGAAAAGAACGATGAGCAACAAAAGGATGGTGTTCAACAAGTTATGAATGCATATTCAAGGATGAGGTAGAGGTCCCTTCAAGCATATCTGATGAATGTTGATGAGCAACATGGTATAGGAGAAGATTTCACTACTTCTAAGTCTATGGAGAAGGAAATGAGTAATGAAAAGATGCATGCCCCTTGTTCTTCTCATAAATATGCTATAAAGAAGGATGAAGACAATAGTGTTGTTGTGGAGGTGGTGGGTGATGAAGCTTCTAAAGTTGATCTTTCTACCACTATGGCTATTGTGATCAATAGTCCTAACAATGCACCAATTACTTTGTTGAAGAAGAACTTTCATGTGAGGAGTTTACATGATCTGCTGTCCTATAACATTCCAGCGGAAGAGGGAACTAAGTTGATAGATGATCCTCAGGAACCAATCTTGGTGGAAGTAGATGAAAGTGGTGGAAGTAGATGAGAACTTTCAGGATAAATTAAAGTAGGTGGCCAGAAATGTAGATGTGTCTCAAGTTTCAACAACCAAAGGGGTAAAAAAGGGAAGAAAATAAGGAACAACAAAAGTTCAACTACCTACAAGGGTAGTGCCAAAGATAGATGCAACTAAGCCAATTTTTAAATCATGATTAAAGCCATTATGGCATCCGAAGATTCAATCATTTTTGTATGATTTCTCTTGCACTGCCCTTTCTAATGGATTTTCGAAGATAAAAATCCTCACTAGCTGACCTTGACCCCTATTATTTTGAGGTCATGTCTAGTATTGAGAGTTTGCCTCGATTTGGTACCACTTTCGCGGCTCGTACCGAAACAATATGGAATATCAGGTCAGTTAGGAGA
Organism: Anisodus acutangulus; assembly: GCA_029783415.1. NCBI lineage: Eukaryota > Viridiplantae > Streptophyta > Magnoliopsida > Solanales > Solanaceae > Anisodus > Anisodus acutangulus. The sequence continues at coordinate 24,692,781 of CM056492.1, read as the reverse complement.
AAATAAGATTTTCAAAGGCTTTAGATGTTGCATAGACACCACAAGTTCTGTATTATAGTTTTTATGGAGCCTTTTCAGCAAGCTAGATATATAGACAAGTATAAAAGGAAGTTGGGAATGCATCAAGATGGTGCAAATTGCTTTGGTAAAATTTGGTACTTTGTGGAGGACAATGCAAAATGTGATGAGACTGAAAGATTATAGTTGAGGGACAACATATTTCAAGTGAGTTATAATATGAACATGCGTTGGCTAGTGGGGGGATACTTTAATGTTGTTCTTCATGAAAATGAGAATATATTGGTGGAATTCCCATTCAGCCTCAAGATTATGAAGATTTTACCTTTTGTGTGAATTCTTATGAGTTATTTGAACCAGGTTTCAAAGGCAGTCCATTCATTTGGTAGAATAGTAAAGCAGGCGCTAGTTGCATATTTGAAAGGCTAGACAGAATTTTTGTGAATATGTTGTTTCAACAATGGTTTGAACATCAATAAGTGGAGCACCTATTTAGAAAAAGATCTGATCATGCTTCATTGCTTATTACTTTGGAAGATCAAAAATGAAATTTCATTAGACCTTTTAGATTCTTGAAGTTCTGGACTGAACATGAAGACTTCTTAGATACTGTTAGGACTTATTGGTCATCAAAATTTGATGGTAATACTTTTCTACTCTTTAAACAGAACCTGAAGCATATTAAAAGAATCTTATCTATATGGAGTAGAGAGACTTTTAGTAATATATTTAAGCAGTTGATTATTAGGGAAGAAATAATGAGAATCAAGGAAGAACTATTTGAGGAGGATCCTTCTCCTGTAAACAAAATGGTATTACATCAAGCTCAAGCAGAACTCAAGAAGTACTTACATTTTGAGGAAGAATTTTGGAGACAAAAGGCTAATGTAACATGGTTTGCTAAAGGTGACAGAAATACTAGATTCTTCCATAACTTGGCTAATGGAAGAAGGAAGATATTGCAAGTTAAGAGGATACAAAATGTTGTGGGAGACTGGATAGAGGATGAGCAACAATTAGCATCAGAAGTTGAATCATTTTTCATAAGCAATTTACTCAAGAGGAGGAGGCTACTGATTTTAATATGCTTGATCGTATTCCCACCATGGTGACCATTCAAGATAATGAGGCTCTTGGAGCAGTTCCTATTGATGAGGAGATCAAGAAAGCTGTATTTGAACTCAATAAGGATAATGCTTCAGGACCTGATGGATTATCAGGTGTATTCTTTCAGAAATGTTGGGATATAGTAAGTTCTGATGTGATCAATATAGTTAAGGCATTTTGTGAAGGTCACGCATTGCCTAAATCTATTACCCATACTAACTTGGTATTGATACCTAAGAAGCTTGTGGTTCAAACATATGCATACATGAGACTTGTCAGCGTAAGTAGGGATGGCAACGGATCAGATCTGGACCGGATCCTACTAGATCCAGATCCATGTCCATTTTTCATACCTGGATCCAGATCTATTGGGTCTATAAAAATCAGGTCCAAATCCGGATCCATCGAATCCACCGGGTCCATGGATCGGATCTGGATCTACATGTAAAATTTTTTAGCTTGAATAATATTCTCACATGTTGAAACTTTTTTGACAAAATGAAACCCAATCTGATTGAAAAAAATGATTGAGTTCATTCAATCAACATACACAAACATGACACCATTCTTCCAAAATATTGAACGAAGTTTTAGTATCACAAGAAAATCACAAGAAAATAAAGACGATTGACTTCATTAGTGATGTTGAACATGTTGCAACTTTGAGCTAATTTTTTGAGGCTTTAGTGATGCTCCACTTGTAGTTCTACTGATTGACTTCATTAAACAACATAAAACAATGTCAAGTCATATATCAAAAGTCTCATTTCTTTTTATGCTGATCAAACAAATAAGAGAAAGATACTTAAAGCTTACGGCTAGTAGATTCAAGAAAGAAAAATTTAAAGAAGAGTGATAATTATTTCTTTCTATAGAAATGAAAATATGGGAAACTGCAGAGAGCATATAGGTAAAAGAAATGAAACTTCAAAGACAAATTACATGGATGTGACTTGTGCCTTATCCTGGTTCAACCCTTTACCCAATACATAAATTATGAAAAAAATTAAGAAAATACTTATAAAATTACATTCTACGTTACAGATATATTTAATAAAAAAATGGATCCACGAATCAAATCTGGACCGGATACGGATCTCAAATATAAGATCCAGATCCAGATCCGATCCGTTAGAAACAGATTCGGGTCCGATCCGAATCCGTCGGGTCCAAATTTTAAAGATTCATATCCTATAAAACGGATCTAGATCCACCGAATCCAGACCAGATCCAAGATCCACTGCCATATCTAAGCGTAAGCAACCTCATCAACAAAGTGATCTCAAGGGTGGTTCATGGTAGTTTGGATAGTATTTTACCTAGACTGATCTCTATAAATCAGTCCGGATTTGACAAAGGCAGGAGTATCATCGAAAATGTTCTGCTCACTCAGGATATTTTGATAGATATAAGGAAGAGGGTAAGCGTGCTAATGTTATCATAAAATGGGATATACTTGATAAGAGTTTTGTAGAGGGATGGGCTTTTCTGATATTTTTATAGACATGATATGGAGACTTATAGCTAACAATTGGTATTCTGTGATGTTGAATGGACAAACTATACAACGCAGGACACGTCTACAAAGTCTCTAAAAGGAACCAACAACATAGAACCTAAGTCGGGACAGGGCTCCCGACATACCCTCAATACCAAAAAAATAATATAAACCTAACCCGACTCGCCAATATTCTAGGAGAAAATGGAGCTCACCAATAAAAGATGATAATTGAAGGCGATCTACGATGATGGATCCTCTCATCGCCTACCTGAACCTGCATGGCATGAAAAACAACATCCCTAAGCAAATGGACATCAGTATGAATAATGTACTGAATATGTAAGACGAAAATAAAACACATTAATAAGTAATCATAAAAGAGAGAGATACGAATCAACCTGAACTCCTAAAATGACATCAAGATCCATAATATACATAATGATCATTCTTATCTTATAACCATACATTATACAGTTATATCAACATCGTAAATCTAATTGCTCGACTGCCCAACTGATCAGTGGTAACTTTCCAACCAATGGTAAATAACGATACGCAACTGCCCAACTGGTGGTAACTGCACGACCGATCGTAGCTCCATGGCAAATACGCGTCTTCCAAATCAGTAGTAAATAACGATACACAACTACTCAACCGGTGGTAACTGTCCTACCGACCGTAGCCCGGTGGTAAATAAGTGTCTTCCCAACCGGTGGTAAATATGTGTCTTCCCAACTGGTGGTAAATAACGATACACAACTGCACAACCAGCGGTAACTGCCCAACCGGTCGTAGCCTAGTGGCAATAGAAATACATAGTCATGCTCTTATATGTATTGTATATGCGTATATAATGCCATTACTTATTTAGCTATCTACATATATAATGCAGAAAATCCTTTCAGGATCATTAGAACATCTTTCGGAGTGACCTAAAGTCATTCACCCTCCGATTACATTATGAATATTAACATATTTTCCATATGCTTCAATAGGGACTTAGGAACATATTTAGACATTCTCTGAAATAAATTTCATAGCGATGAATAATATGGAAATCCTTAACTACTAAGAGTAGATCCATTTACAAGATAACAATACGTTTACGTTTCGTTACTTGGATCATGCCAAAAGAAGGAAAAATTAGCCTTAACATACCTTAATTAAATCATTTGAATGACTACGACGAGCCAATCCTTCCGATATATACTCAACCTCGAATGACAAGGACTAAACTCTTTACACCTTGCTTCACTACAAAGATATCTCAGATTCCCCAACATAAATGCAAACGTTGCAACTCTGTTTTGAAAAGACCACTTTGCTGATATGTTTTGGAAAGAAAACTTGCTACTATGCATTTGGAGTAAAAATTGTTGTTGTTATCATTTTGAAAAGATATAAAACTTTGTTGCTATTATACTCTGAAGTAATATGAGCAAGCAAAAAGAAATGGGAGGGAATCATTAGAAAGGAAAAATGCACAGGCAAAATAAAATGGGACTAATAACCATTTACACGTGTACATATCTTGTACATGTAAATTGGCCATCAATGTTTATTATAACACCAGTTACATACACATGTATCAACTAAAAAATGATTTGACCATTCTACCCACGTCACCTCTTATCCATATAAGTACTTATCCACCCACTTATGCTAATTAATACCACATTTTATTTCCTACTCTTCTATTTTATTCCAACATTTAATCACTTATCCACATAATTAAAATATAAAATTTCATAAATATTGAGATATCTAGAAAATATATTTCATTACATTTAATTATTTTTTCAACCTAATACAAAAAGTAAAACTTTTTGTACTATAAATTTCAAAACGGACAAAGATAACTTTTCTTATGAAAAAGTAATTTCTATCTTTATAATAAAGAAAATCCTATTTATAAAAAGATTCATATCATGTATAAAATTTAAAGCGTATCCAAAAAGTAGTAATATTAATAACTATAAAAAATAACATTTATCAAACCTTTACAAAGAAAATGTCACTTAAAAGAAAATATCATATAATGACAATATATAATGGTTTCAAAATTCCTCAAACTTAAAGAGTCTTACATTTATAACCACATGTACGACCTTCATCCCTTCTCACTCATATAATTTTACTATGAAGCACCTTAATGCTAAGATACAGGGTGTTACAGAGTGCCAATGTAAACCATTTGGCATATGCTAATGACACCATAAATTTTGCATCTGCAGACAAATATTCACTACAGTTGATCACGGATGTGCTGCTAAACTATGAGAAGATATCAGGCCAACTAATGAATAGGGACAAGAGTTGCTTCTATATGCATCAAAATAGTGCAACTAACATTGTTCAGGAGATGACACATATTACAGTTTTTGAAAGATGAATTTTTTCTTTTAAATATCTTGGATATCCTATATTTCACACAAGGAAAAAGAAGATATACTACAATGAGCTGATAAAGAAGGTGAAGAATAAACTGCAGAATTGGAAAGGAAAGCTTATGTCATTTAGAGGGAAAGCAATACTTATTTATATTGTACTTCAAAGTATGTCAATATATTTACTTTCTGCTATGGTCCCTACAAAATACACTATAGAAGAGCTGCACATAAGTTTTGCCAGGTTTTACTGGAGCAATAAAGAAGAAAGGAAAAGTAGACATTGATCCTCATGGTTACATATGTGCTTACCTAAGAAGGAAGACGGAATGCAATTTAGATTCCTTTTTTATATTTCCAAAGATTTATTTGCTAAGCAATGGTGGAGGATCAAGACTTCTTGTACATTATGGTCCAATTTCATGTGGAATAAGTATTGTAAAAAGCAAATCCTAACTTTTGTCCAATGGAAAGGAGGGTCTCAACTGTGGAAAAGAATGTTATAAACAAGGCATGCAATAGAATAGGAGATATGGTGGGAGTCAAAAAATGGTTCATCTAACTTCTGGTTTGATAATTGGACTAGACTTGGTCCATTGACTCATGCGGTGCCCAAAAACATCCCTATTGATGATAATATTTAAGAAGTGCAGGATGTGATGACTAATGGGACATGGAATTACCAGCTTCTTCAAAATATTATCCCTGTAGAGATAGTTCAACATATTAGGACATACCTAATCCTGAAGGAGAATGATATACAATGTGAAAAGGCAACCAAAACAAAGGCGCTACCTACGCTACATCCTTTTCAACTGGTCAAAAACAGTGTCATTGTAGAGAATCCCTACCCACCACTCTCCCTGTAGGTCAAGCCTCATTTTCAGTCGCCTTCTACATCGTTATTTTTTCCATAGATATCTAATTTCTCATTCCATTTATTCTTTTTTGGTCTTTATTGATTTATATACTCATCATCATCATCCCACCGCTCCTACCAACGCTTACTTACAACTAAATAAAAAAACGTTCTAGCACTGGCTCATTCATTGTGAGTAGTGCTTGGGATCTTTTAAGGCAGAGAAAGCAACAAACTTGGTTTTACAAGATATTATGGACAAAGGGTCTACCTTACAAGATATTATTTTTCTTGTGCAGCGTATGGCATTTGAAACTACCTATGGATGATGTATTGGCTAGTATTAAAATAAATATTGTTTCTATCTGCAAGTGCTGTACATTTCCTCAACAGGAACTATGTCACATTTGTTCCTCTCAGGAGAGTTTGCCTCGAATATTTGGGATGTGTTTACATAGCAGGAATTTGATGACCTTTTATTCAGATAAATCAAGATGTGGCTAAATGGTGGACTGCTAAGTGTACTTCTGAGGTGAAACCTATATACCAAGTTGCTTCTGCAATCATTCTATGGTTTCTATGGAATAGGATAAACACCATACTTCATGGTGGAAGAATGACAAGGGGAAGGGTAATCTATGAGATTAACTTGAACCTATTTATGTCTGCTAGTTACAAATTTCCTTGGATGACGCTTCCTACCTCATGGCCTTATCTGGTGTAGTTCTTAGAAGAATATAGGCCTCAGATAGCATGTAGGGATGTGAAGTGTAGGGTTCCCCCTCATGGATGGTTTAAATGCACCACGGATGGAACTTTTAAGGGTAGCACTGGGTAGAGTTCCTCAGTATTTTGTGTTAGAAACTCTGATAGAGATCTGGTCTATGCATGTGCCTCTAAGATTGATGTTGATTCTAGTATTGTTACTGAGGCTAGAGATATATTAGAGTAGGTATCATATTGTGTAAAGCATCAGTTAGTTCCTCTTCTGGTTGAAAAAGACTCTTTGTTAATGAAGAATGTGTTTGATGATGAATAGGAAATTCCATGGAAGATTTTTATAGAGGTCAAGATGATCAAACATTAGAGAAGTAAGGGGAAGACACAAGTTGATCATGTGTATAGATAAGGAGACCAACTAGCAGATTTTTTAACCAACATAATTGTTCATTTTACAGGTACAACAGTCCAATTTTCACAGTTTAATAATTTACCAGTTGAGGCAAGAAGGATACTGAATTATGACAAAATGCAAAATCCAAACCTGAGATTCATAATCATAAAAGCTAGGGAGTCTGATTGATCTACAGATGTGAAACTTAGTAGGAAACCAAATCCTACTACAAAATAAAAATGATATTCAGGTTGATACTACAGATTACATAGAATTCTCATCACATGACTTAGTTGCTAAAGACTCTATCCAATGTGGGGTATTAATCAATGGTTCATTCTAGTGGAAGAGTCTCGTTAGCAGCTTTGTATATGTTGTGAGAGTTCAAAATATTTTCCATTGAAGTTCATTATTAATAGATGTTGTATGCAACTAGATGATTAAATACTGATAAGTTCAAGTGTGAATGATTCTTCTTTTGGAGTTTGATTTCATAGCACCTACTGAGAGCTTTGAGGTGACTTGTGATGGAATCAACGCAAGACCTTTTAGGACGCAAATATCTGAATTCAAATAGTGGTCCTCCTCCTATAGGGAAGATAGTACAATGAAAGATCGATACAGAACTCACATGATGATTTAATAAGAAGACGAGAAGGTTATGATGACGAAGTTTTAGGACGAATCATATAGGGGTATCCAAATTTGATGAATGTGTCATGACTATAAAAGATATGTAAGTATCAACGCTAAAAAGGAATAGTAGCAACCTCCTAGTTAAAGGAATTAAGCAACGATAACAACCACTAGATGTATAAGGCTCAGGAAAGAAGAGCATGGTCTGTAAGCAAAGACAAAGGTATATAAGCCCAAAAAGGTATTCAGAATTAATGAATGGAAGGGGTGAACTGAGTTAGGATGAAAAATGATATATGAAAAAAAGGCTAGCCATGAGGCCAGAAGAATCGTCAGTCGATTAAAAATTTTACAGTATGGAATGGTCTAAGAGCCTGAAGTTTTAACCTTACCAGTTGGTGATCACAAATCTCAAGAAATAATTCAGATAGAAAATAATAACACAAAAGGGGCTAGCATAAAGTAAATCAAGTTAAGGAGCTGGGAAACTTGGAAAGGAAAACAACAGTTTCAAAGTTTCATTGTTTGCCCCATGTGGCATACAGGTTATTAGAGTATCAGATTGCTTTTATGCTTCTCTTTATAACTTATATTTTCATATTGGTATTAATGCTTTATATACCAGTATATTTTTTTCATACTAACGTCTCATTTTCCGAGGACATTGTATTTCATGCTGCAGATTCAGATATAGGTGCAGATAGACCTCCCCAGTAGGAGCTGGTTGAGTTTTGCGGATTGAGTGGTGAGCTTCACTTTATCAGAAGCTACCGAGTCAGAGTCATGAGTTGAGTTTGGTATAGGTACAGTTTGTGGGTAGGTCGGGGCCATGTCTCTGTCATATCACAGTTATGTTTTACATAGAGGCTTGTAGATTTGGGATTGTATATTCAGTTGATCTGTATGACGACCTTGTTGATCTCGTACCATGTTGTATATGGTTTTTGAAGTTTTTTTACTTCTCTTGTTGTGACGTCCAGATGATGTCTTGTATATTCATATTGTTATGGCCTTGTCACCATAGTTACTGTTCACCTTTATCCTTACCTTGTTATTACTCCCTGTTCAATATATGTGTTCTTAAGTTGTTAGTATAAGGTCGTTATACTCTTTCGTATGGTTGAGGTATCCGAATAATACCCGGATCAGACATTGGCTAGCCTGGATATACCGTTGGATTAGCTTCAGTAGAAAGCCGGACTCGGTTTGGTGATCCCGTCGCCAAGATTACTTAAGAAAGAAGATACCTACCTTTTATTATATACTAAGGAATTGCCAGATTAGAACTAGGATTAACCGCAAAGGTTCGAATAAAGATAGTAACAATACTTAGTATCAATAGTCTCTGACCATTAGAACAATAACTCTAAGGATAGTAGTCACTCTCAACTAGAACACCCCCAAGCAGTTTTCTTTACAAAAATGCTTACGCATCCCTCCTTTGAAAGGATTAGAAGAGCTAATCTCCTCAAGTTAGAATGTATAACAGAAAAGAGCAGAATTATAAAAGAGCTTAATAAAGCATATAAGGAGTTAGACTATTTTAAGAATCTTTTACCCTCTGAGGAACTAGATTTATATTGTCGAACTATCGTTAGACAGGTAATAGTTAATAAAATAATCGGTTGTTATAGAAGCATCTATCACATTAAACATATTATAGAATATCAAGATACTTTAATACATAATTCAGATTGGTTGCTTAGTCACTATTCCGCTCAGTTTTAAAATGAATAGTTCTGAAAAACATAGTGTTTTAAATAGTGAAAACCTCTCTACTTCAACTACAAAGATAGCCAGAGTAGAAAGAGATTTCCAAAATTGGAATATCCCTAAGGAACCTTTTAAATCCATCTACGAAACTAGGAGGTTCGATTTTATTAAAAGTTACAATATCAAGACTTGCGAGTCCACCGTAGCCATTAATAACTCTAAAGAGATTATCAGGCTATTAGCAGCCCAATATATTAATATTTACAAGAAAGATTATAACTTTCTTCACATAGGTCTTGTCCAGGTAGCTGTCAAACCTTTATATCATTTAGGTTTAGACACGCCCATTTGTCTCTTATTAAGAGACGTCAGGTTGTTAAACTTCGAAGATTCCCTGTTAGGAGTCTTACAAAGTAACCTAGCTAGAGGCCCAGTATACTTTAATTGTTACCCCAATTTTTCTGTAGATATTAATGATCAGAACATAATGGACACTCTGACGTTAAATATCAAAACTAAAAATATGAACAGCAAAATTAATACTAAAGAAATTGTTGTTATATATAGGATCTATTATAGATTAATGAAAACTACCTTAGCCCCAAAAGCTAAAATAATGAGCAACAAGGGAGTTACTATGATCATGGAAGAAAACCAAGAGTATAGCAATATCTTTGTCCCCAAGATGCTCCACTGGAATAAAATTTTATCTAAAGCTGAATGGCACTTTGATGCCATTACTCAACCAAAATTAGAACCGAAGAGTTCTAACATTAAAAATATTGTTCAATATCCTGACGGATCAATTAACCTGAAATTTCTTAAATTCAGCGCAGAGTCTTCCTCAAGAAGATACTCTTGTAGTAGACCTTCTACCTCAAAAACCCGGGAGGAGGAAAAAGATGATTATAATGATGAAGCCTTACTCCAGGAAATAGAGCGAAAAATAAAAGGAGTAGATTTTTCCAAAAATATTCCTAAAGTCCACTATGAATCAGTGGTAAGGACGAGTAGCCCTACCCCGAGCGACCTGCAAGGGCCAGCCGAAGGATCACTCGGCATGATAAAAAGGGAAAACAATTTTAAAATAGATTTTAAACTCCTAGATAGCCTCTGGATAAACCCTGAAAATGCCATTAAAAGAAAATGGTATGTTGATACATATACTGAAGATCAGAGATTATCTTTTAGAAAATCCTGGATTATTGATATGAAAAGATTAAGATGTAATATTGAGTTCTTTAGATGGTTCCAGGTCACGTGCCAATTAGGTAGTGAACCAGAGACTTTAAGCACTCTTGTAAACAAATAGTACACGCGTACCAAAACTGTAGACTCGATAACTCCTCCACTGGAAAATATAAGCATCCCAGTAGTAGGAGAAGTCATAGAAGCGGCCCCCTTTAAAAGGGAGATAAAAGACCCCACGGGTAACCCCACCAATAATGATGTCAATAAGATCATTCAGCAGAATAATTACACTAACCAGCTTCTACACGTAGTATCCACCCAGCTTAATCATACCGGTAGCAGGGCCATTTTTAAAAGTAGACCTGATCCATTCAAAAATGAGTTCAAAACCACTAAACCTATATTTAAGATACCAGAGTTTACTGCCAGTAACTACCCAAGTCTTAACGACACGGTAGAAATTAGCGATAAGATTTTGGACAAAATAAACCTTAGACTAAAGCAAAGTCTTACCGATAGAGGATGTGTTATTAAAACCATTAGCGACAAAGAATTTGATATAAACAAGTTATCCCGACACGTTAACAAAAAGAATTATTACCCTCGTGCCACCTTTCCAGATATGCAATTTGAAGAAAATGAGTTTTTATCTCATACTTCTCACTCTGGGACAGAAATTGCAGAGTGGAACATTGATGGTCTAACTGAAGGCCAGATCTATAGTAAATTGCATGAAATGGGTATTTCCATAACTGCCCACAAGATAAAAAATAATAACGATAAACAATGCGCTACCATGATAATCACAGGATTTACCGGTATGCTCAGGAACTGGTGGGATAATTATCTCACTGAAGAAATTAGGCAAGGTGTAATGAATGAAAAGACTGTAACACAGGTAGTTAAAATAGATGATTCTATAGAAGAGAAAACCGTCGATGACGCGACCGCTACGCTCATCTATAGTATTGCCAAACATTTTATAGGAGAACCTAAGCTATTTCAGGAGAAAAGCCTAGAGATCTTAAATAATTTAACTTGTCCCAGACTCCACGATTTTAGGTGGTATAAAGACATCTTCCTTAACAATTTTATGATCAGAGAAGATTGTAATAACGACTATTGGAAAGAAAGATTCATTAGTTGTTTACCTCCACTTTTTGCAGAAAAGGTTAGAACCACCATTCGAAATAAATTCGATGGGGAAATACCTTACGGAGGCTTAACTTATGGTGATATCATAATTTTAATAAACCTCATAGGTTTAGACTTATGTAATGATTTAAAGCTTAAACACTCGTTAAAGAAAGAAGGAAGACTCTCTAAAAAGGAGTTAGGAAGCTTCTGCCATGATTTCAGTTATACCAAAATAACTGCTCCTTCTCGAGAGGCTATCAAAAGATATAAGAAACATAGAAAGCCCAGTACCTCATCCAAACGAGAATATATAAATTACAAAAGAAAGCCTTACAAACCTAGAAGATCCGCAAAATGGAAAGTAACCTCCAAAGAAGCTAAGTGTTGGAACTGTGGCAAAATTGGCCACATGGCCAATAACTGTAAAGCCCCCAACAAAAAGAAGGAAAAAATAAACCTTCTAGAACTTAACCCTAAGATTAAAGAAAAAATATTTACAATCCTTGGAGAACCCTCTAGCGAGTCTTCCGAAACCGAAGACTATAGCGATGAGGAACTCCTCGATATTGATTATAGTTCTGACAACTCCTACTCTAGCAATGAATGCGACTGTACGGGGACCTTCTGTACTTGTGATTCTAAATCTGTCAATGTCATTTCAAAAGAGAGTCAAGAATTCTTTTTCGACATGATAGAACATATTAATGATGAAGAACTTAGAAAGCAATATTTACTAGAATTAAAAAAGCTCATCATTACCCATAAAGATAGTAAAAACCCTGTAGAGCCGTTTAACATAAAACATGTCTTAAATAAGTTTAAAATTGCTAAAATAGCTAAAACTGATACCACTCTTCAGAATTTACAATCTGAAGTATCCATCCTTAAACAGGAAATCAAAGAAGTTAAAGACAGGCTTAGTTCGATTGAACTAGAGTCTTTTGCTAATAAAATAATTAGGGAAGCTAATGAGGAGATGTATGGTCCCTCGACCTCTAAGGGAATAGCAGAAGTTAGCTCAGAAGAAGAAGAAGATTCTTCTAATCAAGATCAGTCTGGACTAAAACTTATTTCCAAAGTAAAATCCTTGAGCTATCATATCCCCATTAAGCTTGTCATTAATAAAAATGTTATCCTTAATAAAATTTCCCTATTCGACACGGGGGCAGATCAAAATTGTATAGCTGAGGGTTTAATCCCTTCAAAGTACTTAGAAAAAAGTACTTCGAAACTGTATTCGGCCACAGGCGAAAAATTAAAAATAAATTACAAATTAACTAAAGTCCATGTCTGTAATAACAGAGTCTATTTTATCAACTACTTTGTAATTACGAGGAATATTACTGAAGAAATTATTTTAGGTATTCCTTTCGCAACCCAAATAAAGCCATATACGGCAAATTTGGATGGTATTTATACCAAAACCTTGGGTAAAGAAGTAATCTTTCCTTATTTAAACCCTCTTTCAAAAAATGAAAGTAATTACGTTAAACAGAAAACAATTTTTCGAATACAACTATTATCTAACCATATTAATTACCTTAAAGAGGATATTCAAATCAAAAGGATAAAATCCACTTTAAAAACCCCGGAGGTAGTCAGCAAAATAAACGAATTACTTAAATCAATAGAATTACAAGTATGCTCAGAATTACCCAACGCCTTTTGGGAAAGAAAGAAACATGTGGTAGCCTTACCTTATGTCGACAACTTTAATGAACATGTTATTCCCACTAGGGCTAGACCAATTCAGATGAGCCACGAGCTCATGGAATATTGTAAAAAGGAAACCAACGATTTACTTCGAAAGAAGATCATTCGGCCCTCAAAATCCCAATGGAGTTGTTCAGGATTTTATGTAAATAACAGCGCCGAAAAGGAAAGAGGAGCCCCCGGGCTTGTTATAAATTATAAGCCCCTTAGTCAAGTTTTAAAATGGATTATGTACCCAATACCTAATAAATGAAACTTATTAAAAAGAACTTATAAAGCTAATATCTATAGTAAATTCGATATGAAGTATGGATTTTGGCAAATTCAAATCGAAGAAAAAGATAAGTATAAAATAGCTTTCAATGTTCCCTTTGGGCAATATGAATGGAATGTTATGCCTTTTGGTCTTAAAAATGCCCCATCAGAATTCCAGAATATCATGAATAATATATTCAACCCATATAGCCAATTCTCTATAGTTTATATAGACGATGTCCTCATATTTTCAGAAAGTATAGATCAACATTTCAAACACCTTAATACTTTCGTTAAAACAATTAAGCAAAATGGCTTAGCAGTAAGCGCTAGAAAGGTAAAGCTTTTCCAAACATCAATCAGGTTCTTAGGCCATGACCTCTACCAAGGAACCTACAAACCAATTTGTAGAGCCATAGAGTTCTCGACCAAATTCCCTGATGAATTAACAGATAAAACGCAGCTTCAAAGGTTCTTAGGAAGCCTAAACTATGTAGCAGATTTCATTCCTAAAATCCGACAGGTCTACGAACCTCTCTATAAAAGACTAAAGAAAATCCCAGTCCCTTGGTCAGAAGATCAAACCAAAGCAGTCAAACAAGTTAAAGAAATAGTACAAAAGCTTCCTTGTCTAGGAATCCCGAATCCAGAAGATTTTATGATCGTTGAAACTGATGCCTCCGATATCGGTTACGGTGGCATTCTTAAACAAAAACTATCTCCTGAGTCCACCGAACAGTTGGTTAGATTCACCTCTAGAGTCTGGAACTCGGCACAAAAGAATTACAGTACTGTTAAAAAGGAAATCTTGTCTATAGTGCTATGTATCACAAAATTTCAAGACGACCTAATTAAAAAAGATTTTTTACTAAGAGTCGACTGCAAACCAGGGATAATTATAAAATGGAATCCCCCGAATCTTACTCGGAGGCAGTAAAACCAGTAACTCCTATTAAAAAGGAGACTCCATCAGCAAGCAGCATCACCCATCCTCCAAAATGGGAATTTATTGTATCACAGGCCCTGCCAATAATGGCGCTAGATAAACAATATGAAAATTTCAGGGTACAGGATCTACTAAAGCCCTGTTACACCAATTACCAGTACGTAGAAACCCAAGACCCTATCAAAACTAGGAAATATTATGAATTCATCCTCATAGACACCGACTCAATAGAAGTCGAACACAGCTACTTCAAAAATAACCCAGAAGCAATTGAATATTCTAAGTTTATGATAAAAATATACTGAGCCCGTTTAACTGGTATGTTGATCACCTACACACCCCAACACCATTATCCAGAAGCCACAAGCCCCAGACATATAACTGGTACGATTACAAAGATGCCTGGTTTAATTTCTTATATGTCCGACCAAATACCCATACATGGTTTGTTAAGTATTCGGAAGGATTAAAGGAAAATATCATCCCCATATGGTTCTACGAATGGTGGAACATATTTGGAGGAAATTTACAGGTAATAGCACCAAGCTTCCAGAATAGGTATGCAGGCTTCTTAGAGGAGCAACAAATTTCAACCCTACCAGAACATATTAAATTATGCAAGTTCTTTATAAATAAATGAATATCGTATATACTAAATTGGTCCTTTGATATCCAAGAGATGAATAGGATCCGTTATCTCAGCAAAACCATCAAAATTAAAGGATGGAGTCCCAAAGTTAAAAAAGAAGTAAAAAAGAAAAGTCCATCTTCATCCGGAGAAACTTCAGTCTCCAAGGCAGAGGTAAAAAGAAGGCTCCTAGAGGCCTTATCCAAATTAGAAGATAATGAGGATCCCAGCCAGATAATGGAATTAATTGACACAGCTTCTTCCAGTACCGGCGAACCAGATAATGGAGATATGCTGGCCCCAAGAGGAATAGCCCAATCATACTTTTTGACATAAAGCAGAAAGACAAACATAAAGCAGAAACATACGTAAAGCAGAAATAGACGTAAAGCAGACGTAAAGCAGAAAAAATCTTCAAAAGCAGGTGACCCTTCGAAAAAGTAAAAGGCAAGGGCCCTATGAATAGTAAAAGGCGAATGACCCTTCAGAAAAGAAAAAGACGATATAAAGAGCCATTTAACCTTAGCCATCCATCTGTAAATAGTTATGCTTCCCGAGGCCTATATAAGGCTCTCAAGTTGTAACACTTAAGGCATCCCGAAAAATTACCCACTCTAATATTTTCTCTGCCTGATTTCCCTGTATCTATGCTTTCAATTTCAATGAAATAAATTTGTAAGTATTTTAAAGTTTTTTAAGCTTTTATTACTGCTTTAAGTATTATTTTAAAATTAATACCCCCGATCCTTTTTCTGGTATCAGAGCCTATTGATACTAAGTAATGTTACTATCTTTATTCGAACCTTTGTGATTAATCCTAGTTCTAATCTGGCAGTTCCTTAGTATATAATAAAAGGTAGGTATCTTCTTTCTTAAGTAATCTTGGCGACGGGATCACCAAACCGGGTTCGGCTTTCTACTGAAGCTAATCCAACGGCATATCCAGGCTTCTCATGCCTTACATATATATATGTAAATGAACAATGGCTTTATATGCATATAAAAATACCTATAAGGGTATGGTTATGGTATTCCTACCTTACCATCGAGCTACGACCGATTGGGCTGTTATGTATCTCTATTTACCGCTGAGCTATGGCCGGTTGGGTAATCATTTATTTACCACCGAGCTACGACCGATTGGTCAGTCATTTATTTACCACCAAGCTACGGTAGTCAAATAGTTATGTATTTACCACCGAGCCACAATCGGTCGGGAAGTTACCACTGATCAGTTGGACAGTTAAAGTTTATGATATTAATAATAGTCCAGAAGAGCAAAGATATAAAATAATATAGCCTTGTTGAGTGGAATCATATATAAGTATAGTCATTATGCATATCATGTCCCTCAGTGACTATTCAGAGGTTTAAAGTTGATTCTTATTCATCTCATTGATAATGTCTTATTGTTATGTTTCAATTCTACCGTACATACTCAATATATTATTCATAATGACGTTTGTTTCTACCGAGAGTGCTGCATTTCATGCGTGCAAGTCTTGAGAGATAGATAGAAAGGTCTCATCAGTAACCGATGCCGAGCTCAGCTTGATTCATAAGCTCTATGTCACTCGCAGTTACCAGGTATAGATTATTGATATGCTTACAGAAATGATGGGTAGGCTAGGGCCCTGTCTTGACCATAGTACAATTGTATTCTTTTTAGAGGCTTGTAGACGTGTCCTATATGTATAGTACGTCAGTATCATATCCTTTCCGGCCCATTGTGTATATATATATATTGATGTATATAAGGAGGGTATAGTATGGTTAGGTTTGTCGGAGTTGGTTCGGGCCAGGACAGACACAAATATGGGAATCAAATGGAGGTTGGTGGAATAGGATGATTTCCGAATAGTTTATGTTTATGGGAGGTGTACGGGTGCCCTTAGGTGGTTTGGGGCTAAGGCGCTTAGGAGGATGAACTAGACACATTGTAGGTTATGTTGGTGGTTGTATGGTGGTAAGGTGGCGGAAACTGGTCAGGACAGTAAGGTACGAAGCTTGAACCCTGTGAGGATAGTGGACTAGTTGGTTGGATTTTTGGGTGTTTTGGTAGGAGTTGGTTAACGAACTTTTTGGTGTAGGTTGGGGAAGTGTTTTAGTGTATTGGAGTGAAAGGGATTAGGCAGGTTGGACAATGATTGGACACAAAATTGATAGATAAGTTCGAGTGCGGGTAAGGTGATGTAGGCCGAGATGACCTTCTAATGTGTTTGTGATGACTAACCGGATAGAACCTTGGCTTGGCTATAGTTAGATCACAAAAGTTCTAACTAGACTTATACCTAGGGTTTGGACCACAAAAGGACCAACTAAGATAACAACACAAAAGTTGAATAACACAGCAAAGTTTGAGAAAACTCAAACATATTTAATAAAATTTCAAATGTCTCCTTTCATCAACTACATCCCATATTTATACTAGTTCTAAACCTTCTAGAAGAGGTAACAAGATAGACATAAAAATGCATCTAGGTCAAATGGGAAAGGGGGAGAGGTTCGGCCGATTTGGGAGAAGGGAAAAGACCAACTCTTTATGTTCTCTAGGTCACCCTTTTGAGTCATCCATGTAGATAAGTGCATAAACTAGCTAGTTCATAAATTACCTCCTTGGGGAATGTTAGAAGCTTCTCCTTCTAAATGGTTCTCGCCTTGGTCATCTTATCTTATTACATGGTATAGTAATTAAGCTATAAGGAGATCTAGTAATTAATCTCAGAATTAAAACAAGCTAAAAAGTGGTCTCGACCAAGACCTACATAAAAGCCGAATTTTTTTTATTTCCTTCTTGGATATTCAAGTCTTGTCTTCAACTACACTCCACATTAATCATGTCACCATAGGACAGTTGGACAGTTGGCAATCTTTGGCACTCCTAGCAAATCACCTCACGGCTCATGTTGGAAACTTAAGTTCAG
This sequence comes from Anisodus acutangulus, assembly GCA_029783415.1. Classification (NCBI taxonomy): domain Eukaryota; kingdom Viridiplantae; phylum Streptophyta; class Magnoliopsida; order Solanales; family Solanaceae; genus Anisodus; species Anisodus acutangulus. Next base: position 24,674,652 of record CM056492.1, on the reverse strand, counting down.
GGCCTTCTTTTCATCATACTCCCCCTCTTTAATAGAATTTGCCTCAAATTCTCATAATCTATTTATGGTGATAAGTCTCCAACACTAAACGTTGAACTAATACCTACATATTCGTCTAGAAATTGTACCTTATAGGTGTTTTCCCCGAACGTGGCCAATATCTTGAAAGGATCATCTGCCCTAGGAATTAGCTTGTTCTTTCTCATGTTGGGAAATCCTTCCTTCCCTAGGTGTAGCCAAACCAAATGATCCAATATAAGACAAAAGGTTTCGAACTAAAATAATGTTTCCATTGGACCAATGATCTCACAATATAAAATTCCTTGTCATAAGTAGAATAATTAAACCATGTACTACCCAATTTTTCACTAAAGAAAGCAATAGGTCATTTGTCGTCAATAAAGACGGCACCAACACCAACTCCAATAGGATCACATTCATCTTCAAATAGTTTCTCAATGTTTGGAATATCTAGAACCGGTGCTTCACATAACCTTCCCTTCAAGGTTTCAAAAGCTCTTTGTACTCCTTGGGACCATTTAAACTCACCCTTTTTTATTAGTTCAGTGATAGGGGCAGCAAGGGTACTAAAATATCGAATGAAACGACGATAAAAAGAAGCCAAACCATGGAAACTTCTTACCTCACTTACATTCGTGGGCACGGGCCAACTCCAGATAGCTTCCACCTTGGATGGATCCACACGAATACCTTCGGATGATACTATGTATCCTAAGAATGGGATACTAGTAATCATAAAAGTACACTTCTCTAACTTGACATACAACTTTACATCTCCTAACTTCTCAAATAAATCTTCTAAATGCGACAAGTGAGATTCCCTATCTTGACTATAATTTAAGATATCATCTAAGTAAACCACAAAACATTTACCCATAAATTGTGGTAGTACCTCGTGCATGAGCCTCATGAAAGAGCTTGGAGCATCACACAATCCAAATGACATCACAAGCCATTCGTACAAACCATACTTGCTCTTGAAAGCCGTCTTCCATTCATCTCCCTCTCGTATCCTCATTTGATGGTAGCCACTCCTCAAATCTATCTTGGAGAACAACTTGGCCCCACTCAATTCAACCAAAAGATCATCCAATCTCGGCATAGGAAACCTGTATTTCATGGTGATGTTATTGACCGCTCAACTATCAATACCTATTATTTAAGTCCCATCTTTCTTTGGCACCAACAAGGCACCCACACATGGACTAAGGCTCTCTCGGACAAAGCCTTTGTTTAGTAATTCTTGCACTTGTCTTTGCAACTCTTTAGCCTCTTCCGGATTGAATCTATAGGCTGGATGATTAGATAATGAACTTCCTGGAATAAAATCAACAACATGTTCAATACCTCTGATTAGTGGTAATCCGGGTGCAAGATCATCTGGAAATACATCTTCAAATTTCTTCAAGAGTTCCTTCAAGTCGGCATCTTCAACCGCATCTCCCACAATACTCCTCTTATCCATGCACACCAATGCATATATAGGACTCCACTTCTTCAACTCGTCTTCTATCTCCGATGCATTAAGCAAGAGGGCCTCAGACATTTCCTTGCGGTTCATGGCATTTTGGATCTTCATTTTCTTCACCTCACTAGGTGACAATGGTATCAACCGGACATTCTTGTCATCCTTTTGAAAAGAATAGACATTGTTTTCTCCATCATGTTGCACTTTCCTATCAAATTGCCATGGCCGACCCAATAAAATATGACAAGCATCCATAGGTAGGATGTCACACCATATCTCATCTTCATACTTACCAATCCGAAAATTAACAAGAGCTTGTTTAATTACCTTTATACCTTTGTCTTTGTTCAACCATTGGAGAGCATATAGTTTAGCATGGCTGCGGGTAGGCAACTTCAATTTGTCCACTATTTCCACGGAGGCCGCATTGGTACAGCTTCCTCCATCAATGATCATATTACATACCTTGTCATTTACCTTGCATCGAGTGTAAAATTGTTTCTCTCTTTGTGTCTCCTCATGTTCTTCAAGTTTAACACTCAAAACACGTCAGATTACTAAACTTTCATCCTCTTCCGCAAGATCAACATCATTCTCTAGGACCTCCTTGACTTTGGGTTCCTCAATAAAATAGGAATTCCCACAATCTTGATACTCTTTGATAGTCATTACCCAAGGGTTTGGACATTCATTTTGTAAAGTGTCCTAATCCTTGACATTTAAAATACCTTTTTCTACTTCTATCTACCCCCTTTGTAACCTCTACTTTCTTTTCTTTTCTTTATCTTTCTCTACACTTTCTGGGCTATACAATGGGTTAGTAAAAGAGGTACTACCCTTTTCTTTAACACTAGTGGGCTTTACATAGGATTTTAGGGAACCCTTCTTTTATTGTTTTTCAAACTTGAGTGCTAAGTGACATACGTCTTCAAATGTGTTGTATGTTGCAACTTCGACCTTCTCTTGAATCGCCACATTCAAGCCTCCAATGAATCGTGCAATCCTTTGAGCCTCCTTTTCTTCTAACTCACAAAGCATGGTGACTTTCTCAAACTCTCGAACGTATTCCTAAACTTTAACAACTCCTTGACGAAGTTTGGTGAGCTTGAGGTACAGGTCTTGTTCATACCCCCTTGGCAAGAACTTCTTCAAATGTTTCTTTAGTTTGTCCCAATATTCAATCTTGGTTTTCCCATTCCTCCTCCGGCTTGTTTTAAGGTTTTCATACCACACAGAAGTGAATTCCTTCAACATCAATGTAGCAACCTTAAAAAACTTATGGTCATCATATTTCTTGTATTAGAAAAGCCTCTCAATGGCCTTTAACCATTCAAGAAACTCTTCTGGGTCCATATTTCCTTCAAAGGTTGGAAGATCAAATCGTAGACTTCGGTCATCTTCCCTTTTATGCCTCGGGTTGTCTTGTACATATTCCCATTCATGCCTCGGGTTATTTCGTGCAACCTCCTACCCGGACTTAGCATCATTAATCATGGCATGCTCCACAAACTCTCTTATCAAGATTTGCATATGTTCCGCAATAAGGTCACTTATGGTCCTCCAAAGTTCTTCATTTATGTTAGCCACAATGTCAAGGCGTGGGATGGGAAAGCCTTGCCCTGATACTACACTGATGTATATAAGGAGGGGATTTTATGGTTAGGTTGGTCGGAGTTGGTTTGGGGCTAGATGGACACCAATATGAGAGTCAAATGGAGGTTGGTAGAATAGGATGGTTTTTAGATAGTATAGGTTTGTGGGAGGTGTACGGGTGCCCTTAGGTTGTTTGGGGCTAAGGCATTTAGAGAGGATGAACTAGACACATTATAGGTTATGTTGGTGGTTGGATGGTGGTAAGGTGGCGAAAACTGGTTGGGATAGTAAGGTACGAAGGTTGAACCCGGTGAGAACGGTGGAGGTTAACGACCTTTTTGGTGTAGGTTGGGGAAGTGTTGTAGTGTATTAGGGTGAAACGTATTAGGCAGTTTGAATAATGATTGGGCACGAAATGGATAGACAAGTTCGGGTGTGGGTAAGGTGATGTAGGTTGAGATGACCTTCTAATGTGTTTGTGAGGAGTAACCGGATAGTACCTTGGCTTGGGTATAGTTAGATCACAAAAGTTTTAACTAGACTTACACCTAGGGTTCGGACCACAAAAGAACCAAGGGTTGGACTACAAAAGGACCAAGGTTTGGACCACAAAAGGACCAACTAAGATAACAACACAAAAGTTGAATAACTTAAGTTTGAGAAAACTCAAATATATTTCATAAAATTTCAAATGACTCCTTTCATAAACTACATCCCCTATTTATACTAGTTCTAACCCTTTTAGAAGAGGTAACAAGATAGACATAAAAATACATCTAGCCCGAATAGGAAAGGGGGAGAGGTTCGACCGATTTGGGAGAAGGGAAAAGACCCAACTCTTCATGTTCTCTAGGCCACCCTTTTATGTCATCCATGTAGATAAGTGCATGAACTAGATAGTTCATGAATTACCTCATTGGGGAACGTTGGAAGCTTCTCCTTCTAGATGGTTCTCGATTTGGTCATCTTATCTTATTACATGGCATAGTAATTAAGATATAAGGAGATCTAGTAATTAAGATAGGAATTAAAACAAGCTAAAAGGTGGTCTCGGCCAAGACCTACATAAAAGTCGAAAAAAAATATTTCTTTCTTGGATATTCAAGTCTTGTCATCAACTCCACTCCACACTCCACTCCATATTAAGCATGTCACTATAGGATGGTTGACAATCTTTGGCTCTCTTAGTAAATCACGTCGCAGCTCATGTTGGAAACTTAAGTTCAGAGCATTCTTTTCATCATATATATATATGTAGACATCTATGGTGGAATTTTTGGCCTATGATGTTACGATTAGTTTAAATATTGCTTATAAATTTCTAGATGCTCACGAGTTACAGATGGTACAACCTGGGTCAAAAAGGGCATCATGTGCCGGACACAGCCTCAGGTTTAGGGTGTGACAAACTTGATATTAGAACATGTCTATCTAGGGGGTGATCTACAAGACATGTGTAATATATAGTGCACCACATTTATAAACATGAGACTTCGAGGCATGTAGGATTGATTACCCTTCTTTTGTATTCCAGATCATGTGATAGAGCTGAGTCATAGAAACTCAATTTCTTCTCATACTTATGATAAGTAGTGAGAGATCTCTACTAGAATATGTATGCACTAGATCTGTGAGTATCATACTGATGTTTTAAAGTGTGAACGCTTGTCTCACCCATTCAAAAGAAGGTAATAAAAGTCTAGAAAGGTGAAGTACGAGTTTCAGAATGTAAAGTAAGTGAAAGAGGTACAAGGTACCTGAATAGAGAAGATTGTAAGATAGTTGACATTCAGACAGAATGATATAAATGTTTCTTTCCCACATTCAGTAGTGGTAGAATCACAGTGAATGACATTCTATCCAACTTATGATTACTGTCACAGTCCAATCTAGGTGAGGCATGGCTAGCACCCGGTGCTATACTAGCTCAAGAGAACTACTCTGTAACTCAGGACAGGACTGGATGTAACTAAGGTATACATAGGACGACCCGACTATACCTGTTATTATTATAATTTATTATGGGCCGACTAATCCACTGTAAACATTCCTACTGGGAAATCTCAAAAAACATAAATGAGGTCTGATGAGGCCCCTAACATAGTGCACATACTGAACTTGTGTCTACAAAGCCTCTAAAGGTAACTGACTTCAAATGCGGTCAGGACAAGGCCTCGGCCTACTCATAGTCTGTACAAAAATCTAATACATGACTTGTAGACTCGACTGTACTTCAGAAGAGATTGAGTTTTACCAATCCTCTGCTAAACATCAACCTCATCTACTAAGAATGCTCGTCGAATTGATTACCTGCACCTATAGGCATGAATGCAGTGCACTAACAATAGGAAATTAGTTTAATGAAATGTACTAAGTATGAAAGGCAGGAAGAAATCTATATATATATATGTACCCTGACACTGAAGAACATGAATAAATGTAATGAAATTTCAACTAAAAGGCAAGGGTGGGAGTGAACATACCACATACTCTTGATTGGCTAAACATATCGTTATCGCTTGAATCGCTTAGCCCATCTGTTTAACAATACAATCTATCATTTTATAACTCTATGTCTATCTCGACTAACTCTGATTACCGATCTTTATTACATTGTTCTCTATCCTACAAACTAAATATAAATCAACTCTTATCATATCTGAAATACTGAATGTAATATTCTGGCCTCACAAGGGATCCGGTGTGTGGTGCATAGCCCCGAATGAAAGTGTATTTGAATAGCCTCGAAGGAATGTGAATGCATAGCCCCGAAGAAAAGTGTATCTAAATAGCCCCGAAGGCAAGTGAGTGCATAGCCCCGAAGGCAAGTGAGTGCATAGCCCCAAAGGCAATTGTATCTTAATAGCCCCGAAGCAAGTGTATCTGAATAGCCCCAAAGGTAAGTGCAACATTATACAATAAGAAAACAATCTATAAACTAGTTTCTTATGTCTACAAATCATAACTCATCCAGTACATCCCTTAATTCACATTTCATAATTATTATCTCGTGATCTACTCTTTTTAGATTTAGGGACACTTGTACTATCTTTAGTCTTGTCCGAATATCTTATTATACTATTTGATCTATCATATGATTCACACATCTCTACCTTCCTTAAGTTTGAGAGTAACTTATGTAACTCATATTCTCTATATTCTTTTAAGTGACTTACCACATCATAGTTCGTACTTTATTCCTCTTAGCCTAAGGATGTTCCCTAGCCATCTTCAGATATACGTACATGGTTATCTTGCTAGATTATTACAATCTGATCTTATAATTAGTACAAACTAACCTTCCTTTACTTATATTCCACCACTAGTTCATTAGCTCGTTCACTCAATTCTCAATCTACTAGAAACTATGAATGTCTTAGAGGAGTTACTGATTCTGATTCATAGGACTTACACGGACTATCTACTCAAGGTCCACTCATTAATTCTTAGACGGTCTTAATATGTCACTAAGGAACATAGATGCGAAATATCCCCCTTCGGCTTATGATAAAAGAAACATCCTTACGAATTCATGACTAAAATAAGGAAAGGTATCCCTTACATACCTTGGAATAGAATCTCCAATGATAACGATGAAATCTGCCTCTTCAAATTCCATCTACAAGAGCAAAGAATACTCATGTCAATAAAAAGAAACATACCAACTAGCTATCGAACGACAAGCTCGTTCTATGGTAAATCAGACAACATCTCCCTCGTATTCTTACCTCCACCACATCAACGACAACATCAATAACAACAACAACAAGAACATCATAAATAAGTCCTTCATGATTTCCAGTTACTTCTTCTTTTAGTTAACAACATCTTCAATAAGCTTGGCACGTGAATAAGAAAAATCATACTAACATCATCACCAAGCTACATCTCATGATTTCCCACCATACTAACTCATATATATAACTTCAAAGCACTCTCATCAACAAGACAACTATACCTTATATCAACTCATGTTGTAGTTCATAGTTCCTCCTCCAAATAATTCAACTATCATGAAATTAACCTTAAGCACAACCAAGAGGGTGATTCTTACCTCAACCAGTAGAGACAACTCAAAATTTAAGCTTTTCTTTTCTCATAACCACCTTGATCACTCTACAACAACCTAGAGGTGTCATCTTCCATCTAATCTAGCTCTTTATGTTATGACATGGTATCTTTACCTTGGAATCACTCTTGAACCTTTGGAGAATGTCTAGGGAGAGTTTAAAGGTGTTGGGGATCAATTTAGGTCGAATAGTGACTTGAAATGGAAAGCCACCACTTAAATAAAAAAAGATGGTCATCCACCGCCTCAAGGATGTGAGGTCATATGCGGGCCCATATGCCATCGTATCTCCTTATGGAAAAATCCTTCAACCTCTACGCACAAATCTTCAGGGCATATTTCATCCACGATGCAAAATGTTTTTCATATCACGCTAACTTCATCGAACTTCGTCGAGGGATGGTTCTTTCAATTCCAATAACATCCAACCTTCAATACACCCTTATAACGTCCCCCTATGTCATAGGGGACCATCGAAAAGGATCTCGAATCACCAGAATGACTTTGTATAAGTATTCTCTTATTTTCATACCAAATTCTAGGGTGTAACAATTATAGATGTCAATAGACGTGATTTAGAAAGAAGTGAGATTTCGGGATCTAGTATGGGTTAGCATAACCCTTAGCATAGGCTGATTGTTATAATTAACTGGTTGTATTGAAGAATAGTATGAATATGTAGATATTACCTCTTTAGAATATATATATATATATATATATATATATATATATATATATATATATATGATGTAACCGATAATTGTTATCCGGATATGACTTCTTGAGAATCTTGAAGATTTGGGGGCCAAGTATTAAAATCTTTGTATATGAGATGAGTATTCTCCTTAGTGAGGCTCCTTGATGTATGTACATAGTGATTTGAGTAGGCAAAGGGTTCGGGTCTTGGTTATGACCAAATCAACCCGAAATGACAAGGCAAGGCTGGGGTTTCTTGGTAAACTGGTAGTGAGGGTGTTTAGTGGTAATTATGGGTAGACGTAGAAGGAGTCGGGACTAGGCACATTGGGTAGTGGTTACGGGTGGCGTGAAGGGTATTGTGGTGGTTGGTCTCTGGTGTTTTAGTAACGGTAAAGGCTCGAAAGTTGACCGAGACAGTGAGAGTATGCGAGAATGGAGTTTGGTGGAGACATTGGTGTGGTTGGTTGCGATTAGGTGTGGTTACGGATATACTCGGACAGTGGCCTTTTGTGAGAATGTTAATGAGGTGTTGTGGGAGATTTATGTGTAAAGAAATAAGTAATTGGAACAAGGGATGGACATATAACACGGATTGCAAACCGATCACACACCAAGTCACAATTCAGTCGATATGTGGTTCTTGGATGGTAACACAATGAGATAATTACTCGTGTTGATGTAAGTTCGGAGGTATTTGAGTTGGTAAGTGTTTTGGGTGTTGGTGAGATTCGGGTTGACCCGAATGTAGGTGAGGAAAATGGGGTTCTCGGTTTATCGATAAGGTAGGCAGTATGGTGGTTAAAAGCTGTTTCGGATGGCTTGGCTTAAAAGTGTGAGTTGGAATTTTGGGAGGTGGTCCCAAGGGTCTTTAAAGATAGGGTGGTGGTGGTGGTTTGGTATTTTAGTAGAGCTAAGGTTGCGGAAACAACCTGAGGAAGTGAGGGTCCGGTAGAGACATTTGATGGGGACTTTGGTGTGTTTGGTGGTATTTGCGTGGAGTTGCGTTTGGTTTCGGATGGAGGACTTTCTGTGGAGATGGTAATAAGGTGTTATGGGAGGAAGAAATTTAGAGGAACAAGTAATTGGAGCACGGATAGTATACAGATTGTTGGAAACAATCCCAGGCAGAAATCAAGTCACAATTCGGTCGATATGGGTCCTTCGATGGTAACACGAGGAGTTAATTTCTTGTGTGGGATCCAAGATGTTATGATCAATTTCACAAGGACTAGATTGAGGTTTTCTGCCCACAATGCTCAAGACTAACCTAGCAAGGGTGATCAAAACCTTCGACACAAGGGTGGTTCTCCCGGAGAACCAAGCGACCCTCCTGGAGGATCAACTAAGTATAACAATCCCGGATTGAAATTCTTAGCTAAATTGAGTTAACACTCAAGTTTTTCATTCAACAACTCTGTTTTTTACATATCCCTAAGGGCCCTTTATATAGTAGAGAATGGACCTTTTTAGAAAGGGATTAAAAGGGATACAAAACACAAAACTAGTCGACTAAGGTGGGAACGGTGGAGGGGAAGGGACTTCGGCCGAGGGGCCTCACGCCCAAATCCAATGTACTTCTAGAACCTCTTTGATAGCTTCCATGCATGTCTTAATTGGAACTTGAATGAGTTCCTTGAAGTGTGTTGAGATACATGCTCCTTGGCCGATTTGAGAAGGACAATTCGCCCAACCCCTCAGCTTCTCCAACACACATATTGATGATCTCCCCTTGATGAAATCCACACACGGTTCATTCACCTTGAAGATCACATCTTCTAGATGGTGTATTCATTCCCTTGTTGTCGTGTACACGCTTGGCCATGTCATCTTGTGTTGCGGCTCCTCTCGGTTTGGTCCTCTTCCGCATTGAATGTGTCCGATTATGTACCTATGGGTTCGTACATTGCTTTAATATACCTATGTAACTAACACTTAAACTAAGAATTTAAAGACAATAATTAAAAGCAAGGTCTCGGCCAAGACCAACACTTAAGTCCGAATAAAATACAACTCCTTGAGACAATCAAGTACTCCTATGCCATTCCAAACTCCATACATTTCCATGCTTTTGACCGGGTGTTCATGGCTAATCATTGGAATTCTTGGAACTTTACTTCTTATCTTAAATTGAGGAATCAAGCATCAGATTTTATTTCCACGAATCTCCCCTTTTTCGGAAGAATTTTCCCCAAATTCGCGGGGATCATATGTGACCACTTTATATCGATGCTTTTATCTTGACTAGGTTTCTTGCATAAACCTTTTTTAAATTCTGCCAACCATTTGAAGGGACCATTCTTCAAATATGTTTCCCATCGGATCAATAAATCATATGTCCATGGTTGGTGATATTCATCCCTCAACTTCGCATCATATGCTTCTATGGCTTGCGGTTCTTGGTCTAGCCCAAACTATTTTTACGTACAATTTCAATTGGTTCCTCCATGATCGGTGTTTGAGTGTCAACGAAGCCACGGCCTCGGATGATAGGGGAATAAAGAGAAATACCCTCATAGACACTTGTAATCTCGTACCAATCTTGACTGACCTCAGAAGGCTTAACACAAAGGTTCTCGGGTAATGATTGGTGTTCCTGGGCCAAGCAAACTCTTTGTATGAGACTCACGGGATAGTTTAGTTCACCACACATCTTGAGAGACGCTACAAGCCATATATTCCTACTTCGTAGGTCCTTGACGAACATCATTTGCTTTACTTCCCATTTGAATAGCTGTGAGTCATCCCTCATAGACAATTCGTGAAAGAGCATATACCAAGTTCCATCCCTTACTAACATCATCACGATCGGCACCGTGTATGAAACAAGATTTTCTTGGGCAACCAACTCGAGAGTCCTCCTTGGATCATCATAGATAGGTAGTTGTTTTTCCAAAGTCATCTCAAGGGTACGAGCAATATTTTTTTTTTGGCTTTGTTCTGAGTGGTGAAACATTTGGAAGTGCAAATTCTGCAATCTTTGGATTCTCTTCCATATTTATTTGACCGTACAATGGATTGGTAGAGAGGGTCCAACTTTGTATGGCCCCTACATTCTCCTTCATATTCTCCACAAGACTTTCTTTTTCTTCACGTATCAATACTTCCATCGGGCTCCCCTTCTTTGATCTTTCTTCCTCATTTTGTTGTTCTGTAATCATGAGAGTCTCGGAATTGATTTGATGTCTCTAAGCCCATTGAATCTTCATTTCCCTTACCTTACTAGGTGGTAAGGGTCTCAGCCAGAAATCTTTGCCATCATTGTGGAAGGCATATGTATTATCTTCTCCATCATGGATCGTCTTGCGGTCATATTGCCATGGCCTCCCCAATAAGATATGGCACGCATCCATGGGTATCTCCCAATTCAGAGGTTATCAAGGAGTTGGTTGGCTACTTCTAACCCGTTTGCTTTGTTTACCCAACGAAGATGGTAGGTCTTGGGATGTGCATGGGTTGGCAACTGTCACTTGCTTACCATTTCCAAAGAAGCCATATTTGTGCAAATTCCTCCATCAATTATCACACTACACACTCGGTCTTTCACCTTGCACCGTGTGTAGAAGATTTGCTCTCGTTGTGACTCTTCAAGTTCTCCCGATTGCATGCTTAACACATGTTTGAGAACAAGACTTACTCCTTCTTTCGGAAGGGTCTCATTTTCCCCTTGACTTTCTTCCACTTCGAGTTCTTCCTGGATGAAGGCACTTCCACACTCTTGGTACTCTTCAAGGGTCATGGCCTTCGGATTCGGTCATACTCTTGCAAAATGTCCGAGGCCTTGACACTTAAAACATCTTTTATACGTCTCCTCAAACTTCATTGGCAGGTTCTACCTTCTTTTCCTTGCCCTTACCCCTCTCATCTTAATTGTATAAAAGGTTGGGCTATCCTTTGGTACTCACGAGTTTACCATAGGGTTTAGAGGCACCCCTCTTTTGTTGTTTCTAAAACTTTAGTGCCAAATGGCACAGATATTCAAAGGTATGGTTGGTGGACACCTCGACCTTCTCTTGTATTGTCGGACTCAATCCACTTTTGAAGTGTGCAATCCGTTGTGTCTCCTTGTCATCCAAGCCATACAACATCATGACCTTTTCAAATTCCCAAACGTATTCTTTGACCTTAAGGACACCTAGCCGAAGCTTGGTGAGTTTAAGGTAGATTTTTTGTTCATACTCTCGCGGCAAGAACTTTCTTTTCAAATGTTTCTTAAGATTTTCCCAAGAGTCGATTTTTGTTTTGCCGCGCTACTCTGGCTTGCTTTTAAATTTTCGTACCATATAAAAGCAAAAGACTTTAACTTCAATATGGAAACTTTGAAGCACTTCTGGTCATCATACTGTTTAAACTCGAACAATCTCTCAGTAGCTCTTAGCCATTCGATAAATTCTTTCGGATCTAAATTACCATTGAACGTAAGGAGATCAAGTCGCAAGGCTCGGTCGTGTTCCCCTTCGTGTCTTGGTTCCTCTAGTACATCATCATTGGCATGCCTAGGATTATTTTGGGCTACTTCTTATCTAGATTCTACATCATGAATCACAGCACGCTCTTGTAATTCTCTCCTTAGAAGTTGCATATGTTCGTTAATCATGTCGGACATGTCCTTCCTAAGTTCCTCATTCATGTTAGCCATAATGTTATAGCGTGGGATGGAAATGATTTGCTCTGATACCAATCTAATGATGTAAGTACGGAGGGTGAGTTGGTAAGTGGTTCGGGTATTGGTGAGATTCGGGTTGACCCAAAAGTAGGTGAGGAAGATGGGGATCTCAGTTTATCGGCAAGGTAGGCAATATGGTGGTTGAAGGCTTTTTCGAATGTCTTGGCTTAAAAGTGTGAGTTGGCAATTTGGGAGGTGGTCCCGAGGGATATTGTAGGAGAGAGTTGTGGTGATGGTTTGGTATTTAGTAGAGCTAAGGTTGCGGAAACAACCTGAGGAAGTGAGGGTCCGATAGACACATTTGATGGGGATGTTGGTGTGTTTGGTGGTATTTGCGTGGAGTTGCGTTTGGTTTCGGATGGAGGCCTTTTTGTGGAGATGGTAATAAGGTGTTATGGGAGGAATAAATGTAGAGGAACAAGTAATTGGAGCACGGATAGTATACAGATTGTTAGAAACAATCCCAGGCACAAACCAAGTCAGAATTCAGTCGATATGGGTCCTTCGATGGTAACATGAGGAGTTAATTGCTTGTGTGGGCTCCAAGATGTTATGATCAATTTCACAAGGACTAGATTGAGGTTTTTTGCCCGCTATGCTCAAGACTAACCTAGCAAGGGTGATCGAAACCTTTGACATACCGGTGGTTCTCCCAGAGAACCAAACGACCCTCCTGGAGGATAAACTAAGTATAACAATCCTGGATTGAAATTCTTAGCTAAATTGAGTTAACACTCAAGTTTTTCATTCAACAACTCTGCTTTTTACATAGCCCTAAGGGCCATTTATATAGTAGAGAATGGACCCTTCTAGAAAGGGATTAAAAGGGATACAAAACACAAAACTAGTCGACTAAGGTGGGAACGGCGGAGGGGAAGGGACTTCGCCGAAGGGCTTCACGCCCAAATCCAATGTGCTTCTAGAACCTCTTTGATAGCTTCCATGCATGTCTTAATTGGCACTTGAATGAGTTCCTTAGAGTGTGTTGAGATACATGCTCCTTGGCCGATTTGAGAAGGATAATTCGCCCAACCCCTCAGCTTCTCCAACACATGTATTTATGATCTCCCCTTGATGAAATCCACACACGGTTCATTCACCTTGAAGGTCACATCTTCTATATGGTGTATTAATTCCCTTGTTGCGTGTACACGCTTGGCCATGTCATCTTGTGTTTTGGTTCCTCGCGGTTTGGTCCTCTTCCTCATTAAATGTGTCTGATTATTAGCTATGGGTTCTTACATTGCTTTGATATGCCTATGTAACTAGCACTTAAACTAATAATTTAAAGACAACAAGTAAAAGGAAGGTCTCGGCCAAGACCAACACTTAAGGCTGAATAAAATACAACTCCTTAAGACAATCAAGTATTGTCTCGTACGCTATTCCAAACTCCATACATTTCCAAGCTTTTGGCCGGGTGGACATGGCTAACTATTGGAATTCTTGGAACTTTACTTCTTATCTTGAATTGAGGAATCAATCATCGGGTTTGATTTACACCACGTGTGGTTTCCAAGGATGTTGTGGTCAATTGCACAAGGACTAGGTTGAGGTTTGCTGACCGTGAGGCTAAACACAAACCAAGTAAGGGTGACCGAAACCTTATAAAAATATAGGTGGTTCTCCCAGAGAACCAAGCGACCCTCCCGGAGGATCAACTAATAAGTTCAATCCCGAATTGAAATACTTAGCAAAATGAGTAAATACTCAAGTTTTATATCAAACAACAACTGAATTTTATAATGGCCTAAGGGTCCATTTTATAGTAGAGAATGGACCCTTCTAGAAAGGGATTACAAGGGACACATAACACAAACTAGTTCGACTAAGGTGGGAATAAGGGATGGGAAAGGTCCTCGACCGAGGGGGCTTCATGGCCAATCTAATGTGCTTCTAGAACCTCTTTGATATCTTCCATGCATGAATTAATTAGCACTTGAATGAGTTCCTTGGATAGTGTTGGGATTCTTGCCCCTTGGTCGATTGTGAGGAGAACAACTATGTCAACCCTACGACTTCTTCAAATAGTGTATTGAGGTCTTCCCATTCAGGAAATCCATACACGGTTCATTTACTTTGAAGACCACACTTCTAGATGGATCATTCACTTCTGGCTGTTCTGTACATGTCACATGGATGAACCTTCTCTCGGCCTAGTCACCGTCCTTCATTGAATGTGTCTTAATGTGTAACTAAGGGTTCTTACATTACTTTAATATGTCCTAAGTAGCTACTAGTTAATCTAACAACTTAAAGACAAGAATTTAAAGACAATGTATTCGGCCAAGACCAACACAAAAAGGCCAAATAAAATACAACTCTTGGAGACAATCACGTATTGTCTCCTAAGCCATTCCATACTCCATACACTTTCAAGCTTCTAGTTGTGTGTTTATGGTTCACCATTGGTATTCTTGGAGCTTTGCTTCATTTCATGAATTTAGGAATTATGTGCGGGGTTTGATTTACATCACTCCTATTTGAAGTAAACAAGGAATATTAAGTGTATAGAGAATAAGGCCAGTTGAAGACGAAGAAGTTTAAAGTGAAAGAATGTCTTGTTAAAAGTATCTAGAATAAGATAAGAAGTGAGGATAATACCAAGAGATTGGTAGAAATACAAGAAGGTCACATGAGTGGATATAAAAAATGAGCGAGAGTCATAAGATAATGTGTAACGACCCGTCCGGTTGTTTCTATCCTAAGACATCTATTTGACTATTTTACCCTTCCTGTAGACTCTGTATCAGGTTTGTGATGTGTGGGAATGGGTGGCATGGATTTTGATGTCCATTTTCATGAATTTCGGATGAAAAACCCAAAGCTAGAAACTTAGAGTTGGATAGTTTGACTCAAAGTTGATTTTTGACTAGATGGGTTCATTTTCGGGTTCGCGGATCCACCTAAGTGGGAGGTTGGCTCGCAGAAATGGGGGTTGGTAAAGTTGTGAGTTTCTGCTTCGGTAGAGGGATTGTCCGCAGGTGAGTCTGCCTCTGTGAGGTCAGGCATGCTATGGCGCTGAGGTGAGGTGTCAAGTGATACCGCCTCAGCGAGGTAATGGTTCGAGGCAGTGGATCCGCTCCAGCATAGTCGATTCCGTTGGGGCCGTATCACTATATCAGGTGTCCTATTTAATTTCATAGGTCAGAGAGTGGATTCATCCTAGAGATAAAGTTTTCCTTCCCTTGTGATTTTATGTTATGTTTCTAAATCCTTTAATGGTGGTATAGTGTGTTTATAAGTTGGGGAAGATGAGTTCTAAGTTCTTATGAGATTAAGAGAGTTAAATCATGGATTTTAAAGGGTGTTGATGGACTAAATTACTTGATTATTATGAATTAGTGATGGGAATTGCTAGACTATCATGTTGTAGTGTTTAATTTGAATATAGAAACTTATTCCAATTGGGGGGAAATTCTAGAGTTTACAAATTGGGGCTTTTTGTATAATGTTCAATTGAAGGCACAAATGTGTATAGTTTCCTAAATAACTTAAGGATATGACTATTTAGTATGTGTTCTTGGTATTTGTATTATAAAGTTTGAGTATTGGTGATGTGGGCCAGAGGTTGGTATTTAAAGTCTTGCTTGTCAAGGATTATATCCTTGTATATTGTGTAAGCTCTTCATTAACGAATAGTATATGCATGATTAGAATTTGATTATCATAAGGAATAGTGGAAGGGCAAGGCAATCACCGAGGCTTGATTAGTTAGTCCTCATGTTCATCCTAGAGATAGGCTACGATTTACTTTCACGAGAGTTCGATAGAAGTGCGTAATTAGTTATAAATATTGAGGGGTATTGGGTGTGTTTGAGGGTCCCACTCAGTCGGTTGTGATGAATGGTTGAGTGGATACTGGTGTTGAACTGTGTTGATGTGTGATTTTCATAATCAACCTTGTGCTGGTTCCGATTGTTGATTTATTTAGTCTTGTCGCCATAAATGCGATTGTCGCCATATTTTCTATTGTTTGTTTACTCATCAAACCTGCTTCTAATATGATATCCTGATTGTACTTGGATTTTTGTGTTGATAAATTCTTGGAAGCATGTGATTTTCATCTCTATACTTGGTTATGAGATATTGATATGAGAGGGGTATGGAATATTATGGGTCCAAGAGACTGAAAAAGTGAGATTACTTGTGAGATTATGGCAACACTGATATGATGATGATGATATTTTAGGGAATGGGTTGCACGCTTGATATAAGAAAGGACCCGAACTTAGCTTCTAAACTCAAGTTGTTAAACTAAGGACCGAAGGTGTCGAAGGTTGATCATCGACCCACGGTTAAGGGCTAAGAATGGCATGGACTTTGGGGCGGATTAGGCACCATTACTTAATTGTCTTAGGATACAACCTTTTATCCAGCCTTTGTGTTGGTATTGGCCGAGACCATACCTTTATTTTATTGTCTTTTAATTCTAGACTAGTTACTAGTTGTCTTAGGACATATTAAAACTATGTAATAACCCTTAGCTTACTTTAGGACATAATCAATTCCTTGTAAGGAAATGATGAAGCCGAGAAGAGTGACTTGACCGAGAGTGCCAAGATGGCAAGGACAAGTGATGACTTGGCGGATAAAGTGGCAAGGACAAGAGACTTCAAAGAAGGCCATTCATGAACTAACTGGAAGAAGTCAAGATCGGCCTAGGGGTGATTAAGAGTTGGTCGAGAACCACTCTATTGTGCAAGGAATGGAAGCTTCCAAACTAGCTCCAAGAAGATGAGACCTTGAGAAGACAAATTCATACACTCTTATACTTGGGTGCCAAAACAAGGGTGTGAAGGAGTTTGAGTTCATCTTTGTCTCCAAGAAAAGCCAAGTCATTTCCCATTATTCTCAAAATGTCCGAGAACCTTCTTAGTTCCCAAGACAACCCGATCCCTTTCCTTGTTCCCATTCGGCCGAGTGGTTGTGGTTTTGTGTCTTTTGGTTTGTCTTCTAGAAAGGTCCCTATACTATAAATAGGACCCTTAGGATGTTGTAAATAGACATGTTGAATATTGAGTGAAATATAAACTTGAGAGTTTCCAACTTTGAAAATGTCGTCTTGAAAGAAACTGTACAAGTTTCGAGAGGTGCAATGCCAAATGTTCCAACAACCAAACTACCATCAAACAACAATGTTAATCATACTTGTGAGGTAGTTCTCGGAGAAGCACCCGAACCATTTGTTCAAGAAGGTTTTGTTCCATGTCCGACCCTTATCCATGAACAAAACAAAGTTGGACCCTTTTTACTAATCCTTTATACCATGTGGAAGAAAAGGGCAATACCTTCTTTGTCAGTCCATTGTACAAGCAAACCCGTATGGAGAAAATGGCCGATATGGAATTTCTAAAGAACAACACATCCAGAATCCTACCATGGGAGATAATGAACTTACTCTTGACTTATTTTTAAGAAGTTCGTTGTCTATTCATCGAGCCTATGGATGTGAAGAACAAGAACAATTAGGCAAAGAGGATGACCAATAGTGCCTTAGCTCCGACACGGGACCTCTATTGTTGGTGCCAAAGCAAAATGAGGTTTGGGAGGTGCACCTGGGTCACGAATTGGTCTACAACCTCACCTTTAGGAACGAGTCTCCGTGGTCAAGGATGAGTGTCCATTTCAATAAGTTGAGTGGAGCAAAAATGGCTTTAAGGATCAACTTGAATAGAAGTTCTCCACTAATGAAGATCCGAGAGGAGATTGAGCGAGAAAATGTCTTTAAGGGCCTACATGGTGAGTGTGGATGTCTTGTAGTATCACATGGAAGTTGTGACATCCAAAGTTGTGATCCCTACACTGCCCCTATCACGGTCATGACGATACAACTTGAACAAGAGTTTGGGAGAGTTGGTGCCAACCTAAGCAAGGAACAACAAACTGTGACTCCTTATACTAAGAAGTTGGTAGGTACGCATCACAAGTCATTGACATATGACGCCTTGATTTAGTAGGAAGCGTATTTGAAAAATGGTCCTTTCATGTTTTTGGACAAGTTCCGATGTGGCTAATATGAGAAGAATGTTTTGGGCAACGGACTAGGTTCAACATGTTGTATTAATCAAGTGTCACCAATTTTGAGGAAAAAATCATTCAAAGAAGGGGAGAATGATACAAGAAAGGACTAGAACTTTGCTTCTCAACTCAAGTTGTTAAACGAAGGACTGACAATATCAAAGGATGGCCATCGACCCACGGTTAAGAGCCAATAATGGCATGTACTTTGGGGGGGGGGATTAGGCACCATTACTTAATTGTCTTAGGAG
This sequence comes from Anisodus acutangulus, assembly GCA_029783415.1. Classification (NCBI taxonomy): domain Eukaryota; kingdom Viridiplantae; phylum Streptophyta; class Magnoliopsida; order Solanales; family Solanaceae; genus Anisodus; species Anisodus acutangulus. The sequence goes on along the minus strand of CM056492.1, from coordinate 24,655,867 downwards.
ACAACCTTTTATTCAGCCTTTGTGTTGGTCTTCGCCGAGACCATGCCTTTATTTTAGTATCTTTAAATTCTAGACTAGTTACTAGTTTTCTTAGGAAATATTAAAACTATGTAATAACCCTTAGCTTACTTTAGGACATAATAAATGTCTTGTAAGGGAATGATGAAGCCGAAAAGGGTGACTTAGCCGAAGTCCCAAGATGGCAAGGACAAGTGATGAGTTGGCCGACAAAGTGGAAAGGACAAGTGACTTCCAAGAAGGCCATTCATGAAGAAACTAGAAGAAGTCAAGCTCGGCCTATGGGAGATTAAGAGTTGGCCAAGAACCACTCTCTTGTGCAAAGAATGGAAGCTTCCAAACTAGTTCTAAAAAGATGAGACCCACATTCATGCACTCTTCTAATTAGGTGCCACAAAGAGGGTGTGAAGGACTTCTTTGAGTTCATCTTTTTCTCCAAGAAAAGCCAAATCCTTTCCCATTATTCTCACAATGGCCGAGAACCTTCTTGGTTTCCAAGCCAACCCGATCCCTTTCCTTGTTCCCATTTCACCGAGTGGTTGTGGTTTTCTTTCTTTTGGTTTTTATTCTATAAAGGTCCATATGCTACTATAAATAGGACCCTTAGGATGTTGTAAATATACATTTTGAATATTGTGTGAAATATAAACTTGAGTGTTTTCAACTTGTGTGTTGATTACATCAATCGGTCCTTGTGTGGGCTGCGATTCTTGTGTGAACCACCCTCTCTTCGGTGTAAGTCTTGTTTAGGACTTTTGTGACCTAATCAAAATCCAAGCTTAAGGAACCCCCTTGGTTGCAAGTGAATGTTGGAACTTGAGTGATCCAACCTAACCTAAGTCTAGTCTATCTTAAGGTTTTCGACCACCCTTACTTGGTTTGTATTTCGGTTTGTACTTAGCAACCCTGATCAAGTCCTTGTGAAATTGTGCACCTTCATCTTGATGTCAACTCTGGCATTAAAACTCCATGTCCATATGCTTGACATATCGACCGCACCTCACTTAAACTACATCGACCAAACACTTCACCAAATCAAACATCCTACACTTGGTGTGTACTCGGACTTGCACCTCACATTCCATGTTCATCTCTCATACAAACCACTTTAATAATTTCACCACCACATCCCAAAACACTTCCCAAACATCTACCCTCAAATTCACTAACTAAAACCATACGTATCCAACTGTCCAAGTACGACAACAACAAACAGTCCATCAAAACCAACCTTGCCAAGACTTCACTATTTTGGTTCATTTCCGTGGCCTTGCCACAACCAAACCACCAAGTCCCGATTGTCACCCTGACCCTCAACAAACCCATGACAACTCCACGAAACGCCTAAACTCGATTCCAAACAAAACTATCTAAAATAGCCACCAGATACCCCCACTGCCTGGCCAAGCCAAGAACCCGAGACCCCCTACCTTGGCATCCATTTTTGGGTCAACCTGAATATAACCAAGATTCGACCCACTTACACACTAACACCCCTCCTTACTTGCATTAACGCCTATAACATAATTCTATTTAGCTAAGAGCTAGACACTGATGAGAAATTCCAGAGGAGTATACGGACTTTACGAGTCCCCTATGGGTGTGCTTCATGCATACTGGAAGATCAAGGTACATGAGATATGCATTGCATTCATACATATCATACACATATCATTCACGGATTATATGTGGATGAAAGAAGTATTGAATTGATTATTGATGACTTGATTGAATTTCTGAAATAAATGAAGCATGTTACTTACACAATGATACTCGGATTGATGTTATTGAACTCTTATGAACTTGGATGACCTAAGTGATTATGAAATCTTATTTAAAAAGGGAATTATGAAATCTTATTTAAAAAGGGAATTATGAAATCTATGGAATATACTGTGAACAATGTGATCTTACTTGGATATTTAAACTATTAAAATAGGACTATTTTGTGTCAACTTGGTATTTATCTATTTTTACGTATCATTCGTTCTTGTCGACATATGATGCCTACAAGGGTACGTTGTGTACTCATACTACATTTGTTGTATCTTTCATGGTGAAGATTCAGTGCCTTCTACCAGTATGGGAAAGCGTGGATGAGTCCGAGTGGACGCTCTCTAGCATTCAGGATGAGGATGCTACCTTTAGCATGCCCTTGGATGTTCTATCTTTACTCTATCTTTATTGCATTTGTGAGACATGTCAGACAATTTTAGTTTATGTATTCAGTTATGGAACTATGTTTCCTTTGACATTCAGACTTGTATCAGATTGTAGCGCTCTCGTATTCACAGATTAGATCTTTGGGGAATGTTGTTTGATGTTCAGACTTATTTATTTTGCATTTATATCATGAGACATATTATGTAGTATTCTGTTATCTTTCCTTTTTTATTTATGTTATATCATGTGAATGATTCGAGAGTGGTTTGCCTACCAGTGAGACTTGTGTAGGTGCCACCACGATTCCTAAAAAGGGGTCGGGACAAAGTTAGTATCAGAGTTTTAGGTTAAACGGTCTCGAATTCATGAGTAATTTCTAGTAGAGTCTCGCGAATTGGTATAGAGGCATCCATACTTATCTTTGGGAGGCTATGGGACATTTAAGAAATTTTAGTTTCTTCATTCCTTTCATGCTAAGTTGAATCAAATTGGTATATGACCTTTGTTACTATTATATCATACAAGGTGAGGATTCATGCTGGTACAACGAGGGATGAGGCACCGACACAGGTACTTGTAGTGCGCAGTCATGTGCTTGGGGCCGACGTAGAGCTAGAGGAACTACACCAGCTCAGGGTGGGGCACGGGGAGTCCGCCAGACTCTTGCTAGATCAGTCTCCCCTTAGCGAGTTATTGAACGTCAAGATGTTAATGAGAAGATAGGGCCAGCCCAGGATCAGCCTAGATTTATTGCTACTTTGGTTATATACAGGACATATTGGTCAAATTGTTCAATGATGAATATGGTTTTGCCCAAGCGGCGCGTGTATCCGACTACTCCGGGTGGTTCTTATACCCATGTGGAAGAGGTACAAACTTAGGCTCCTGAGTTTCATACTCTCGGGGTTCATCAAATGGCGATGTTAGTGCCCCGTATTGATGAGGTTCTTGCTCCAGAGTTTGGTCCCTGGCCATTTGCAGGGACATCTATGACACGCTATAAGCGGAAGGTATGGGACACTTTTCGAACATGAAACCTCCAGTATTCTATGGTCATCCCAAATAGGATGCTTATGAGTTTATTATGAGCAGTTATGAGAGGTTGCATACTTTGGGTATCGTTGAGGCGCACATAGTTAGTTTTGTGGCCCTTCAGCTTTTAGTAGATGCTAAATAGTGGTGGAGATCTTATATTGACTGTAGACTAGCGAGGTCACCTCCAATGTCATGGGTTAGGTTCTGTCGCATATTTTTAGAGAAATATGTGCCTCTTAGCTTGCGTCTGAGCAAGCGTGATGAGTTTCAGAGGATTGAGCAGAAAGGTTCTTTAGTTGTAGATTATGAGACTCATTTTAAAGCCTTATCGCGCTATGTAATGTCATTGTTACTTACAGAGGCTGAGCGAGATATTTTGTTAGAGGTTTGAGTATTTCACTCCAGTTGGCTACATTACAGTTGGTGCCTGTTGTAACTTCTTTTGAGACTATAGATGAGCTGCGAGGATAGTAGCGTATGTGAGGGGCAAGATGCCCATATATAAGTAAGATAAGAGGGCGAGGCGACAGGGACAATTCAGTGAATCTTCTTCTCGTGGTTATGGGAAGCAGCGTAGATATCAGCAGTCTTAGCATGGTCGACCAGTTTAGGCAGCCCTTTAGATTATAGATGGTGTCTCTACGGGGAAGAGCGGTTATGGTAGGGGCTAGTCTTCGAGGGCTTCTCAATCTTGGTATTATGAGTGTGGTCATTCGGGTTCTCAGCGTCTAGGACTGTTACACCTGTATTGAGGTTGGACATTTCAGGAGAGATTTCCCCAAATCTGTATCTAGTGTATCTTATGCACCTAAGAGCCTAGCACAGCCATCTAGGGATGGTGGTTAGGTTAGTCAAGGAGGATCTCAGTTAGGCCGTGGTAGCCATCAGACCGATTATGGTGTATCCTAGTCAGGGAGAGATAGATCTCATTCGGATGAGGTGGCCAACAGAGTACTTAGTCCGAGGGAGGGCACACTCATTGTTATGCTTTCCCGGGTAGACTAGAGGTTGAGTCATCGGATGCAATTATCACAGGTATCATCCTGTATGTCATTAGTGTGTTCTTCACTCTTATTTATTCTTGGGTTTATATTCTCATATGTGTCTATCTACCTTTCTGGTGATTTAGATATATGGTTTGATATGCTTGATTTCCCAATTTATATGTACACCAGTCGGTGATTCTGTGATTTTAGATTGAGTCTATTGGCATTGCTTGGTTTCTTTTATGGGTTATGATACTTGGGTTAATTTAGGCATCTTAGACAAGGTTGATTTCGATATTATTCTGGGGATGGATTGACTATCACTGTATCATAAGATTCTGGACTGTTATTCCAAGATAGTCACGTTAGCGATGCCTGGACATCCGAGGTTAGAGTGGAAAGGCACTCCCAGTTCTGTTCCTAAGAAGATCAATTCTTTCATTCAGGCGAGGAAGTTGGTAGATAAGGGTTATTTGGCATATCTAGCTCAGATTCAAGATATGAGTATGGAAAATCCTTCCCTTGAGTCTGTTCCAGTAAATAGCAAGTTTGCTAAGGTTTTCCTTTCAGATTTACCGAGTATGCCGCCTGACAAAGATATCAACTTTTGTATTGATCTCGAGGTGGGTACTCAACCCATTCATAGTCCTCCGTACCGTATGGCTCCAGCAGAGTTGAGAGAGTTAAAAGAGCAGGTTCAGGATTTATTGAGTAAGGGTTTCATTTGACCTAGTGTATCTCTATGGGGTGCACCTATTTTGTTCATGAAGAAGAAGGATAGCACCATGCGTATGTGAATTTATTACAGATAGATGAACAAGGTCACCATCAGAAATAAGTATCTGATCCCTCGTATTGATGACCTATTCGATCAGCTTCAGAGTGCTTTAATATTTTTTAAGATTTACTTGAGTTATGTGTATCATCAGATGAAGATCCGAGCCGAGGATGTTTCCAAGATGGCTTTCCGGACTCGTTATTGTCATTATAAGTTCTTAGTGATGTCTTTTGGGCATACCAATGCCCCTGCAACGTTCATGGATCTGATGAATGTGATATTCAAGTTGTATTTGGATTATTTTGTGATTGTGTTCATTGACGCATCTTGATCTATTCGAAGAGTCAGGAGGAGCATGAATAATATTTGAAGGTGGTCCTTGGTTTATTGAAGGAGAACAAGCTGTATAATAAGTTCTCGAAGTGTGAGTTTTGGTTGAGTTCTGTGGCATTCTTGGGACACATGGTATCTAAGGATGGGATTATGGTTGACCTAAATAAGATAAAGGCAATTATGGATTTGCCTAGACCGACTTCTGTGATAGGGATTCGATGTTTAGTGGGTCTTGCTAGCTACTATAGGCGGTTCGTCAAAGGTTTCTTTTCTATTTCTTCTCATCTAACGCGTTTGACTTAGAATGAGGTGCTTTTTCAAGTGTCCGACCAATGTGAGGAGAGATTCCAAAAGCTCAAGTCTCTTTTGAACACAACCCCGATTCTATCCCTTTTGGTGGAGGGAAAGAACTTTACTGTGTATTATGATTCTTCTAGGATTAGGTTGGGTTGTGTGTTGATGTAGAAGGGTAAGGTTATTTCTTATGCATCGAGGTAGTTGAAGGTGCACGAGAAGAATTACCTTATTCATGATTTGACATTGGCTATCGTTGTGTTTGCTCAAAGATTTGGAAGCATTAATTATATAGTGTTCATTGTGAGGTGTATACCTACCACATAGTCTTTAACACGTGTTTAATCAGAGAGATTTGAATTCTAGGTAGTGTCGGTGGATGGAGTTGTTGAAAGATTATGACATGACCATTTTGTACCATCCACGCAAGGCTAATATGGTGGAAGATGCCTTGAGCCGAAAGGCAATCTGCATGGGAAGTTTAGTTCATTTGATGGCTTATGAGCGTTCTTTGTCATTGGAGGTCCAGACTATAGTCAACGATTTCATGAGGCTTGATATTTTGAATTCGGGTAGGATTCTAGCTTGTGTGGAGGCGAGGTCATCTTTTTTGGATCAGATTCGGACTACCATTATGATGATGTGAAGTTGTGCAAAATCAGAGATAAAGTGATGAGTGGAGAAGCCAAGGAGGTTGTGCTTGATGGTAAAGATGTGCCTATCCAACCGGTGGTAAATAATGATATATAACTATCCAACCAGTGGTAACTGCCCGACCGGCCATAGCCGGATGGTAAATATGTGCCTACCAAACTGGTGGTAAATAAGGATACTTAACTGCCTAACTGGTGATAACTGCCCGACTGGTCGTAGTTCGGTTGTAAATAGAAATAAATAATTTGTCAAACAAGCCATAGCTCGATGGTAAATCATAATACCATATTCATGCCCCCTCTAGGTACTACATACATACATGAAGAGTCATAAGAGACTTTTATGAACTTATCGTAATGATGTAATATCGCTAGATTCTTGATTTGCATTTGGGGACTATGATCAACAACATTCATTTTATCTTAAACTAAGAGAGTCCTTTTAACATGAATACCTACATTATATGAGTCTTTAAGTAAGAGCTCCTAATCCATTAAGAATAGATTCGTTACACTTCTGAATGTCATCATGGAGATAACATACAATTTTACTCTTTCAGATGAATCAACAAGACAATATACATCATTTCTAAGTTTCGTGAAACCAATAAGGTAAGATACATTTTATCTAACTTTCATGAAACCAACAAGGGCCATAAGATGTCAATAAAGATGAGATGTTATAAGGTGTGGAAAGTACTACCAATAAGGGACAAACAAGAGTAATGTATCAATGGAATAAAAGATATAGGCATCTGAAACACAACAAGAATAGAGTTGTTTTGAAAGACATTTCGTTTCATTTTCATTCTTTAAAAAATCATGCCAAAATAATGAATAATCCATAACATACCTTCAACCATAGTCATCTTTCATAATTACTCAAGAGACTCACCAATGCACTTCTCTACAAGATGGAAACACAACCTTGTAATACATATGAAGCATGACGATAGCCGAAAAATGACAAACTTGCGTATTCATAATCGGACAACACCTCCCCTCTTTCCCTCTACTTCCCACAAACTCAAACAACACCAAAAAAACAAGAAAAATATTAACAATATCATATTCAAGCTATTACATCAATTTCCAGCCACAACACATCATAACCCTTACTTCAAAATTGTCTCATACCATACGATATCGACAAGCTCGTTCTACGAAAACTTGGACAACATCTCCCCCGTTTCTTTTACATACCTCAAGTCAATAATAACATCAACAAAACAACAACAAACCACTCTATGTTTAGTACATGAAGAAAAACAAGAACAGACCCTCAAAATTTCACACGACAATACCCTTAGTTAAACTTCAACATAACAACCTCTACTTGTAATTTACTCGCTGTCCAACCCATCTAAAGTTCTATTATCCTAAAAAACATGAAGCAGAATGAAAATATTACTTGTAATTAAAAGAACAAGCTCTCCTTAACCTTAATTAAACTTTAAAGAATCTCAAATTCACAACACAAGAGGAAGGATAAGCTTAAACTAACATCACAAGAACTTCCATGGAAGTATCACCCCAACACCTTGAAGAAATTTACTTTAATGGTAGGGTACTGACTTGGGAGTGTTTGTAGAGGGTGAAGATAAGATTTGATCGAAAAATGAGGTTAAATGTGGTATCCACCGTTTACATATAATTGGAAAAGCTTATGGCGCCTTTGTGGGTCCCAAAGAGGCTGCCTGCGCAGTCTCGCGACAATGAAAAAATCACTCTACTCAGATGTTGTATCAACGAACGGTTTAATTCGCTGGAAACTAGACTCGTAGACCTTCAATTTAGAGATAGATCATCCCGTAATTACAAGTAGATTTGGAGAATATCATTGTGATATCTGACTCAACATTTAGCAACGTAACTTGCGATAACTTTTGCCGGATTTTATTTTACAACTCGCTTGACTTCAAAACATAACATATGAATATTAAACACTTAAGACACCTTTAAAAATGACCAACTTATTATATTAATCACTCTTAGTCTCACCCCGAACGTATGAGCTATTACAATCCACTTCCCTTCGATGGACTTCATCGAAAAGTGTTTTCTTCGATCGATTAACCTCTAAACCTTCTAATACTTACCAATCCTAATCATAAACCTTTTTAGCCTTAGGAGGCACACTTAAGCTCTTATAACCTGAAATATAATCTCACTATAGAGCTTACATCAATAGACTTACAACATAACTTTAACATATGAAAGAACGAGATATAATATATTTATATTGCTCACCGAGGCTTATGGCATTATATACGTAGCTTATACATTTATGATATTGACCACAGAGGTCTACGATATTATATATGTGATATATTATACAGATGATATTGCCCACAAAGGCCTACGGCATTATAAACTCGATATATTATACAGATGATATTTCCCACAGAGGCCTACAACGTTATATATGTGATTATATCTCATTTATGTAAAGTGTGGACCACAGTGGCACTCTCAGGTTATAGGTTGTTTCCTTTAGTTCCTTTTGCACATTAATGCCTTCATTTATATTTATTTATGCCTTACATATTTAATACATTCTTTCATACTGATGTCCCATTTATGGAGGCGTTGTGTTTCATGCCAGCAAGTGCAGGTAGACAGCGAGATGCACCTCCATAGTAGGTTGGCAAGTTCAACAGTTGGTCGTTGCACTCCTTCTCTTCTAGAGTTACTATATATAGAGTGGTAGGCCATGTTGCATATGATAATGGTCTTTTTGTATTTGTTTTAATACTTTTAAAGGCTTGCAGACTAGTGGTCTTTGTGTATTTGTTTTGTACGACCTTGTCGGCCTCCTTGTCAGTTGTTAGTACCTTTGTAATGGCCTTGTCATCCTTGTTATAAATGTATATATTTGTTGGGCTTGTTATAAGTTATTATATCCAGACTTCTGTTGTGTTGGTTATTCTGAGGCCTTATCGGCCTAGACGCCCAAGCTATGATACACAAGTGGTTTGGTTGGTCCGTTCAGGCGCGGGGTGATGGACATACCTCTCGAAGTTGGGGTGTGAGAAACTTGTTATCAGAGTAGCTCTATCATAGGGAGTCTGCAAGCCATGTATAGTAGAGTCTTGTTATGGGTGTCTTATTTACCACACTTATAAGCAGGAGGCTACAGGGCATTTATGGATGTTTCCATTCTTCAATCTCATAGATCGTATAGTATAGATGCATTTTAAGAATTCGAGTCTAACTCATGCTTTATACTATTTCAGTAATGCTGATTAATAGAAATACTTTGGTTAGTTCACATTCTTAGCTAGTAAATGAAAGACCCCTACTAGACTATTGATATGCCAGAAGTGCGAGAATTATGTTAAAGTTTCAACAAGTGAGCATTTGTTTCACTCCTATTCAGAATGGATAGTGAAAGCCTATAAAGGTAAAGTGATGGTGTTAGGGTACAAAAGGAGTAAAGTAAATGAAGTACAGAGTACCTTAACACAAAGGATTGTAAGGTGATTGTTATTCAGGTAGAATGATGTAAATATTGTTATCTTGCCATCAGTAGGGGTAGAACCACAATGAGAAATGCCTATTCCATCTTGTAATTTACCGGTGTGGGTAAATGTAGTTTTAGAAAGAATTGAGCTATCGGGAGCTAGTAAAGGTTAGAATGACCGTTAGCATGGGCAATAATGAAGAATATTACAATTACATTAATTTCACCCCCCACCCCTTTAGAAGATATATTACATTATGTACCCAGGAATTTTTAGATTAGATATGACCTTTGAAGATCTTGAAGATTTAGGGGCCACATATTTGAATTTTAGTGTGTAAGGTAAATGTTCCCCCCTCTGGGAGGCTCCTGTTTAAAGCAAAGCAGAAATAGTAAGTGCCTTGAAGATAGGGTCGATTAAAGGAGAATGAGTTAAGAGCGAAAGACTATTTTGTTACAAATATCTAGACTAAGGTAAGAAGTGAGATTGATAGCAAAGGGATGATACAAATAAAGGTGGGACATGTCAGCAATATGAGGAATAACAGAGAGTCATACGATAGTAATACGACAAGTTGGTAGCCAATTAAACCAAAAGACAAGAAGAAATAAATGCTGAGTTGAAAAGATGAATGCGTTATGAGACTAAGTATCTACTATAAAAATTGAACAACCAAATGTCACTAGAACATATCGATCGGGTGATTTATCTCCCTAGTTTAGAAAGTATCGATATTAGGAAAATTCCTTAGTTAAATGGAATAAGAGTTGCAAGGTAAGAAATCAGACAGTAAGAGAATAAACTGCAAAAGAAAGGGGTAATCCTTAAAAGTTATCAAGAAAGAAGCCCTAAAGATTAAATGTCTTAACTAGAAAATAAAAAGTCTATTGAGACTGAGAATGCCAATTACGAACACATGACGTTCTATCTTTGTAAATGGTTTAGTAATCCCTAGTAAGAGAGAACTGTATTGGAGTAGATTTTAAATTGCTAAAAGATCGCAGAAGTATGGAAGGAGTTGAGACAATAATATGACCTTTTAGGATGAAAATATCTGAATTCAAATAGTGGTCCTCCTCCTATAGGGAAGATAGTACAATGAAAGATCGATACAGAACTCACATGATGATTTAATAAGAAGACGAGAAGGTTATGATGATGAAGTTTTAGGACGAATCATCTAGGGTCATCCAAATTTGATGAATGTGTCATGACTATAAAAGATATGTAAGTATCAACGCTAAAAAAGGAATAGTAGCAACCTCCTAGTTAAAGGAATTAAGCAACGATAACAACTACTAGATGTATAAGGCTTAGGAAAGAAGAGCATGGTCTGTAAGCAAAGACAAAGGTATATAAGCCCAAAAGGGTATCCAAAATTAATGAATGGAAGGGGTGAACTGAGTTAGGATGAAAAATGATATATGAAAAGAAGGCTAGCCATGAGGCCGGAAGAATCGTCAGTCGATTCAAAATTTTATAGTATGGAATGGTCTAAGAGCCTGAAGTTTTAACCTCACCAGTTATTGATCACAAATCTCAAGAAATAATTCAGATAGAAAATAATTACACAAAAGGGGCTAGCATAAAGTAAATTAAGTTAAGGAGCTGGGAAACTTGGAAAGGAAAACAACAGTTTCAAAGTTTCATTGTTTGCCCCATGTGGCATACAGGTTATTAGAGTATCAGATTGCTTTTATGCTTATCTTTACAACTTATATTTTCATATTGGTATTAATGTTTTATATACCAGTATATTTTATTCATACTAACGTCTCATTTTCTGAGGACATTGTATTTCATGTTGCAGATTCAGATATAGGTGTAGATAGACCTCCCCAGTAGGAGCTAGTTGAGTTTTGCGGATTGAGTGGTGAGCTTCACTTTATCAGAAGCTACCGAGTCAGAGTCATGAGTTGAGTTTGGTATAGGTACAGTTTGTGGGTAGGTCGGGGCCATGTCCCGGTCATATCACAGTTATGTTTTACATAGAGGCTTGTAGATTTGGGATTGTATATTCAATTGATCTGTATGACGACCTTGTTGATCTCGTACCATGTTGTATATGGTTTTTGAAGTTTTTTTACTTCTCTTGTTGTGACGTCCAGATGATGTCTTGTATATTCATATTGTTATGGCCTTGTCACCATAGTTTCTATTCAGTTACAGGATATGTTTCAGAGTGGTATGCTTGTGTCAGTGTGTCACCGGGTGCTGGCAACCCCTCCACCCCTAGTTTGGGGTGTGACAAACTTGGTATCAGATCTAAGTCAGTCCTAGGGAGTCTACAAGTCATGTCTAGAAGAGTCTTGTTTATGGGTGTGTTGTGCGCCACACTTATAAGTGAGACGTTGTCGGGTATTAGGGATGATTTCCATTTTTTAATCTCATAGATCGTGTAGTAGAGCCTAGTTGTAGGAATTTAAATCCAAGCGGTAAAGTGATGGAGGTACCCAATGTTTGAATTATAGAAGATTGTAATGAAATCGAAATCCAGATAACAATGAGGAAGGTATTGTTATTCCATCTTCAGTGATGATGGACTCCTAGTGGGAAGTACCTATTTCTGCTACTGATTATGGGCATCAGTGGACGTAATTTTAAAAATAAGTGGGACCTCAAGATATAGTGAGAATTTAGCACTATCCTCAGCATGGTTGGTATTGAAAGATAGTGCGGTTAGGCGGTGACGCCTTTTTTGAGAACATGTACATGATGCACCTGGAAGTTGTTATTCAGGTATGACCTTTAAAGATTCTAGTTATGTAAGCAAGTTAGTATGGAACCCTTTGTGCGGAGGGTAAATGTTTCCCTCGGTTAGACCTGTATCAGAAATAAAGAAGAAAAGAACATTAGACATGAGAAAAGGTCATATTATGAGGATAAGAGGTGAGATTTAAAGCAAGAGAATGATGCAAAGGTAAATGAAACATTGGGATAACTGTATGAGATGACTAATAGTCGGGAAATAAAGTATAAAAGGATGGAGACCCATAGACAATAAATATAGAATGTAATAAAAAGCAGTAGCGGTTGGGACGTCGAGGGGAAGGTATTATGAGACAGTATTTATTATGAGATTTGAGTAAGTCAGAAATAATAAGATAGGCCATCAAGATGATTTAGATGTTATATCAAGAAACATTAATGTGGAAGTGATCCTTCAGTAAATACGGAATAAAAGCTGAGGACTCTTGAGATGATATAATAAGAGATATCGCGGAGTGGCAAAATAAGCATGTAGGTAGCAAAGGAGTAAATTGCAAGGAGGGGCGATCCTTAAGGGTTATCAAGGAATGAATCCCAAAGGATAACGTCTTTGTTAATGGGATTAAGTGTGTCCATCATGAACGTGTGACACCTTACTTATGAGTCGTTGAAGGACTGTAGATTTTGATAAATGACGATATGACGAACTGATATCTTAAGAGGTAAATCTCAGTTGCTTGAGAATTGACCCATGGGAGATGGTACGGGAAGAAGCTAACATAGACTTGTACGATGGTTTAGTAAGCAAATACAGAGGTTCCAAAGAGAAGTTTTGCAGCGGCTAAGATTACATTACCTAGATTTTTTAGAATGGGCCATGAGCGACAATAGATATGTACGTACTAATATTAAGAAAAAAATGGTAGTGACTCCCATTTAGAGGGGTTAAAGCAACGGTAAAGGCCACTAGACGTATGGGGTTTGAAAAGGGAAATCTGGAAAGTAATCAAAGGAAAAAAACATATGTAGGCAGAAGAGGAGCTACTCAGAATTTATGAAAAATGGGTAAGTCGCGTTTCGTCGAGAAAGAATTTATGCAGACCCTAGAAGAAGAGGAGTAGAATGGTCGGGTGAGCCATCAGACTATGCAATATTTATATCTTAAGTCTTGATCTTGAAAGCAAGCGGGGACAACTATTGAGAAGTGTTTCAAGCAGGAAGTAATAGCATGAGAGGCTAGTATAAAGTGGACGAGATGAAGGGCTACGAAGCCTGGAAGTAAAAGTTGATCATTAAGGATGATACTCATAATGACCGAAAGGATATGTAATAGTAGGGAGAAAGATAAGGAAAAAAAGATTAGGGATATCCCAAATCTCTCAAGAATATACAATTACGAATTTCTAAAAGCATACTGTTGGTAGATATCTATTGAGAAGAAGAGAAGGATTTAATCCGCATAAATGGACTCCCCGGTAATGGTGACGGTTGAATAAGGACCAAAATTTGATTTCAAAGTAGAGTGTTAGGCTAGATACAGAAAAAACCTCTGAACAATAGAGGTTGAGATCAGTTGATGCATTGCAAAGTGCCTACCCATAAGAAATAAGAGGACAAAGTTGTTTGTAACTAAAGATCAAATGGGAAAGCTAAGCCCATGACTTAGGTTCGACAATAGTGAGCCCACATTAGAGGTATAACAACTAGGATGTTCAGAATAAAGTTGAGACGAGTTTCTCTCATCAATAATTAAAGATGTTCTCTCGGATGAGTCGCTATGGTATAAAAGCTTATGAGCCCTCTTAAGTAGAATAGAGATTCTTGGAAAGAAAAAGAAAGTACATAAGCAAAGGTGGACATAGATAATATCATAAAGCGTGATCCTCCTTAAGAGGGGGGGGGGGAGATCTTGGAAGTTAAATTTTAGCAGAATGAGTAGCCCACAATATGGTTGAAAGACAAGAGTATAGAATTGTTCCAGCCGACAGATCCATAGTCCAATCAGGGGACTAACTCAATGATAGAGGTGTTATATATAACTTGGTAATAACCCTCTTGTAAGGGATGGAGTAGAAGATGACCATATAGAAACCCGATCATGTTACCTTCCAAGGAATAAGTTCAGCTGAACATCATAATAACCTTAAGAGTAACCTAACATGAAATAGGTAAATGGTTTAGCCTATATCGAGGCAAAAAAAAAGGAAGGACTAGACAGTTTAAAGGTCTAATTTCAAGACTCCAATGATAATAGAGCGGGACACGGGTAATAATAGTGTCACCCTGATGGCAAAAGGAAAAGCAGGGACAAGGGGAGAGTTAAAGTTGATACCCTCCAAAGGTAGGGTTTCTTGGAAATAGAGCCAATGTCATAGTTAAAGTGAGACACAGTTCTCCAGCACTAAGTCAATCTTGTATTTCAAGTTTAGCTGCATTAAAGGTAACTTTCATCTCCATCTTATTCTTAGGATTTTGCAAGTGTTTGAGGTATGATTGTTAAAGAGTCCTTGAAGAACAAGTACTTATGAACCTTTAGATTAAGCTATGTTGTTGTGGGTTGTTTTATGTGACCTAAAAGTACAATATGAAGTTGGGGAATTGTTGATTAAGCTATGGTGATGGGGACAATAGTAGAGGAGATTGTTAGGTTGATATATGTATAGATTAAACTACAAAAAATCTTACAACGCTATGCACACAAGGTGTTCGATAAAATGTCTAAATGAACTTTCTTACAAGATATAAATCTATTTCTTGATACCAATCATTCGTAGAGCATACATGGGTTTAAGGCAATAAGGTATGTAAGGCTTACCTTTCTTTCAATCTGTTTGATCATAAAGAAAATGTCGTAAATCGAATGTTCCTTATCCTAACCTTATTCATGAATATAGAAGTATGTCTACTCTTATAAAAAATGTCATATGGATCTTCTATGTCCCTTGTCGAGAGTACTTTCTGCATTTTACTTCATTTCTCTCGTATTGACATAGTATGTGTCCTTGTTGATTTCTCGCAAGCTATAAATTGCCTATTGTATCTCCCCTGAGTGATTCATTTGAAAAGATAGAATTATAGTATCCGCATAATGTTAGTCGGAGGTGCAACAACCATACATCAGTCTGACATATTCATAGAGTATTCCATGTTCTTCGGATGGCTCCCATGTATATGTATATATATTTTGTCACACACCAACCTAGGTGAGGTGGACAGGCACCTAGTTCCTTACGTACATGAGGAATCCATCTTATAAAACCATTAAACTTACTACATTTACACACCTGCAAGCAAAAAATTCCAACAACATATATATATTATCTGCATGGGCCTATGAGGCCTTGATATTTACAGACACTGTACTTATATTCTCAGAAAGTATAGACCAGCTTAGTATCTTTTTTATTGTGAACTTGGAATATTCAATCGCTTCTGGGTTATATTTGAAGTAGCTGTGTTCGACTTCTATTGAGTTGATATCTATGAGAATAAATTCATAATATTTCCTAGTTTTAATAGGATCTTGGGTATCTACATACTGGTAGTTGGTGTAACAAGGTTTTAGTAGATCTTGTACCCTGAAGTTTTCATACTATTTATCTAGTGCCATTATTGGTAGAGCCTGAGATACAATAAATTCCCATTTTGGAAGGTGGGTGCTGCTGCTTGCTGATGTAGTCTCCTTCTTAAGAGGAGTTACTGGTTTTACTGCTTCTAAGTAAGATTCCGGGGATTGCATTTTGTATATAAGGGAAACCTTAACCTAGGATATTTACTAGAAAGAAAAGAGAATTTAATTCATAACTCATATTATATGCTAAGCTTATATACACCCCAGTTCTAAATGAATAAATCTAAAGGTGATAACATGTTAAACAGTGAGAACCTCGCTACCTCAACCTCAAAGATTGCTAAGGTAGAAAGAGATTTACAGAACTGGAACATTCCAAAAGTATCTTTCAAATCTGTTTATGAAACCGGAAGGTTTGATTTTATAAAAAACTATAATATTAAGACTTGTGAATCCACTATAGCTATAAATAACTCAAAAGAAGTTATTAAGCTATTAGCAGCTCAAGATATAAACAGATACAAAAAAAATTACAATTTCCTACACATAGGACTTGTACAAGTTGAGGTCAAACCTTTATATCGCCTTGGTTTAGACACACCCATCTGTCTCTTATTAAGAGATGCCCGACCGTTAAACTTTGATGACTCCCTATTAGGAGTCTTACAAAGCAATTTAGCTAGAGGCCCAGTATATTTTAATTGCTACCCAAATTTTTCAGTTGATATTAATGATCAAAATGTTATGGATACCCTAACATTGAATATCAACACAAAAAACATGAATAGCAAAGTAAATACCAGAGAAATAACTGTAATATACAGAGTGTACTACAAACTAATTGAAACTACTTTAGCCCAAAAAGCTAAATTAATGAGTAACAAAGGAGCTACAGTGCTTATGGAAGCAAACCAAGAGCATAGTAATATCTTTGTTCCTCGAATGTTGAAATGGAATGAAATTTAGAAAAGGATGAATGGCACTTCGGGACCATCACTCAACCAAAATTAGAGCCAGAAAGTTCAAAAATTGAACAAATAATACAATATCCCAATGGATTTATTGACTTAAAATTTTTAAGATCAAATTCTAAGTCCTCCTCTAGATACTCCTTCGCAACATCTTCTTCCAAACCCCAGGAGGATGAATGCTATTCTGAAGAAAATTATGCAAACTCTGCTTCTGACGGAGAACAAAAATAAGAGGAGTAGATTATACTTCGGCCATACCTAAATTCCACTACGAACCTATTATAAGGACCAGCAGTCCCACTGAGAGTGAAATACAAGGTCCTCTACTGTCCAGGGAAAGAGGAACCCTTGGCATGATTAAATCAGAAAACAATTTCAAAATAGACTTTAAACTCTTAGGAGAATTATGGAATAGCCCTGAGCATGCCCTTAAAAGAAAATGGTATGTAGAAACCTATGAAGAAAACATAAGGTTATCTTTTAGAAAACAGTGGATTAAAGATATGAAGAGAGTCAATTGCAATATTGAATTCTTCAAATGGTTTGAAATCACAGGACAGTTAAAGGATAAAAAGGAATCTCTTAGCACTTTTGTCAATAAATGGTATACCAGTACCAAGACAGTAGAGTCTGAAATCCCACCGTTAGAACAAATCAAGATTCCTATAGAAGGTGAAATTATAATAGCCTCTCCTTTCAAAAGAGAATTAAAAGGCACCGATGGCGGTAAACTGGTAGAAAGAGAAGACATTAACAAAGTCATCCAACAAAATAATTACACCAACCAACTACTTCATATAGTCTCAAACCAGCTTAACCAGGCTAATAATAAATCGACCTTAAAGGACAAACCAAAAATTAATAATACTAATAGAGAATCTAATCCCCTATTTAATATACCTCAATTTTCAGCCAGTAATTACCCAACCTTAAATGAAAAGGTTGACATAAGCGATAAAATGCTAGAGAGATTAAATCAAAGAATGAAAGATCTTAACATCATAACCAATGGTAAAGGGATTCAAACCATTACTAGTAACAACCACGACATTAATAAGCTATCCAAACATGCTGGGGGGGGGGGAGGGGGAAATTACTATAGTAAGCCTACTTTCCCAGATATGCAGTTTGAAGAGGACCAGTACCAGACCCACTCGTCATTTTCAGGAACAGAAATCTCAGAGTGGAATATAGATGGCTTAGCAGAGGGCCAAATCTATTCCAAATTATATGAAATGGGTATAGCCATAACGGCCCATAGAATAAAAGAAAATAGTGACAAAAAAACCGCTACAATCTTAACCTCTGGATTCACCGGGATGCTAAAACATTGGTGGGATAACTACCTCACCGAAGAAATAGGGAAAGCATACTAAATGCCACTGCTATAATACAAATAGTAAATCCAGACAGAACTATAGGACAGGAGGTCCGAGAGGACGCTACCCCAACCCTACTGTACTGTATCGCCAAACATTTTATAGGAGAACCTAAACTCTTCCAAGAAAAAAGTTTAGAAATCCTCAATAATCTAACCTTCCCTAAACTCCACGATTTTAGATGGTATAAAGATATCTTCCTTAACAAATTTATGATAAGAGAAGACTGTAACCATGATTATTGGAAAAAAAGGTTTGTAAGCGGCCTGCCTGCTTTATTTTCAGAGAAGGTCAGAACTACCATTAGAAATAAATATGGCGGTGAAACCCCTTATAGCCTAATGACTTATGGAGATATAATAAGTTATATTAATCACACTGACTTATAGATGTGTAACAACTTAAAACTAACAAACCAATTGAAAAAGGAACGAAAAACTTTGAGAAATGAATTAGGTAGTTTTTGCGAAGACTTTGGTTATGTTAAGTTAACAGCTCCCTCCAACAAGATCGCGAAAATCTATAAAAGGAAGAATAAAAATATTGCTCCCAAAACCAGATATAAAAATTACAAGAGAAGATCCAAAGTTAAAAAATCTTCAGACCATAAAACAAATTACAAAGCTTCCCCAAAAAAGGGAAAATGCTGGAATTGTGGAAAGGCCGGTCACATGGCCAATGAATGTAAAAAACCTAATAAAAAGAAAGAAAAATAAATTTATTAGAACTAAACGTTGATATAAAAGATAAGCTTTACACTATTCTTGAAGAATACTCCAGTGACTCTTCTGAAGAATACAGTGATGAAGAATTATTAGACGTTGACTATAGCTCAGACAGCTCTAACTCCAGTAATGACTGCAATTGTACAGGAATATAATGTACCTGCAATAATCAATCTATTAACGTTATCTCTAGTAGCAGTCAAGAGTTCTTCTTTAATATGATAGAACATATCGAAGACGAAGACCTTAAAAATAGTATCTTATTGAATTAAAAAAGCTTATTATTAATCATAAAAATAAGAAAAAGGATGTTGAGCCTTTTAATATGAAATAGGTTTTACATAAATTCAAGGCATCTAAAACTGATACCACTCTGCAAGATTTTCAAGGAGAAGTATCTCAGCTTAAACAAGAAATTAGCAAGGTTAAAGAAAGACTCAGTTCAATAGAAACAAAGTCCTTTGCCAATAGATTAATCAAATATCTAAATCCTTTAGGAGAGATACTCGCCCTCGAAACGTCCAAAGAACTAGCAACAGTTAGTTTAGACGAAGAAGATAAGGACGAAGAAACCTCTAGTCTCGAAAGATCTGGTCTTAAAACGATCTCGAGAGTAAAAGCTTTAAGCTACCATATCCCAGTTAACCTTGTTATAAACAAGAATTTTACGCTCAATAAAATAGCCCTCCTAGATACAGGAGCAGATCAAAACTGCATCTCGGAAGGATTAATTCCAACAAAGTACTTAGAAAAAAGTACCTCCAAGCTTTACTCCGCAACAGGAGAAAGGTTAAAAATAAATTATAAACTATCTAAAGCTCATATTTGCAATAATGAAGTCTGTTTTATAAATGACTTTGTGATTACCAGAAATATTACTGAAGAAGTAATATTAGGTATTCCCTTTTTAACCCAGATAAAGCCTTATACAGCAAAATTAGATGGAATTTATACTACCTCTTTAGGGAAAGAATTCACTTTTCCCTATCTAAATCCTCTTTCGACAAACGAAAGTAAATTCATTAAACAAAAAACAATTCTTAGAATTCACCTTTTAACCAATCAAATAAATTATCTCAAAGAAGATATACATATTAAAAGGATAGAATCCACTTAAAAAACCCCAGAGTTAGTCAGCAAAATAAAAGAATTACATAAATCAATCGAATTAGAGGTATGCTCAGAATTAACCAACGCCTTTTGGGAAAGAAAGAAACATGTGGTAACATTACCATATGTAGACAGCTTTAATGAAGATATTATTCCCACCAAGGCCAGACCAATTCAGATGACCCACGAGCTCATGGAATATTGTAAAAAGGAAACCAATGATTTACTTCAAAAGAAAATCATTCGGCCCTCAAAATCCCAATGGAGATGTTCAGCATTTTATGTAAATAACAGCGCTGAAAAGGAAAGAGGAGCACCCAAGCTTGTAATTAATTATAAGCCTCTTAATCAAGTATTAAAATGGATTAGGTACCCAATACCTAAGAAACGAGATCTATTAAAAAGAACATATAAAGCTAATGTCTATAGTAAATTCGATATGAAGTCAGGATTTGGCATATTCAAATCGAAGAAAAGGATAAGTATAAAACAACTTTTAATGTCCCCTTTGGAGAATATGAATGGAATGTTATGCCTTTCGGGCTTAAAAATGCCCCATCAGAATTCCAGAATATTATGAATAATATATTCAACCCATATAGTCAATTCTCTATAGTTTATATAGATGATGTCCTTATATTCTCGAAAAGTGTAGACCAGCATTTTAAATACCTTAATACCTTCGTCAAAACAATTAAGCAAAACGGTCTAGCGGTAAGCGCAAAAAAGGTAAAACTTTTTTCATACATCAATTAGGTTCTTAGGCCATGACCTCTATCAATGAACCTATAAACCAATTTGTAGAGCCATAGATTTCTCAACCAAGTTTCTAGATGAATTTACTGATAAAACCCAGCTTTAAAGGTTCTTAGGAAGCCTAAACTATGTAGCAGATTTTATTCCTAAAGTCCAACAGGTCTGCGAACCTCTTTATAAAAGACTTAAGAAAAATCTAGTCCCTTGGTCAGAAGACCAAACCAGAGCAGTTAAGCAAGTCAAAGAAATAGTACAAAAGCTCCCTTGTCTAGGAATCTCAAATCCTGAAGCTTTTATGATCGTAGAAACAGACGCCTCCTACATTGGGTACGGTGGCATTCTTAAACATAAATTATCTCCTGAAGTCCACTGAACAGTTGGTTAGATTCACCTCTGGAGTATGGAACTCAGCTTAGAAAAATTATAGTACAATTAAAAAGGAAATCTTGTCTATAGTGCTATGTATCACAAAATTTCAAGACGACCTAATTAATAGAGAATTTTTACTAAGAGTCGACTGTAAAGCAGCCAAAGACGTTTTACAGAAAGATGTTAAAAACCTTGTTTCTAAACAAATTTTTGCCAGGTGGTAGGCACTATTGTCAAGTTTTGATTTCAAAATTGATTTTATAAAAGGTGAAGAAAATTCTATGCCAGATTTCTTAACAAGAAAATTCTTGCAGGGAAACCATGAGGCCAAGCTTTTCGGGCTCTAGCCCGATGAGACCCCCCTTTCAGCTTAAACCAGAAGAAAAAATGAAACAACCCTTTATACCAGAAAAAACAACCAGACCCCTTCACAACACTAGCTACGAAGGAAGATTCTCCGTACTAGTCGAGTTCCCCAGACTACCAGAAGCTAAAAAAAGCTCATCCCCTTCAAAGGAGCTTGTAACAGGTAAAACACAGACACTGCCATTCAAGGCATCCCCATCAGAAGTACAGACCAGGGATAATTACAAAATGCAATCCCCGGAATCTTACTCAGAAGCAGTAAAACTAGTAACTCCTCTTAAGAAGGAGACTACATCAGCAAGCAGCAGCACCCACCTTCCAAAATGGGAATTTATTGTATCTCAGGCTCTACCAATAATGGCACTAGATAAACAGTATGAAAACTTCAGGGTACAAGATCTACTAAAACCTTGTTACACCAACTACCAATATGTAGATACCCAAGATCCTATTAAAACTAGGAAATATTATGAATTTATTCTCATAGATACCGACTCAATAGAAGTCGAACACAGCTACTTCAAAAATAACCCAGAAGCGATTGAATATTCCAAGTTCACAATAAAAAAGATACTAAGCCCCTTTAACTGGTATGTAGATCACCTACACACCCCAATACCGTTATCCAGAAGTCACAAGCCCCAGACGTATAATTGGTATGATTACAAAGACGCCTGGTTTAACTTCCTATATGTCCGCCCCAATACCCACACATGGTTTGTTAAGTTTTCAGAAGGACTAAAAGAAAAGGTCATCCCCAGATGGTTCTACGAATGGTGGAACATATTCGGAGGAAATTTACATGTAATAGCACCAAGCTTCCAAAATCGATATACAGGTTTCCTACAGGAACAACAAGTTTCAACTCTACCAGAACATATTAAATTATGCAAATTCTTCATACATAAACGAATATCACATGTATTAAATTGGTCCTTTAACATTCAAGAAATGAATAGGATTCGTTATCTCAGCAAAAACCATCAAAATCAAAGGATGGAGTCCCAAAGTTAAAGAAGAAACTCAAGTAAAAAAAGAGAAGAAGAGTTCATCTTCATCCGGAGAAACTTCAGTCTCCAAAGCAGAGGTAAAAAGGAGGCTCTTAGAAGGCCTATCCAAATTAGAAGATAATGAGGATCCTAGTCATATAATGGAATTAATCGACACAGCTTCTTCCTGTACCAGCGAACCAGACAACGGAGATATGCTGGCCCCGAGAGGAATAGTCCAATCATACTTTCTGACTTAAATCACAAGCAGACATAAAGCAGAAGCAGACATAAAGCAGAAGATTCTTCAATAGGCCTCGGGGAAAACATGTGACCCTTATATAGGCCTTGGGGAAGTATAATCTAATTACATATGGACGGCTAAGATCAAATGGCTTTTCAGAATGGAAAGGTCATTTGTCTTTTACTGTTCATGGGGCCCTTGCCTTTTATTTTTCCGAAGGGTCACATGCTTCTTGAAGAATATTCTGCTTTATAATTAATTACAAGCCTGGGTGCTCCTCTTTCCTTTTCAGCGCTGTTATTTACATAAAATGCTGAACAACTCCATTGGGATTTTGCGGGCCGAATGATTTTCTTTTGAAGTAAATCATTGGTTTCCTTTTTACAATATTCCATGAGCTCGTGGCTCATCTGAGTTGGTCTGGCCTTGGTGAGAATAATATCTTCATTAAAGTTGTCTACGTATGGTAATGTTACCACATTTTTCTTTCTTTCCCAAAAGGCGCTGGGTAATTCTGAGCATACCTCTAATTCTATTGATTTATGTAATTCTTTTATTTTGCTGACTACCTCCGGGGTTTTTAAAGTGGATTCTATCCTTTTAATAATTATATCTTCTTTGAGATAATTTATTTGATTGGTTAAAAGGTGAATTCTAAAAATTGTTTTTTGTTTAATGAATTTACTTTCATTTGTCGAAAGAGGATTTAGATAGGGAAAAGTAATTTTTTCCCTAAAGAGGTAGTGTAAATTCCATCTAATTTTGATGTATAAGGCTTTATCTGGGTTAAAAAGGGAATACCTAATATTACTTCTTCAGTAATATTTCTGGTAATCACAAAGTCGTTTATAAAACAGACTCCATTATTGCAAATATGAGCTTTGGATAGTTTATAATTTATTTTTAACCTTTCTCCTGTTGCGGAGTAAAGCTTGGAGGTACTTTTTTCTAAGTACTTTGTTGGAATTAATCCTTCCGAGATGCAGTTTTGATCTGCTCTTGTATCTAGGAGGGCTATTTTATTGAGCGTAAAATTCTTGTTTATAACAAGGTTAACTGGGATATGGTAGCTTAAATCTTTTACTCTCGAGATCGTTTTAAGACCAAATCTTTCGAGACTAGAGGTTTCTTTGTCCTTATCTCTTCGTCTGAACTAACTGTTGCTAGTTATTTCGAAGTTTCGGGGGCGAATATCTCTCCTAAAGGATTTAGATATTTGATTAATCTATTGGAAAAGGACTCTGTTTCTATTGAACTGAGTCTTTCTTTAACCTCGCTAATTTCTTGTTTAAGTTGAGATACTTCTCCTTGAAAATCTTGCAGAGTGGTATCAGTTTTAGCTGCCTTGAATTTATGTAAAACCTGTTTCATATTAAAAGGCTCAACGTCCTTTTTCTTATTTTTATGATTAATAATAAGCTTTTTTAATTCAATAAGATACTGTTTTTTAAGGTCTTCATCTTCGATATGTTCTATCATATCAAAGAAGAACTCTTGACTGCTACTAGAGATAATGTTAACAGATTGATTATTGCAGGTATAGTATATTCCTGTACAATTGCAGTCATTACTGGAGTTGGAGCTGTCTGAGCTATAGTCAACGTCCAATAATTCTTCATCACTGTATTCTTCAAGAATAGTGTAAAGCTTATCTTTTATATCAGCGTTTAGTTCTAATAAATTTATTTTTTCTTTCTTTTTATTAGGTTTTTTACATTCATTGGCCATGTGACCTGCCTTTCCACAATTCCAGCATTTTTCCTTTTTTGGGGAAGCTTTGTAATTTGTTTTATGGTCTGAAGATTTTTTAACTTTGGATCTTCTCTTGTAATTTTTATATCTGGTTTTGGGAGCAATATTTTTATTCTGCCTTTTATAGATTTTCGCGATCTTTTTGGAGGGAGCTGTTAACTTAACATAACCAAAGTCTTCGCAAAAACTACCTAATTCATTTCTCTAAGTTTTTTGTTACTTTTTCAATTGGTTTGTTAGTTTTAAGTTGTTACACAGCTCTAGTCCAGTGAGGTTAATATAACTTATCATATCTCCATAAGTCATTAGGCTATAAGGGGTTTCACCGCCATATTTATTTCTAATGGTAGTTCTGACCCTCTCTGCAAATAAAGCAGGCAGGCCGCTTATAAACCTTTCTTTCCAATAATCATGGTTACAGTCTTCTCTTATCATAACTTTGTTAAGGAAGATATCTTTATACCATCTAAAATTGTGGCGTTTAGGGCAGGTTAGATTATTGAGGATTTCTAAACTTTTTTCTTGGAAGAGTTTAAGTTCTCCTATAAAATGTTTGGCGATACGGTACAGTAGGGTTGGGGTAGCGTCCTCTCGGACCTCCTGTCCTATAGTTCTGTCTGGATTTACTATTTGTATTATAGCAGTGGCATTTAGTATGCTTTCCCTATTTCTTCGGTGAGGTAGTTATCCCACCAATTTTTTAGCATCCCGGTGAATCCAGGGGTTAAGATTGTAGCGGTTTTTTTGTAACTATTTTCTTTTATTCTATGGGCCGTTATGGCTATACCAATTTCATGTAATTTGGAATAGATTTGGCCCTCTGCTAAGCCATCTAAATTCCACTCTGAGATTTCTGTTCCTGAAAATGACGAGTGGGTCTGGTACTGATTCTCTTCAAACTGCATATCTGGGAAAGTAGGCTTACTACAGTAATTTTTCCCCCCAACATGTTTGGATAGCTTATTAATGTCGTGGTTGTTACTAGTAATGGTTTGAATCCCTTTACCATTGGTTATGATGTTAAGATCTTTCATTCTTTGATTTAATCTCTCTAGCATTTTATCGCTTATGTCAACCTTTTCATTTAAGGTTGGGTAATTACTGGCTGAAAATTGAGGTATTTTAAATAAGGGATTAGATTCTCTATTAGTATTATTAATTCTTGAAGACTCTGGTTTGTCCTTTAAGGTCGATTTATTATTAGCCTGGTTAAGCTGGTTTGAGACTACATAAAGTAGTTGGTTGGTGTAACTATTTTGTTGGATGACTTTGTTAATGTCTTCTCTTTCTACCAGTTTACCGCCATCAGTGCCTTTTAATTCTCTTTTGAAAGGAGAGGCTATTATAATTTCACCTTCTATAGGAATCTTGATTTGTTCTAACGGTGGGATTTCAGACTCTACTGTCTTGGTACTGGTATACCATTTATTGACAAGAGTGCTAAGAGATTCTTTTTTCTCCTTTAACTGTCCTGTGATTTCAAACCATTTGAAGAATTCAATATTGCAATTGACTCTCTCTTCATATCTTTAATCCACTATTTTCTAAAAGATAACCTTATGTTTTCTTCATAGGTTTCTACATACCATTTTCTTTTAAGGGCATGCTCAGGGCTAGTCCATAATTCTCCTAAGAGTTTAAAGTCTATTTTGAAATTGTTTTCTGATTTAATCATGCCGAGGGTTCCTCTTTCCCTGGACAGTAGAGGACCTTGCATTTCACTCTCAGTGGGACTGCTGGTCCTTATAATAGGTTCGTAGTGGACTTTAGGTATGGCCGAAGTATAATCTACTCCTCTTATTTTTTGTTCTCCGTCAGGAGCAGAGTTTGCAGAATTTTCTTCAGAATAGCATTCATCCTCCTGGGGTTTGGAAGAAGATGCTGCGAAGGAGTATCTAGAAGAGGACTTAGAATTTGATCTTAAAAATTTTAAGTCAATAAATCCATTGGGATACTGTATTATTTGTTCAATTTTTGAACTTTTTGGCTCTAATTTTGGTTGAGTGATGGTCCCGAAGTGCCATTCATCCTTTGCTAAAATTTCATTCCATTTCAACATTCGAGGAACAAAGATATTACTATGCTCTTGGTTTGCTTCCATAAGCATTGTAGCTCCTTTGTTACTCATTAATTTAGCTTTTTGGGCTAAAGTAGTTTTCATTAGTCTGTAGTACACTCTGTATATTACAGCTATTTCTCTGGTATTTACTTTGCTATTCATGTTTTTTGTGTTGATATTCAATGTTAGGGTATCCATAACATTTTGATCATTAATATCAACTGAAAAATTTGGGTAGCAATTAAAATATACTGGGCCTCTAGCTAAATTGCTTTGTAAGACTCCTAATAGGGAGTCATCAAAGTTTAACAGTCGGGCATCTCTTAATAAGAGACAGATCGGCGTGTCTAAACCAAGGCGATATAAAGGTTTGACCTCAACTTGTACAAGTCCTATGTGAAGGAAATTGTAATTTTTTTTGTATCTGTTTATATCTTGAGCTGCTAATAGCTTAATAACTTCTTTAGAGTTATTTATAGCTATAGTAGATTCACAAGTCTTAATATTATAGTTTTTTATAAAATCAAACCTTCCGGTTTCATAAACAGATTTGAAAGATACTTTTGGAATGTTCCAGTTCTGTAAATCTCTTTCTACCTTAGCAATCTTTGAGGTTGAGGTAGCGAGGTTCTCACTGTTTAACATGTTATCACCTTCAGATTTATTCATTTAGAACTGGGATGTATATAAGCTTAGCATATAATATGAGTTATGAATTAAATTCTCTTTTCTTTCTAGTAAATATCCTAGGTTAAGGTTTCCCTTATATAAGCTAACCATTTTATTTATGATTACATGTCTAACTATTGTTTGACAGTAGGGGTCTAGAGACTCAGAGGGTACTAGAGTTCTATAATAATTTAAATCCTTTATAACTTGATTTCTTTGTTTCATAAGCCTATCCTTTTCTGTTATACATTCTAATTTCATATAATTAGAGCTCCTAATTCTTTCAAAGGAAGGATGGGTTTTCATAAAGTAGTACTTATGTAGAAGGGGTTCTTAATAAAGGGGGAGACTACTATCCTTTAGAGCTATTATCCTTTAAATTAGATGATATTCTTGACCGTTTGTTTTCCTATTCCGACCTTAGAAGGTATCCTATGCTTACTTTCTGTTATTCTAAGTTTTGAGTATTAGGTAGTCGTTTTTATCCTAAGTATCTGGCAACGTGACACCAAATCCGGGTCCGGCTCTAGCACCTAAGCTTAGAAGCTACTCCAACGGAAGTTTTTGGGGCGAATACCTTTCCTAAAGGATTTAGATCTTTGATTAATCTATTGGCAAAGGAATCTAGGAAGAAGAATAAAGAACTTTTTATACCAGAAAAAACAACCAGACCCCTTCACAACACCAGTTACAAAGGAAGATTCTCCGTACTAGCGGAGTTCCCCAGACTACCAGAAGGTAACAAAAGCTCAGCCCCTTCAAAGGAGCTAGTAACAAGTAAAATGCAGACACTGCCATTCAAGGTATCCCCATCAGAAGTACAGACCAGGGATAATTAAAAAATGCAATCCTCAGAATCTTACTTAGAAGCAGTAAAACCAGTAACTCCTCTTAAGAAGGAGACTACATCAGCAAGCAGCAGCACCCACCTTCCAAAATGGGAATTTATTGTTTCTCAGGCTCTACCAATAATGGCACTAGATAAATAGTATGAAAACTTCAGGGTACAAGATCTACTAAAACCTTGTTACACCAACTACCAGTATGTAGATACCCAAGATCCTATTAAAACTAGGAAATAGTATGAATTTATTCTCATAGATACCGACTCAATAGAAGTCGAACACAGCTACTTCAAAAATAACCCAGAAGCGATTGAATATTCCAAGTTCACAATAAAAAAGATACTAAGCTGGTCTGTACTTTCCGAGAATATAAGTACAATGTCTGTAAATATCGAGGCCTCATAGGCCCATGCAGATAATATATATATGTTGTTGGAATTTTTTGCTTGCAGGTGTGTAAATGTAGTAAGTTTAATGGTTTTATAAGATGGATTGCTCATGTACGTAAGGCACTAGGTGCCTGTCCACCTCACCTAGGTTGGTGTGTGACAAAATATATATACATATACATGGGAGCCATCCGAAGAACATGGAATACTCTATGAATATGTCAGACTAATGTAGGGTTGTTGCACCTCCGACTAACATTATGCGGATACTATCATTCTATCTTTTCAAATGAATCACTGAGGGGAGATACAATAGGCAATTTATAGCTTGCGAGAAATCAACAAGGACACATACTATGTCAATACGAGAGAAATGAAGTAAAATGCAGAAAGTACTCTCGACAAGGGACATAGAAGATCCATATGACATTTTTTATAAGAGTAGACATACTTCTATATTCATGAATAAGGTTAGGATAAGGAACATTAGATTTACGACATTTTCTTTATGATCAAACAGATTGAAAGAAGGGTAAGCCTTACATACCTTATTGCCTTAAACCCATCTATGCTCTGCGAATGATTGGTATCAAGAAATAGATTTATATCTTGTAAGATAGTTCATTTAGACATTTTATCGAACACCTTGTGTGCATAGCATTGTAAGATTTTTTGTAGTTTAATCTATACATATATCAACCTAACAATCTCCTCTACTATTGTCCCCATCACCATAGCTTAATCAATAATTCCCCAACTTCATATTGTAATTTTAGGTCACATAAAACAACCCACAACAACATAGCTTAATCTAAAGGTTCATAAGTACTTGTTCTACAAGGACTCTTTAACAATCATACCTCAAACACTTGCAAAATCCTAAGAATAAGATGGAGATGAAAGTTACCTTTAATGCAGCTAAACTTGAATACAAGATTGACTTAGTGCTGGAGAACTGTGTCTCACTTTAACTCTGACATTGGCCCTATTTCACAGGAACCCTACCTTTGGAGGGTATCAACTTTAACTCTCCCCTTGTCCATGATTTTCCTTTTGTCATCAGGGTGACACTATTATTCCCCGTGTACCGCTCTGTTATCATTGGAGTCTTGAAATTAGACCTTTAAACTGTCTAGTCCTTCCTTTTATTTTTGGCCTCGATATAGGCTAAACCATTTACCTATTTCATGTTAGGTTACTCTAAAGGTTATTATGATGTTCAACTGAACTTATTCCTTGGAAGGTAACATGATTGGGTTTCTATATGGCCATCTTCTACTCCAT
This sequence comes from Anisodus acutangulus, assembly GCA_029783415.1. NCBI lineage: Eukaryota > Viridiplantae > Streptophyta > Magnoliopsida > Solanales > Solanaceae > Anisodus > Anisodus acutangulus. The sequence continues at coordinate 24,625,956 of CM056492.1, read as the reverse complement.
CCCTTACAAGAGGGTTATTACCAAGTTATATATAACACCTCTATCATTGAGTTAGTCCCCTGATTGGACTCTGGATCCGTCGGCTGGAACAATTCTATACTCTTGTCTTTCAACCATATTGTGGGCTACTCATTCTGCTAAAATTTAACTTCCAAGATCTCCTCCCCCTTAAGGAGGATCACACTTTATGATATTATCTGTGTCCACCTTTGCTTATGTACTTTCTTTTTCTTTCCAAGAATCTCTATTCTACTTAAGAGGGCTCATAAGCTTTTATACCATAGCGACTCATCCGAGAGAACATCTTTAATTATTGATGAGAGAGACTCGTCTCAACTTTATTCTGAACATCCTAGTTGTTATACCTCTAATGTGGGCTCATTATTGTCAAACCTAAGTCATGGGATTAGCTTTCCCATTTGATCTTTAGTTACAAACAACTTTGTCCTCTTATTTCTTATGGGTAGGCACTTTGCAATGCATCAACTGATCTCAACCTCTATTGTTCAGAGGTTTTTTCTGTATCTAGCCTAACACTCTACTTTGAAATCAAATTTTGGTCCTTATTCAACCGTCACCATTACCGGGGAGTCCATTTATGCGGATTAAATCCTTCTCTTGTTCTCAATAGATATCTACCAACAGTATGCTTTTAGAAATTCGTAATTGTATATTCTTGAGAGATTTGGGATACCCCTAATCTTTTTTTCCTTATCTTTCTCCCTACTATTACATATCCTTTCGGTCATTATGAGTATCATCCTTAATGATCAGCTTTTACTTCCAGGCTTCGTAGTCCTTCATCTCGTCCACTTTATGCTAGCCTCTCATGCTATTACTTCCTGCTTGAAACACTTCCCAATAGTTGTCCCCGCTTGCTTTCAAGATCAAGACTTAAGTGCTACGACCGTTTCTTAATATAAATATTGCATTGTCTGATGGCTCACCCGACCATTCTACTCTTCTTCTTCTAGGGTCTGCATAAATTCTTTCTCGACGAAACGCGACTTACCCATTTTTCATAAATTCTGAGTAGCTCCTCCTGAGCCTACATATGTATTTTTCCTTTGGATTACTTTCCAGATTTCCATTTTCAAACCCCATACGTTTAGTGGCCTTTACCGTTGCTTTAACCCCTCTAAATGGGAGTCACTACCATTTTTTTCTTAATATTAGTACGTACATATCTATTATCGCTCATGGCCCATTCAAAAAATCTAGGTAATGTAATCTTAGCCGCTGCAAAACTTCTCTTTGGAACCTCTGTATTTGCTTACTAAACCATCGTACAAGTCTATGTTAGCTCCTTCCCGCACCATCTCCCATGGGTCAATTCTCACGCAACTGAGATTTACCTCTTAAGATATCAGGTCGTCATATCATCGTTTATCAAAATCTACAGTCCTTCAACGACTCATAAGTAAGGTGTCACATGTTCATGATGGACACACTTAATCCCAATAACAAAGACGTTAGCCTTTGGGATACATTCCTTGCTAACCCTTAAGGATCGCCTCTCCTTGCAATTTACTCCTTTGCTACCTACATGATTATTTTGCCACTCCGCGATATCTCTTATTATATCATCTCAAGAGTCCTTGGCTTTCATTCTGTATTTACTGAAGGATCACTTCCACATTAATGTTTCTTGATATAACATCTAAATCATCTTGATGGCCTATCTTATTATTTCTGACTTACTCAAATCTCGTAATAAATACTATCTCATAATACCTTCCCCTCGACGTCCCAACCGCTACTTCTTTTTATTACATTCTATATTTATTGTCTATGGGTCGCCATCCCTTTATACTTTATTTCACGACTGTTAGTCATCTCATACAGTTATCCCAATGTTTCATTTACCTTTGCATCATTCTCTTACTTTAAATCTCACCTCTTATCCTCATAATATGACCTTTTCTCATGTCTAATGTTCTTTTCTTCTTTATTTCTGATACATGTCTAACTGAGGGAAACATTTACCCTCCGCACAAAGGGTTCCTTACTAGCTTGCTTACATAACTAGAATCTTTAAAGGTCACACCTGAATAACAACTTCCAGGTGCATCATGTACATGTTCTCAAAAGGGGCGTCACCGCCTAACCGCACTACCTTTCAATACCAACCATGCTGAGGATAGTGCTAAATTCTCACTATATCTTGAGGTCCCACTTATTTTGAAAATTACGTCCACTGATGCCCATAATCAGTAGCAGAAATAGGTACTTCCCACTAGGATTTCATCATCACTGAAGATGGAATAACAATACCTTCCTCATTGTTATCTGGATTTCGATTTCGTTACAAACTTCTATATTTCAAACATTGGGTACCTCCATCACTTTACCGCTTGGATTTAAATTCTTACAACTAGGCTCTACTACACGATCTATGAGATTAAAGAATGGAAATCATCCCTAATGCCCGACAACCTCTCACTTATAAGTGTGACGCACAACACACCCATAAACAAGACGTTAGTATGAATAAAATATACTGGTATATAAAGCATTGATAACAATATGAAAATATAAGTTGTAAAAAGAAGCATAAAAGCAATCTGATACTCTAATAACCTGTATGCCACATGGGGCAGACAATGAAACTTTGAAACTGTTGTTTTCCTTTCCAGGTTTCCCAGCTCCTTTACTTGATTTACTTTATGCTAGCCCCTTTTGTGTAATTATTTTCTATCTGAATTATTTCTTGAGATTTGTGATCACTAACTGGTGAGGTTAAAACTTCAGGCTCTTAGACTATTCCATACTGTAAAATTTTGAATCGACTGACGATTCTTCCGGCCTCATGGCTAGCCTTCTTTTCATATATCATTTTTCATCCTAACTCAGTTCACCCCTTCCATTCATTAATTCTGAATACCCTTTTGGGCTTATATACCTTTGTCTTTGCTTACAGACCATGCTCTTCTTTTCTGAGCCTTATACATCTAGTGGTTGTTATCGTTGCTTAATTCCTTTAACTAGGAGGTTGCTACTATTCCTTTTTTATCATTGATACTTACATATCTTTTATAGTCATGACACATTCATCAAATTTGGATGACCCCATATGATTCGTCCTAAAACTTCATCATCATAACCTTCTCGTCTTCTTATTAAATCATCATGTGAGTTCTGTATCGATCTTTCATTGTACTATCTCCCTATAGGAGGAGGACCACTATTTGAATTCAGATATTTGCGTCCTAAAAGGTCATATTATTGTCTCAACTCCTTCCATACTTCTGCGATCTTTTAGCAATTTACAATCTACTCCAATACAATTCTCTCTTACTAGGGATTACTAAACCATTTACAAAGATAGAATGTCATGTGTTCGTAATTGGCATTCTCAGTCTCAATAGACTTTTTATTTTCTAGTTAAGACATTTAATCTTTAGGGCTTCTTTCTTGATAACTTTTAAGGATTACCCCTTTCTTTTGCAGTTTATTCTCTTACTGTCTGATTTCTTACCTTGCAACTTCTCAATATCTTTCATTATAACAAGCTATTGCGTTTCCAACTCATATTCCATTTAACTAAGGAATTTTCCTAATATCGATACTTTCTAAACTAGGGAGATAAATCACCCGATCGATATGTTCTATTGACATTTGGCTGTTCAATTTTTATAGTAGATACGTAGTCTCATAACGCATTCATCTTCTCAACTCAGCATTTACATCTTCTAGTCTTTTGGTTTAATTGGCTACCAACTTGTCGTATTACTATCGTATGACTCTCTGTTATTCCTCATATTGCTGACATGTCCCACCTTTATTTGTATCATCCCTTTGCTATCAATCTCACTTCTTACCTTAGTCTAGATATTTGTAACAAAATAGTCTTTCGCTCTTAACTCCTTCTCCTTTAATTGACCCTATCTTCAAGGCACTTACTATTTCTGCTTTGCTTTAAAAAAGAGCCTCCGAGAGGGGGGAACATTTACCTTACACACTAAAATTCAAATACGTGGCCCCTAAATCTTCAAGATCTTCAAAGGTCATATCTAATCTAACAATTCCTGGGTACATAATGTAATATATCTTCTAAAGGGGGGTGAAATTAATGTAATTGTAATATTCTTCATTATTTCCCATGCTAACGGTCATTCTAACCTTTACTAGCTCCCGATATCTCAATTCTTTCTAAAACTACATTTACCGACACTAGTAAGTTACAAGATGGAATAGGAATTTCTCATTGTGGTTCTACCCCTACTGATGGCAAGATAACAATATTTACATCATTCTACCTGAATAACAATCGCCTTACAATTTAGAGAAGTATGTGCCTCTTAGCTTGCATCTGAGCAAGCGTGATGAGTTTCAGAGGATTGAGCAAAAAGGTTCTTTAGTTGTAGATTATGAGACTCGTTTTAAAGCCTTATCGCGCTATGTAATGTCATTGTTACTTACAGAGGCTGAGCGAGATATTTTGTTAGAGGTTTGAGTATTTCACTCCAGTTGGCTACATTGCAGTTGGTGCCTGTCGTAGCTTCTTTTGAGACTATAGATGAGCTGCGAGGATAGTAGCGTATGTGAGGGGCAAGATGCCCATATATAAGTCGGATAAGAGGGCGAGGTGACAGGGACAATTTAGTGAATCTTCTTCTCCTGGTTATGGGAAGCAGCGTAGATATCAACAGTCTTAGCATGGTCGACCAGTTTAGGCAGCCCTTTAGATTATAGATGGTGTCTCTATGGGGAAGAGCGGTTATGGTAGGGGCTAGTCTTCGAGGGCTTCTCAATCTCGGTATTCTGAGTGTGGTCGTTCAAGTTCTTCTATCTCTATTCATCAGCCCTCAGCGGCTAGGACTGTTACACCTGTATTGAGGTTGGATATTTCAGGAGAGATTGCCCCAAATCTGTATCTAGTGTATCTTGTGCACCTAAGAGCCTAGCACAACCATCTAGGGATGGTGGTTAGGTTAGTCGAGGAGGATCTCAGTTAGGCCGTGGTAGCCATCAGACTGATTATGGTGCATCCTAGTTAGGGAGAGATAGATCTCATTCGGCTGAGGTGGCCAATAGAGTACTTAGTCCGAGGGAGGGCACACTCATTGTTATGCTTTCCCGGGTATACTAGAGGTTAAGGAATCGGATGCAGTTATCACAGGTATCATCTTAGTATGTCATTAGTATGTGCTTCACTGTTATTTATTCTTGGGTCTATATTCTCATATGTGTCTGTCTACCTTTCTGGTGATTTAGATATATGGTGTGATATGCTTGATTTCCCAATTTGTATGTACACCAGTCGGTGATTCTGTGATTTTAGATTGAGTCTATTGGCATTGCTTGGTTACTTTTATGGGTTATGATACTTGGGTTGATTTAGGCATCTTAGACAAGGTTGATTTTGATATTATTCTGGGGATGGATTGACTATCCCTGTATCATGCGATTCTGGACTGTTATTCCAAGATAGTCACGTTAGCAATGCCTGGACATCCGAGGTTAGAGTGGAGAGGCACTCCTAGTCCTGTTCCTAAGAAGATCAATTCTTTCATTCAGGCGAGGAAGTTGGTAGTTATTTGGCATATCTAGCTCAGATTCAAGATACGAGTATGGAAAATCCTTCCCTTGAGTCTGTTCCAGTAGTTAGCAAGTTTGCTAAGGTTTTCCTTTCAGATTTACTGAGTATGCCGGCTGACAAGGATTTCAACTTTTGTATTGATCTTGAGGTGGGTATTCAACCCATTCATATTCCTCCGTACCGTATGGCTCCAGCAGAGTTAAGAGAGTTAAAAGAGCAGGTTCAGGATTTATTGAGTAAGGGTTTCATTTGACCTAGTGTATCTCTATAGGGTGCTCCTATCTTGTTCATGAAGAAGAAGGATAGCACCATGCGTATGTGAATTTATTACAGATAGATGAACAAGGTTACCATCAGAAATAAGTATCTGATCCCTCGTATTGATGACCTATTCAATCAGCTTCAGGGTGCTTTAATATTTTTTAAGATTTACTTGAGTTATGTGTATCATCAGCTGAAGATCCGAGCCGAGGATGTTTCCGAGATGGCTTTTCGGACTCGTTATGGTCAGTATGAGTTCTTAGTGATGTCTTTTGGGCATACTAATGCCCCTGCAACATTCATGGATTTGATGAATGGGATATTCAAGTTGTATTTGGATTCTTTTCTGATTGTGTTCATTGATGCATCTTGATCTATTCGAAGAGTCAGGAGGAGCATGAATAATATTTGAAGGTGGTCCTTGGTTTATTGAAGGAGAACAAGTTGTATAATAAGTTCTCGAAGTGTGAGTTTTGGTTGAGTTCTGTGGCATTCTTGGGACACATGGTATCTAAGGATGGGATTATGGTTGACCTAAATATGATAAAGGCAATTATGGATTTGCCTAGACCGACTTCTGTGATAGGGATTCGATGTTTAGTGGGTCTTGCTAGCTACTATAGGCGGTTCGTCAAAGGTTTCTTTTCTATTTCTTCTCATCTGACGCGTTTGACTTAGAATGAGGTGCTTTTTCAGTAGTCCGACCAATGTGAGGAGAGATTCCAAAAGCTCAAGTCTCTTTTGAACACAACCCCGATTCTATCCCTTTTGGTGGAGGGAAAGAACTTTACTATGTATTATGATGCTTCTAGGATTAGGTTGGGTTGTGTGTTGATGTAGAAGGGTAAGGTTATTTCTTATGCATCGAGGCAGTAGAAGGGTAAGGTTATTTCTTACCTTATTCATGATTTGACATTGGCTGTCGTTGTGTTTGCTCAAAGATTTGGAAGCATTAATTATATAGTGTTCATTGTGAGGTGTATACCTACCACATAGTCTTTAACACGTGTTTAATTAGAGAGATTTGAATTCTAGGCAGTGTCGGTGGATGGAGTTGTTGAAAGATTATGACATGACCATTTTGTACCATCCACGCAAGGCTAATATGGTGGAAGATGCCTTGAGCCGAAAGGCAGTCTGCGTGGGAAGTTTAGTTCGTTTGATCGCTTATGAGCGCTTTTTGGCATTGGAGGTCCAGACTCTAGCCAACGATTTCATGAGGCTTGATATTTTGAATTCGGGTAGGATTCTAGCTTGTGTGGAAGCGAGGTCATCTTTTTTGGATCAGATTCGGACTACCATTATGATGATGTGAAGTTGTGCAAAATCAGAGATAAAGTGATGAGTGGAGAAGCCAAGGAGGTTGTGCTTGATGGTAAAGATGTGCCTGTCCAACCGGTGGTAAATAATGATATATAACTATCCAACCAGCGGTAACTGCGATACGTGCCTACCAAACTGGTGGTAAATAAGGATACTTAACTGCCTAACTGGTGATAACTGCCCGACTGGTCGTAGTTCGGTTGTAAATAAAAATAAATAATTTGTCAAACAAGCCATAGCTCGATGGTAAATCATAATACCATATTCATGCCCCCTCTAGGTACTACATACATACATGAAGAGTCATAAGAGACTTTTATGAACTTATCGTAATGATGTAATATCGCTAGATTCTTGATTTGCATTTGGGGACTACGATCAACAACATTCATTTTATCTTAAACTAAGAGAGTCCTTTTAACATGAATACCTACATTATACGAGTCTTTAAGTAAGAGCTCCTAATCCATTAAGAATAGATTCGTTACACTTCTGACTGTCATCATGGAGATAACATACAATTTTACTCTTTCAGATGAATCAACAAGACAATATACATCATTTCTAAGTTTCGTGAAACCAATAAGGTAAGATACATTATATCTAACTTTCATGAAAACCAACAAGGGCCATAAGATGTCAATAAAGATGAGATGCTATAAGGTGTGGAAAGTACTACCAACAAGGGAAAAACAAGAGTAATGTATCAATGGAATAAAAGATATAGGCATCTAAAACACAACAAGAATAGAGTTGTTTTGAAAGACATTTTGTTTCATGTTCATTCTTTAAAAAATCATGCCAAAAGAATGAATAATCCATAACATACCTTCAACCGTAGTCATCTTTCATAATTACTCAAGAGACTCACCAATGCACTTCTCTATAAGATGGAAACACAACCTTATAATACATATGAAGCATGACGATAGCCGAAAAGCGACAAACTTGCTTATTCATAATCGGACAATACCTCCCCTCTTTCCTTCAATTCCCACAAACTCAAACAACACCAAAAGAACAAGAAAAATATTAACAATATCATATTCAAGCTATTACATCAATTTCCAGACACAACACATCATAACCCTTACTTCAAAATAGTCTTATACCATACGATATCGACAAGCTCGTTCTACGAAAATTTGGACAACATCTCCCCCGTTTCTTTTACATACCTCAAGTTAAGAATAACATCAACACAAAAACAACAAACCACTCTATGTTTAGCACATGAAGAAAAACAAGAACAGACCCTCAAAATTTCACACGACAATACCCTTAGTTAAACTTCAACATAACAACCTCTACTTGTAATTTAATCGCTGTCCAACCCATCTAAAGTTCTATTATCCTAAAAAACATGAAGCAGAATGAAAATATTACTTGTAATGAAAAGAACAAGCTCTCCTTAACCTTAATTAAACTTTAAAGAATCTCAAATTCACAACACAAGAGGAAGGATAAGCTTAAACTAACATCACAAGAACTTCCATGGAAGTATCACCCCAACACCTTGAAGAAATTTACTTTAATGGTAGGGTACTGACTTGGGAGTGTTTGTAGAGGGTGAGGATAAGATTTGATCGAAAAATGAGGTTAAATGTGGTATCCACCGTTTACATATAATTGGAAAAGCTTATGGCGCCTTTGTGGGTCCCAAAGGGGCTGCCTGCGCAGTCTCGCGACAATGAAAAAATCACTCTACTCAGATGTTGTATCAATGAACGGTTTAATTCGCTGGAAACTAGACTCGTAGACCTTCAATTTAGAGGTGGAGCATCCCGTAATTACAAGTAGATTTGGAGAATATCATTGTGATATCTGACTCAACATTTAGCAACGTAACTTGCGATAACTTTTGCCGAATTTTATTTTACAACTCGCTTGACTTCAAAACATAACATATGATTATTAAACACTTAAAACACCTTTAAAAATGACCAACTTATTATATTAATCACTCCTAGTCTCACCTCGAACGTATGAGCTATTACAATCCAGTTCCCTTCGATGGACTTCATCGAAAAGTGTTTTCTTCGATCGATTAACCTCTAAACCTTCTAATACTTACCAATCCTAATCATAAACCTTTTTATCCTTAGGAAGCACACTTAAGTTCTTATAACCTGAAATATAATCTCACTACAGAGCTTACATCAATAGACTTACAACATAACTTTAACATATGAAAGAACGGGATATAATATATTTATATTGCTCACCGAGGCTTATGGCATTATGTACGTAGCTTATACATTTATGATATTGACCACAGAGGTCTACCGTATTATATATGTGATATATTAGACAGATGATATTGCCCACAAAGGCCTACGGCAATATAAACTCGATATATTATACAGATGATATTTCCCACAAAGGCCTACAATGTTATATATGTGATTATATCTCATTTATGTAAAGTGTGGACCACAGTGGCACTCTCAGGTTATAGGTTGTTTCCTTTAGTTCCTTTTACACATTGATGCCTTCATTTATATTTATTTATGACTTACATATTCAATACATTCTTTCATACTAATGTCCCATTTATGGAGGCGTTGTGTTTCATGCTGGCAAGTGCAGGTAGACAGCGAGATGCATCTCCATAGTAGGTTGGCAAGTTCAACAGTGGGTCGTTGCACTCCTTCTCTTCTAGAGTTACTATATATAGAGTGGTAGGCCATGTTGCATATGATAATGGTCTTTGTGTATTTGTTTTAATACTTTTAGAGGCTTGCAGACTAGTGGTCTTTGTGTATTTGTTTTGTACGACCTTGTCGGCCGCCTTGTCAGTTGTTAGTACCTTTGTAATGGCCTTGTCATCCCTGTTATAAATGTATATATTTGTTAGGCTTGTTACAAGTTATTATATCCAGACTTCTGTTATAGTAGACTTCGGCCTAGACGCCCAAGCTATGATACACAAGTGGTTTGGTTGGTCCGTTCAGGCGCGGGGTGATGGCCATACCTCTCGAAGTTGGGGTGTGACAAACTTGTTATCAGAGTAGCTCTGTCGTAGCCATTTATAGTAGAGTCTTGTTATGGGTGTCTTATTTACCACACTTATAAGCAGGAGGCTACAGGGCATTTAGGGATGTTTTCCATTCTTCAATCTCATAGATCGTATAGTATAGATGCATTTTAAGAATTCGAGTCTAACTCATGCTTTATACTATTTCAGTAATGCTGATTAATAGAAATACTTTGGTTAGTTCACATTCTTAGCTAGTAAATGAAAGACCCCTACTAGACTATTGATATGCCAGAAGTGCGAGAATTATGTTAAAGTTTCAACAAGTGAGCATTTGTTTCACTCATATTCAGAATGGATAGTGAAAGCCTATAAAGGTAAAGTGATGGCTTTAGGGTACAAAAGGAGTAAAGTAAATGAAGTACAGAGTACCTGAGCATAAAATAATTGTAAGGCGATTGTTATTCAGGTAGAATGATGTAAATATTGTTATCTTGCCATCAGTAGGGGTAGAACCACAATGAGAAATGTCTATTCCATCTTGTAATTTACCAGTGTCGGTAAATGTAGTTTTAGAAAGAATTGAGTTATCGGGAGCTAGTAAAGGTTAGAATGACCGTTAGCATGGGCAATAATGAAGAATATTACAATTACATTAATTTCACCCCCCCCCCCCTTTAGAAGATATATTACATTATGTACCCATTACATTAATTTCACCCCCCCCCTTAGAAGATATATTACATTATGTACCCATGAATTGTTAGATTAGATATGACCTTTAAAGATCTTGAAGATTTAGGGGCCACGTATTTGAATTTTAGTGTGTAAGGTAAATGTTCCCCCCTCTCGGAGGCTCTTGTTTAAAGCAAAGAAGAAATAGTAAGTGCCTTGAAGATAGGGTCGATTAAAGGAGAAGGAGTTAAGAGCGAAAGACTGTTTTGTTACAAATATCTAGACAAAGGTAAGAAGTGAGATTGATAGCAAAGGGATGATACAAATAAAGGTGGGACATGTCAGCAATATGAGGAATAACAGAGAGTCATACGATAGTAATACGACAAGTTGGTAGCCAATTAAACCAAAAGACTAGAAGAAGTAAATGCTGAGTTGAGAAGATGAATGCGTTATGAGACTACATATCTACTATAAAAATTGAACAGCCAAATGTCAATAGAACATATCGATCGGGTGATTTATCTCCCTAGTTTAGAAAGTATCGATATTAGGAAAATTCCTTAGTTAAATTGAATAAGAGTTGGAACCTCAATAGCTTGTTATAATGAAAGATATTGAGAAGTTGCAAGGTAAGAAATCAGACAGTAAGAGAATAAACTGCAAAAGAAAGGGGTAATCCTTAAAAGTTATCAAGAAAGAAGCCCTAAAGATTAAATGTCTGAACTAGAAAATAAAAAGTCCATTGAGACTGAGAATGCCAATTACGAACACATGACGTTCTATCTTTGTAAATGGTTTAGTAATCCCTAGTAAGAGAGAATCGTATTGGAGTAGATTGTAAATTGCTAAAAGATCGCAGAAGTATGGAAGGAGTTGAGAAAATAATATGACCTTTTAGGACGCAAATATCTGAATTCAAATAGTGGTCCTCTTCCTATAGGGAAGATAGTACAATGAAAGATAGATACAGAACTCACATGATGATTTAATAAGAAGACGAGAAGGTTATGATGATGCAGTTTTAGGACGAATCATATAGGGTCATCCAAATTTGATGAATGTGTCATGACTATAAAAGATATGTAAGTATCAACGCTAAAAAAGGAATAGTAGCAACCTCCTAGTTAAAGGAATTAAGCAACGATAACAACCACTAGATGTATAAGGCTCAGGAAAGAAGAGCATGGTCTGTAAGCAAAGACAAAGGTATATAAGCCAAAAAGGGTATTCAGAATTAATGAATGGAAGGGGTGAACTGAGTTAGGATGAAAAATGATATATGAAAAGAAGGCTAGCCATGAGGCCGGAAGAATCGTCAGTTGATTCAAAATTTTACAGTATGGAATGGTCTAAGAGCCTGAAGTTTTAACCTCACCAGTTAGTGATCAAAAATCTCAAGAAATAATTCAGATAGAAAATAATTACACAAAAGGGGCTAGCATAAAGTAAATCAAGTAAAGGAGCTGGGAAACCTGGAAAGGAAAATAACAGTTTCAAAGTTTCATTGTCTGCCCCATGTGGCATACATCTCATTCCTTAAAGTCGAGTGGCTTTTCAGCTCATCTCCTTCCTTACAATCGAGTGGCTTTTCAACTCCTCTCCTTCCTTAAAGTCTAGTGGCTTTTCATCTCCTCTCCTTCCTTAAAGTCGAGTGGCTTTTCCCTCTTTTCCTTCCTTACAATCAAGCAAGCGGCTTTTACTCCTCTCCTTATAGTCGAGTTGCTTTTTGCCCCTCTAGATAAGAAGCAGAACGCACCATCACTTACAACCCTTTCCTCTGCCGGGGACTTCCATGAAATGAAAATGGGCGACATCATCGTATGCTCCACTTTTGTTGCCCTGGTTTATATCCCGGAGTACTCCTATGGCCGATCTGTCACCCAACCTACTTAAACAACCTAAAGGCTTGGCCCCGTCCCGTTTGGAGAATGACCCCTTATGGCATGGCTTAGTCAGTTATTCTCGCAGTTCAGATAAGATTCGGACCGGGTTGGGTTAGGTCTCTGAAAGCATGGTTCTTGCCTCCCTGCCCCCTTTGAGCTCGTCCATTCATTGGGTGATCCCTTGCTCTCACGTTCGAGTGTTTGCTCGTCGTTTAGGCCCGTGAGTGAGATTTCTGCTCATTGCAGTCACCTCCGAGGTTCTTTGCACCTGGATAGTACCAGGACCCTTGTGCCCCGGCCCTTAATCAGATAAAGCTGCCCGCCTTATGACCCACAATGAAAAATGAGCCTTGCGACAAGACGCGGACATTCCCCATGTTGCGGTTCCCTCCGGTACGTTCTCGGGTTGGCAGATCAAAATCCGGAAGCAGGGGTGGGAGGATCATCTGACCCTAGCATGATCCTCTACCGGACCAAGCTGATAGAGAAGGTTGGACCAATCGAGGGAGGGAGTGAGGCTTTCAACCGGACAGGGGGTGGGTTGGGTAGAGCTGTATTTGCCGAGGCAAGGTTGGACCAGAATCAACAGAGATTGGTGCTGCGAGGGCGAAGCAAAAATTACCCCGTGCCGCTTGCTGCGTGAAGTCAAACTTCGCGATGAAAGCAAGAAAAGAAAGAAATTACGACTTCACCAACCACTTCGGCCTAATCATCCCACTTCTTTCCTCAATCCTAATAAAGGATATCGATTTCCGATAACCACTTTCGCCTGATCCAATTCACCTCCATCGAGGCAGCGAACTAGTAGATCATCTTTCCTGAGGAATGGAAAGATGTAGTGGTATTCGAATTCTCCGGCTACACGATGAGAAAGAAACATCCGTGAACTCCTGTCTGTTCAAGCAAGTGGCTTTCACTTCTCTCTTTCCTTATAGTCAAGAGAGTTGTTGAACGCTCCTTATTAATAGTTTCTTCTATCTGGTACTTAATTAAGATGAAAGCCAGTAAGAAGTGCATCTTGGTTGGAAAGACCGTTGCCGAAGAAAGGGCTATTAGATGGGCGATTCGCCCCTTTCTATTGAAATAGGGAAAGAAGGATGAAAGCTCTAAGCCCGCATCTTCCGCTTCTATTAGAGGGCAGCGGATCCAATCCATTCGAATGGGGAGCAGAGCAGCAGGCAAAGCAGGGGAAGAGATATGGATTGCACCGAAAGCAATGCCCTTCGAACCTAAGTGCCACAGGCTGAATATGCAAGAGTTAGGATAGATCTTTACTACTTTTGAGAGTAAATGAAAAAGCAAGGTTTTTTGGGTACTGGGCTCGCCTATTATGAAAAGCCGGGGTCGCTGCCCTAGGAATTAAGCCGCTATCCAATCAATTGCCACATACTTTTCTTTTATTTTCTCGAATTCGTACTCCTCCGGCCATCCTCTTTCTTCCATATACTTTAGTACCCTTTCTTTCTATTAGGGTTCCTGCTTCCATTAGTTTGAGGACTTGTATGTCCTCATAGGAGCCCTTCATGCTCGGGTACCTTTGTAGAACAATATGCTTCAGCTGTTCGTGCCTGAACACTTCCGACCACGAATTTCGTCCCGCAAGCTGCTCTATAATGTCGGTTGCACTCATAGGAGCACCCCTTGTTTTTTTCTTTCCCTCATAAGCCTCTGCTACTTCCATAACATGGGCCTTTGACGTCTTCCCCCATATATGTGGATTCTTATCTTCTTTAGTGATGTATGCGCAGATCGGACCTAACCCTTTTTTGCTTGGATGTCGCATTGCATTTGCTCAAACTCGGGAAACACTTTCCTAATCTGGCTTCTAAAGCTATTATTAGGTGCCTTCTCGACCTTTCCACCGATGTTCTAATATAACCCTCCGATTCTATGGTTCTCCCTGGCTACGAGGCCTCACACGGGTAGAGTTCGATATTCCTTTGTCGATGGCTGACCCAACTCTTTCCTTTCACCGGTCGGTAAGTGCATCCTATTCCTATTAAGCGGGGCGGCAGTTGCTAAATAAAAAGGTGGCGCCATTCCCGCTAAAAAAAAAGAAATTCTTTATCCAATCTTTGTTCCAGATTCTAGTCCTACCAAGTCACCTTTCTCTATGGCTAAATAGCTAAATATCCCCATACTCTTTTTTCCTATTTTCTTTATTCTTTCATGTCGAGCTTTCGAAAGCCACCGCGGAGGGAGAATGAACGATCAACTGCTAAAGATCTTGAATAAAGCATTGATAGCTCTGCAGAGGAGAAAAACTTTGATTCTTTCCGAAGGTGTTCCTTGCATGCTGAAGTGAACAGGGGCGGTACTAACTACGACTAGAAAGCGGTCACTCCTGTCAATGAATACCATTCATAGTTTTCTATTTTAGTAACATAGCCATAACGACTTTGTTTTACTGCTTGTGGTGGTGATAGCTTTTATATATTTGCTTAATTATAAGCTTGCATAGTGCTCTTCCTATTTGTTTTCTCTGCTTTTTTCTGCCGAATTGAACGAAGACTGTTTCTCGTACCTCTGTACCTATTGCACTGATATCTTCTCTTTAACTCTCTTTCTTCATTCAGGAAAGGTGAAGATTGAATCGGGAACCGAAAATGAAGGAGGAACAGACTTGTCCTTTGGTCGAGTTTGCTTCACTTCCTGAGCCCTCACCACTTCCTGCGACAGCTAACAAGGGGCATTTAGGACAACTCGTTCATTTAGCACAACTTCATTCTGCTCGGGCCTCTCTTTGGAGAGTCCCTTCTTTCCAATCTATAAATATAGTACTGGCTCGCTATTCATATTATTTCTGCTTGACCGGTACCAAGAACTCCATTTGAACTGAATTATGGGTCTAGGCGCTTAGCAGCCCCTACTTTCACATTTCTTCCTATGAAACTACTTGGTCTACTTCCATTTAGATTGACCTGGCTCTGGCTTAGAAGACGGAATTTCATGAGATATAACAGAAGTCATAGAGAGAAAAGTAGGACTAAGACTAAATGACTCAAAACAAGCATTGAAAGTAGATCCCTCTTCAGCAGTGCTTTCTTTCACAGCAAGAAAGAATTGAATTAGCCTCGGAGAACTGAACTACCTTGATCTGAATCTGTGGAACTCATAGAAGGCCAAGGCAAGTCCACTATCAATTTAGCATAAGCTTGGGATCTTTCTTTCCTAAAGCATTTCCCTTGAAGCCAACTCTTTCTTCTCTTCTTTAAAGCCTGGAGCTGGACTTCTTTTTCCTGACTCGATTCACAGTTTAATCACCCTAAGCCAGAGCCCAACCAGGGTGAGAAAGATAGGAGAGTAGGGACGGGGAACCAATGTCACCAACAACACTAGCAGTCTCGGATCTTTGAATAGACAGAGAGATATGCTCTTCCTGCGGCCCAAGAGCGTATTCGTTCAAAGAGCTGGCAATGACTTTCTTCCCACCCGGAAATTGTAGTAAGCCGGGAGAAAGACATTCATATATTCCCCAGGCACGGGATAAAGGGAAAGCATGGAGTAAGAAAGATGCATAAAGAAAGAAGTCAAGCTCGACAACAACAAGACAAGAGAAAGGCCAGTAAGAAAACACTCTCCCAATCAACATAAAAAAAGGAGATAAACAATGACACCTGTGAACTCGGATAGCCTTTAAGCATACCTTTCATCCGCAAATTTCTTCTAAATTGATAGTTAGATAGAAAGATCCTTCCTAAAAGCGGCCCTTCTCTTATATACGATACCATTCGCCATGGATGATACTATTCAAAGAGATAAGAACCTATTTTCTTGCAGCCTATTCTCCATCTAGTGTTCTGGCTCTAAACAGTTACATCATCTTTGCAGTCCTTTCAGTTAGTTCCGATTCAGTTAGCTACTTAGGGTGAACCACACAGAGGCGATCTCGAACATCACTCTAAGAAACTCCAAAACGAGAGTTCAAGTTCACTTGACAATTTTGTAAAGGCCAAATAGAGGAAAGTAATTATGATAGAAGGATGGATTTCATTCGATTGAGGAAGGATTGGCTCTTAGTATTTGAAGCTAAGATATTGTTTGTACGAGCATCGTGATAATTGACTCTTAGAGTTAATATCAACCCGACCCTTCAATCATTTTGCCATGAGCCCCCCTCTCTCTGAAGAGTGATGATTTCTGACATCGAATTCCCGCATCGCATATAGGCTCTCTATGAGAAGCCCCGCGAGCGCCTTCAAATGACTGACTGAAGCAAATAGGACAGGCGGGCGGGAACGACGGAAGTGGAGTTGCAAACTGCTACTAAGCACATGCTAATAGATGTCCAGGATACTACTAGACTTTCGCTGGGAGGAACAGAAGAGAGAAAGCTTATAATCATGCTGAAAGAGAGGTCTGCCAGAGCTATTACAAGGAAGCAGTGGAGTTTTCAAGAACAGGAAGAGGCAAATCTCCATCTTCTCTGCGAGAGTATGTATGAGGAAGAGGGGGTGGAACAAGCTCAGAGGGAGGTGTGCCACAAAACAAGAAAAATGAGTATTAGGAAAAGTTACCATTTAGAAAAAGGACTGAACAGGCTCATGAAATAGGCTGAGAGGAGGTTCTCATCTACTGCTTCCAATACAACTGGATAAAAGGGGTGAAAATAGGGATTCAGGAGGGGGGCATCTATAAAGAAAATGACCCTTGTAGGGGAGGCGACTAAGCCACCCGAAACGGTATGAACGGAAGATGCCTCTCTTTTAGTTAACTATGTAGATGTTATTCTTTTACTTTTTTAGTAAACATAAACAGGTCTACGCCCGATAAAAGGGACCTGGGGCGACTGCAGAAAGGTTGAGTTATAGATGGAATTCAGGCAATAACAAGACTAACTTCTTATATGAGAATTATCAAGAAAATAGAAATACTTTATATATAGTTATAATGGAAAGCCGAAACTCATTGAAGGAATCCCTTACTTTATTCTTAAGACTCCCTTAGGAGATTCAAGATTGAGGAGGGTTAATATCAATTTTCCAAGGGCATTTTAGCTCAGACAATGCAATGCTACTATATTTATCCATGAACCTTAAGCGAGCTACCAAGCATAACTTCCTTATTCAAATTTCAAAGAGAGTGTTCAAACTTAACCATTGAAGACTAGCCCTTGAAACCTATGGTTTGGGTGCCCTCTTATTATTATTAGAATTTTGCTTACAAAGTATACAACAGATACATTAACCGATTCTGACTAGCCCAACCCCTTCTCTATGGTTCTTCTTGTTCATTTAAATCCGCGTTGTTACTCGCTTTGTCAGTACCTTAGAGTTGATCTACCAAGGCTAAGTTCTTTCTTTCATTCCTTTACCGATCTACGGATCCAGGAGCTTCACCTTGGCGCTACTATTTGCTATAACAAATAAGGAACAAGCTAAAATGCTGGCCTTTGAGACTGAACTTCGATGCCGCGCCCTCGCCACTTCTTTCGCTGACCCTATCCACCTCCTTTGCAGAATACCAGAAAAAGAGATGAATTAGCGGATCATAGGGCTAAGTCGAAGCATGCCTAAACCTTTTTCGTTGGAGACTGAGTTAATATACAATCCCACGAATGAGACTTCCCTTTGGGATAGGTAGGATATGGTGCCACAAATTGTAGTCTACTCGGCATGCGTCGATTCTTTGCTGGAGAAGCCTAGATCACTAGTTTTGGACTATTGAGAAACCCCCTCTGCCCGCATCCCTGGAACATGCTTTGCTTTTTTTCTTTAAAGACCCCGTCTGCTTCACACCTTCTATGATAGGGAAATACTTCCGCATGAGTACTAATTTGATTAACATAAATGAGCCTCTTCTGAGCCCTTGAGATTTTACATATAAGCTTAAGAAGATTCAATTGGATCATTCTTGGCACAGAAAAATAAGGAAGCAAAGGTAGAGTGTGCTCTGGAACTCCAACACTTGGGTTGAACAAAAAAGGCTCAATCTTTCACTATTCAGGAGTAAGGGAAAGCAAATGCGATCTAAGCAAGACGCCCTGGAATTCCATTCTGTAGGGAAGGAGGACCTACTGAATAAGTCTCCAATCAATCGTAGGAGGGTGAGGAAATTGATTTGCCTCTTTTACTTAGTCTTCATTATCAAATCGGACGCTTAACCACCGCCCCAACTACGGGGGAAGTAACACTTTTACTTCCTGCCTTGACCTAGGCCTCACATCGATCGTTCTGTCCACTGAACTCATCAATTAACCTTGACCTTGACTCTCACTACATACTCCAACTCTATCTATTAATGAAGATGTTTTATCTAATGAAGAATGAAGAAGACTAGGAAAGCAATCGAACAGACAAGGATCTGTAAGAGAAGAGCTAACTGGAGTACGCCTGGAACGACGAACGAGGAGTATGAGAAGAGAGTTTCGAAGGTCAGATCGGGTTGACTGGTAAATCTTGTGTTCTAAGTCAATAAAGACTACAAACTAGTACTGCTAACAAGAAGCTAACAAAGCGAGGCTGCTAAAGAAGAGCTTGTTCCGATTCCGGATACGAGAATAAGAAGAATGAAAGTACAAGAGGACAAGAAGGAGAAGAGGCGAGTACAGTTTCACTTGCTTGGTAACCTCTTTCCCGGTCAGAGATAGGAAAGAATCCAAAGCTTGCAAGGATGTTAGGCTTCGAACGCTGTTAGGACAGATAAATTGGAAAGCTAGGACGAAATAGCCTACCTTGAATACAGAATCAATTACCAGACGGACTAGCTGGCCCATTGTACGTATTAGAATAGAAATCAGGGCAAATTCCCCTGATGGGAGTGAACATAGTGATTCCCCGACGAACAAATGCAATACATGGAAGGCTTATGGATGTAGTACTGGACGGCTTTACCTACGACATTCCCTACTCCTACTTTTCATACAAAGAGAATGGGCAGCCTGGAAAACTTAGAATGATTACAAAATGTTTATCGCCTTCGATTCGGTCTATTCTAAGTGGTCCATTGGGTAAGCAGCGGAGGGAAGAGGTCTATACCCATTGCCGTAGCTAAAAGGGTTCCCTTTCTTTCTTGATTGAGACTGAGAGTCAGGGCATCAGAAGGAGGGACTCAGAGCGAGTCTAGGGTCTTGCAGGATCACTGGCCAGTAGCCATTCTTTAGGTGCATTTGCTTTAGCTTGAGTGCTTCCATGCACGGTAAAGTTGATAAACTGAATAGAAATCCGGTCGAAGGAGAAGGAAAGAAAAAAATCCGGGGAAGAGATTGAGTATAGTTTGACATAAGCAGGCATCCATTGTCACGAGTGAGCAACTGATTCTCCTAAAGACTGGGCTCCTAAGGCATAAGAAAAAGAGAAAGCGGATTAGGAAAGACTCAAAGGATTGCTATACTCATAGATAGGGTTCATGTTAAGTACGCAACAAAGAAAAAAGATTAAAAAATTCATACGTTGGAGGTGGGAAAGGGCCCTAATCGAAGGGCTCTTCTTTCTTTGATTTGAAAAGAAGGTGAGAGCCTTAACCCTCTAGTCTATGGGTAAACCCTTCAAATATAGAAAGACAGTGTCCTATTTGAAGAGTTCTTCGGTGAAAGGATCGCGAGCGTCCAAGGATGATCTGAGCTGAGGTCTAGCCCCAAAGGGATAAGGAGCAGAGCAACTAGCGTAAAAAGAGCAACTGGCGTAAAAAGAAGGGATAAGGGCCATACTACATAGCCTCCTTTTCGTACGAAATATCCCAATTTTTCACTCTTATTACATTCAGTTTAAGATGAAAGGACATCAGATAGTCTCATTCAAACAAAGAAATATAGGTAATGGACTCTATCCAAGACTGAGACAACATAGGCGAAAGGGGCTTAGGGGACATCTAGACGATCAAAGATCAAGCAAGCAGATGCAATCAAAGAGCATCACCAATTTCTCCGTCTTAGACTTTTTCGACTACTTCGAATGGAATGCTGTGGGAAAGGGGTTAGACTAACTATCGGAACAAGCAAATTTCCCTTTAGCCACTCGCGAATGGGCATCAAAAAGGAACTCCCACTAAAACCTCAAGGAAGATTGAATCCCCTAGGTGCAAGTTAAACATCAACTCAAGAAAGCGATAGGCGAATGGGGATAGGCCCGAAAAAGGCATTTCCCCTTAGATGACTAATATGACCACTAGCCTTCAAGCCCATTCCCTGAGACAGGACTTCGACCGCTCTTAGTTCTTGGACTGAATGGAAAAGATGCAAAGCTAAGAGAGAGGTGGAAGGCTTACACAACTGAAAGAACAGAAGGTCGTTGTACGACAATAACTAAAGCAAAAGAAAATTCAACCTAGCCGATTAGAAGGCTAGCGTAATAGCTAAAAAAAAGGGCTATGGTGATAGACCCCAAAGAAGATACCCTTGCTCACACCTTAGCCGGATTCAAAACCAAAAGCCATTGCTCATTTAGCCGACTGGGAGGACTCCCTAGAAATTCCTTGTTTAGAGAAAGCTGTACAATCAATGAAAAGAGCGGACAATACGATTACTGAGGGTGGTGGATACCTCTTTAAATGGGCTTCCCTCGCCCTTCTCAAAGAGGTATCCACTTATTGGTACTACAGTGTATCCTATTTTTTTGGCATACTTGAGTTCATCGCTAAAGTATACCCCTACAAATTTCCCTGTCGGGAAGACCAGAGTCCTATCTTCCATTCGATAGGGGAGAAAGGGCCTTTTGAATTTCTCCATCCTGGGGCAGACCACATATGCCCGTATAAAGCCAAAGAGGCTATCTATGTCTCGCTCACGTAAATCCCCATCCCAGACAGGCCGCCTAGTAGGCTTGATATTTTCCTTCATTACAAAAGGATAAAACGAGTTTACATCATAGTACCGTAGCTTCTCACCTACAGGTATATAGGTATCCATATGACCACTATAGTAATCTTCTCTCATAAACCTGTCCTCATTGGGGTTTGGGATGTAGATGGGCCATTTATCTGGTTCGTAGAACTTCTGATGAAAGAGGTGTAGGGCCAATGCGGAAAGGCTGAGCTCTTTCTCTATGTCAACCTTGTGTTGATCCCAAATTCGCTTTTGCGCTTTTTGGATCATACCGCCAAGGAGAAGGACGTCCTTCCTCAAATAGTCTAGCAACTCCCCCCTCATACTTTCCAGATTCTGGAGAGTCACTTTCTTATGATCAACAAAGCCTTTATGCCCGAGTTCAGGGCATAAATTCTTTGAAAGTGAATCAAGAGTACCCTTTAACATATTTAACGAGTCACGGAAATGGAATAGAACTCTCTTCCCTGATTTGACACTGATTTGGTAGATGCGGCTGTTCCGCATTATAGGTCTTACCTCACCCTTCCAATTAGATGTCAGGTGCTTTAGCAAGAAAACCCCATCAAATCTTCCTAAGTTATGAAAGTCAATTGTTAGGGCGGGCCTAAAACCTTTAGCTATATGCTCAATTCTGGACAAAAAGTCCTCAAGCACTTTACTACTCCTTTCATCAAAGGAGTTTATTGCTATGTAGTCCTCACTGAAATAGGTTTCCACCCTATTGTACTTGACAGGCTCCTTAGGGAGAACAAGCATGAGACCCGCTGCATACGGCTTATGCGTGTTCTCCTTGCCGGTTATTAATCTTTCTAGATCAGCTACAACGAAAGCTCTTCGCTAGCCCTTTCTTTCCCCCTTTTTGACCGCCATCATATAGTGGGGGGCATAGCTACGCTTACAATGTCTGATCTCATCAGTACGGATAGACAATGAATCATTTTTTGGGAAGTCCATACGGATGACTTCCTCTAGTAATGATTATATCTCCTCAGGGGTATCTTAACTCCTACTTTATTCTCAACCGTATAGACTCGTAGCATGAGCCTAATGATACTACTCTCCTCATACCTCTCTGCGAACTTGGTTAGCATGGATACTATATCCCCATAGACTGTACTCATGGGAAGTAGTTTACCATCATCTCCATACAGCCGAATAGCATTCCCCGCGGTTACGGTTACATCTGGCTTCTCCATGTCAAAGCCAATCATAAATTTTGCGTACCCTGATGATGGTAAAGAGGGGTAAGCATGGAGATACAACATGTGAACGACGGCTAGACTGAGAAGGCGCACTTCAGCCCTAAGCGGTGGGGGGTTGAGATCCATGCTCTCCAGGATCAATGTTGGGTGTTTAGTATTTACAATTGTAGTTTTCTCTACCCTCTCCAAGTACTAACTTAGAAATAACTGATTACTACCGTTTAATGCCTTATTTTTCTTCATATTCATGGGTGTAGTGAATTTTTGCTTATTCCTCCGGAAAAATATGGACCTTATCCCCGAAATCCAACCATATTCTAAATGACCTTCATAATCTTGTGATACGCCGGATATACTACTAATATAGCTCTCGTATGAGAGAAGTAGGGCCTTCATCCTTAGTCTCCATTTTGCTAATACCATTTGGCATATTATTTTCCAAGTAACTCTCTAGCTCACCGATAGGTATTACACGCTCCAAACCCCCAGGCGAGAAGCCATCGGCATTCCTGACCAAATTTGCGTATATCATATCATTTATAATCGCTAGCGGCGGCCCCAATGCCAAAATGGCATCTCCATAAAGAGAAGGGAGTTTCCTACTATAGTGAGGTGTAGTTATAAAGTTGTCGTGTACTGTATATATTGGTCCTCCCTCTATCAGCACTTTTTCTACTACAAGTATCGCAATATAGGCATCCTTCTGATGGATGAAGTTGACGAAGGTTGAGACCTCTGTCTTCCTAAGATCTCTATTGTCGGTATTCACTCTAAGACTTATTTGTCTCCTTTTTTTATTGCGATCATAAACAGTGATTTTGATGACATCACTCTTCATATAATCTTGAGATGTACGAAAGTAGGGCACACCATAATAAACAGGTACACCCCCAGCGACGGCGAACGACCCAATATTCATGATCAAGCTGGTTAGGCTGTCCATACTTTTGTATTTCTCCTTCCAGAACTTAAAGCAAACTGAGGCTAGTATGTAACTATCCTTAAAATTGATGTGCTGCGACAAGGTTTTATGTATATCGGAGCTTGTGCTCATGAGTGTTTTTCCATAAATCATTGGCATGAAAATACTTTTCACCATCTTCCGATCCATCCTCCTAATCACTATTAGTGATAGACTATTATTACCAAGTTCTCTTACAAGGTAATCTTTGAGTTCGGAGAAGATATTCGTATAAATATCTTGGATTTTATTATCTTTGAAAGGCAAGAGATTCGCGCTGTTCGCCAAATCTTCATCCAACAAAAAGTAGCTCATAATCTGGAAAGCGCTCGCGGACGCGTCTTTGGTAACTGGGAACCCTTCCCATTTCTCTAAAACCAGTGCTATTTCCGGGGCAATGAGCTGAAAGGGGTGTCGCGCCTCTCGAGCAATCTGAAGAAATTCATCTCGACCCTGCTTTTGGGCTTCTGCCCTTACTTCATTGAAATCTATATTTGCATCCTCCTGGCTGGGGTACGACTTATAGTGGTATAAAAGGGCCTCCTCAACCTCCTCCCTCTTTGCGGAATATCCAGGATTGCTAAACGCAAAGTTAATAAGACTTCTTTATAGATCACGTTAGTGAAAATGCAGAAGCCCGCAGCGGTAGATTCTCCCCCTGAAGTCGAGGAAGGCAGCCAAATAGATTTTATAACCCCCTTAAGTAACCTCCTTCTAAATTGGACAGGTCTTTTACTTGACGGCCGACGCCCCTCCATGAAAGAGGTTTGCACACCATAGGCAAGTTCTGCTTGAGTGGGAGCTTGGTTGGATCGAATACGCATTGCATGTATGTTTTTTATGTACATACCACTCTTTATCACCCTTCTTATTCTTTTTTCTACGTGGTGGAAGAGCTTCCTGATCTGTCTCTAAACTAATCACATCTCTACTAACCATGAATTGGAGTAGGGCGATCCCGAGAGGGAACATACGATCTTGTTTTCTTTGATCAACTGCAGCCTCTTCTTTCTCTTTCTTTTTCTTTTCTCCATCATTTCTTTTTATCAAGAATGCCTGCCTACGTATTGTTGACTCTAGGTGTTCAATCAAGGTGGATGCGCGAACACGCGCACGCTGGTCGAGCAGACTAAATAAGACACTTAGTACATGAACGGCTATAAACTCAAGCGTATATTGACCAAAGGCATTTAACAATTCTGAATCTTCACCCACTACTCTTTTTTTGATGAATTCGTGCGCACTACAATCTTTCACATCAATTAAAGTTTCTATTACGTAATAGGCTTCTCGCCAGAGATTTGTTTCGCTGAAGGCCATACTTTTTTTTCAATTTCCAATTGGAGCGCCGACAACTCTTCTTCTGGGAGGTCTGGAAAAAGGGGATTTTCCTTTTTAGAAGCCAACAAAGTGAAGACGGCTTCTTGCATTTTTTGCTTTTCACTATCATTCTGTTTTTCATCTTCTTTACCATACTTTTCATAGAATTAGTTGTGCAAAATCTTCCAAAATTGAATAATCTCTTCACGGTGTTTATTGTCGAGATCTTTGTAATAGATTTCGAGCCACTTGGCAGAGGGTTGTCTTGACATGGCATTTTTTGCTTTTCACTTTTATCATTAGCTAAATTAAGATTTGATTTCTGTCTTGTGGTATTTATCTTTATTCAGAGATGTTCTGTTCTCTGTTGTCGAACCACTGTTATTGACTTACCCTCCAGCCGATTGAATACGTTGAAGAAAGGCATTGAGGAGAGAAATTACCTCTCACTCTTGGGATTTTCTTTTTCAAATGCCACACCCCCCATAGTAAAGTAAGCAACAACTCTTTTCAAGTATTCTAATAAGAGATATTTCATCAAGCTTACTAGAATATTAGAACCTCGACAAAATGACACTTTCATCTTATTATAGCTAAAGAATCACCACACGAGAAAGGTCCTTTTACGAGAAACTGCCTTTTTTAGCTTTCAATTCGCATGTTACAAATAGTCCTTTTTTAGCTTTCAATTCACATGTTACAAATAGTCCTTTTTCTCTGAATATCGTATATAGTGTAGCTAGTATATATAACGTACTTTTTGATTTTATTTAATTGTTTAAAAAATGAAAGTAATCGTTGATTAAAAGAACGAGGGGAAGAATCGACGAGGCGAGTGTTCTCGAAGATGATGACTTATTGGCTTGAGGCTTCTTTTATTTTCAAGCTGAGTAGAAATTTCATAAGAGAAGAAAATTTCACTGAAGGTTCTTCAATAGTATGCCCGGTTCACGAGGTTCTACCACTGCAGTGCCCAATCATAGTCAAAAGAAGAGTTTGATCTTGGCTCAGAAGGAACGCTAGCTATATGCTTAACACATGCAAGTCGAACGTTGTTTTTGGGGAGTTGGTCAGAAGGAAAAGAGGCTCCTAGCTAAAGGTAGCTTGTCTCGCCCAGGAGGTGAGAAGAGATGAGAACAAAGAGGCTAACGGGTGCGTAACGCGTGGGAATCTGCCGAACAGTTCGGGCTAAATCCTGAAGAAAGCTAAAAAACGTTGTATGATGAGCCTGTGTAGTATTACGTAGTTGGTCAGGTGTGCTGGATGGAGGTGCGCAGCCTTACCTTAGTCGATCAAGTATTTATTGTATATTCAATTACTGAGATCAAGCATCTAAAGGTTCACCAACATGTGTCTTCGAGGTTCCTAACGCTGACAGGTGAGGTGTGGATGTGGCATGTAGATCGATATCTGATAACTACTGGATCAACGGTTCTCGACATCCATACGTAGAGTACTGCAGTTGAAGTTAGGAGGCTCCCCGTCCAGCTGATAGGCCTGGGTAGGGCTGCCAGGCTTCTGGCCTGATAGCTCCGAAGTAGGACCCTTCTCTTCTCCTCTTTCTTTTAGGATGAATTAAAGATGATCATGTTACTTCTCCTTTCTCATATACCTACACTGCAGCATAATAAATCTGGTAGGCCGACATGAGGACGCTATTCTCGTGCATTATTAAAGTCTCCGAGTCTGTGGTTTCATTTTGATCATCTCCCTCTTCCTTGTTTTGGTGTGTTTCGATTTCCTGGTTTTGTTCTATCTCATTCTAAGCCTTATTTGATCTTAGTGAGCATTTCTCTTTCTTTGTATGGTGGTGAAAATCACTTTCTATAGACTCGATTTAGTTCTCTCCCCAGTAAAAAAAGAGTCTTTTGTTTGGTCTTTTTCACTTTTTCTTTGCTCTTTGTTTTTTTAAATCTCTATTGTGGCTCGGATTTCTCCTTATGGACGAGCTTAGTAAGGCTCTCTTTCCGTTCTATCCTTCGTCGATGGGAATGCATGTTGGATCAAGTGGGAAACCACCGCTTTCTTCTCCTTCGGACCCGGGGTCTTTCCATATTCCTGTTTCGCAAGATCCGGAAGAGATCCCCCAGGGGGCTCACACCCACCTGTCCATTAACAGCAGGACGAGACGTCCGCCCCCCATAATCTTGGGCAAAAAAAAACAGAAGCTGTCCTGGAAAAACATCTGAGACGGCATTGTCAATTAGTGGAGGTGCGTACTAAATATCCGCAACTAAATTCCACAGAAATAGATTACTATTATTTAGCCAAAAATATGTCTATCTCCCAATATGATACCGATTTAAAGACAGAGAGTGAAATCGCCGATCTTGCGGCTTCCGTGAAAAATTATAAGAATCTAAAAAGTCTATTAGATGACTTTTTAGATTCTTATTATAAAGAAGACAACTAAGACTAATAGAATGATAGGGAATAAATCGGGGGCAAGGATTTTGACATTTGGTGCTTGGTAATCGTTTTTGCTCTTTGGATGTTAAAGCGGACCGGTCTAACGGATGAACCGGAGGGTAGGGAGGTTGGGTAGGGCCCGCTCACTTATAGTTTTTGCTGTTATTCATCAGGTTTTGGTCTATGGTATTTTATTCTATCTTTCGCTTTCTTCGCCTTCTTCGGCTTGTTATTGTATAGAGTTATTGTCTTTTTCTCTTCAGTAGTGGACTGACTGACTGATTTATCATTATTCCTCAATAGTTCATATTTGAAAATAGTGGTAGCATCTTGACTTCCTAAGTCTATTACATCTATTGGTCGTGTGTCTATCCATACATTATTTGAATCATAGACATTCTCTCTTTTGTGACTCCATAGTAGTCCGAGTTTGATGAGCAATTCTTTTTTGACAAGCTGGAGTTCTTCTTCCAGTAAGGCGCGTTATAGTTTGTAGGGTAAGTGAACGGGGAGCTACAACTGATCGAAAAGTGAAGATAGACACATAGTTCAGTGATCTATCCATAAAAAAAAGAGGGAACTCACAGAGATAATGATCCGCTTCTTTTAAGAAGATAGGACAAGAAAATCAGAACTAAAGTTCGAGTGAGCGGCTAAGTAAGCAGAGCTCATAACATCGAGTTATGTGTATAGAACTCAAAATAAGTCTTCTCATCTTTAATTTAAAAGCCCTAAGCCTGGATGCTTTAGCCCAAGCTCTTGACCCCTGGGGAGGTACTACTTTGACGACCTGCTACCTTTCTTTCTCTTGATGCCTTATCTGTTGACTATGGCTATGCCTCTCTATTGGCAGTTGGTGTCTCAGTGTGCTGTCAGGAGTCCATGACAGGTCAGCTTCAGTCTAACCATCAACTACTCACTCCTTTCTTTCTTTCTAGAGCCAAGCTTTCATTGCTGGTATTGCGCTTTCTCTGCTCTATGCTCTACGAAATCCACGGTCTTTCGCTCCATGTCATATCATAAAAGTCCTTCTCGTTCCATATATACTGAGTTAGCTCGAGAGCTATGGAAAAAAGCCAAAGTAAAGTCAGACTCAAAAGCAAGCAAGAAGGGTTCCTCGGAAGAGGCCATGTCACCCAGGTCATCCAGATAAGGAATGAGATCTCGAAGTCAACCGCCCAGTATGACCTATTCCCTAGATCAATTTGCCTAGGGATGAGAGGCCTCAGAGGGGGTCCTCGATCCCACATAGATCTGCATGAGAGAAATTGAGGGGTGGCTAGGGGTCATCAATAAAGATTGGGACGGGCCTTGCGGAGTCGAATTTGCCACTTAAGAAGCTGACAAAAGGGGCCTCTTTCGGAATTGTCTTTATCAAAGGGATAAATACCAGAGTAAGAGGATTGGCTTCAGTCCACTGGGACCTTGAGCCGGACTCAGTTGATCCATTTTTTTGTGTTTGTGCTAGGGGGCCGGACATCCTTTTGATTTTTATGTGTACCCAAACCGGAGTGCACTGGCACCAGCCCTCGCCCCTTTTGAAATCCTTTTTGGTGGCTGCCATAGATCGGTTAGAGCTTCCAGAGGTTCGTCTTATACCAAAGGATTTCAATCCACCAAAAGGACTATTCAAAGCGTTCTCTACTTCGCTAAACAAATAGGGTAATCACCAGACTAACCAATAAGGTTCTTCGTTATCCATGGCAGGCCTTATCTTATTGGTTGGGCTGGTTGAAAGGCTGATCTTGAGTTCATTCCACGATGCTCTATCGTTGGATAAAGATTGATGCAGCTGTCCTTCATTGCACTACTTACTTTCACTAGTGAGATTCGGAGGTGAAACGGTAAAGTCACTTCTGAGGTTCAACAGCTTTGTAGTGGCTATGAGCCTTTGCTGGGATGATTCCCCATTTGGAAACGAGATACGGGTGTAGATATGTCGACCGGTTGTCACTCAGTCCCAGGGTGTTTACTCGATAATGATGTTTTAGGCTACGAGTTTTGACTATTACCCGGTTACGAGTCAAATCATATCACAGTTCCCCAAAGGTTGATCAAAAAAGGAAGAGTCATTCTATTCCCCAGTTAGAGTTAATAGAATATATCAATCAGTGTGAATACAGTGAACTGGTATCGAACAAACCACCTGGGAATGGATAATCGAAAGGATTAGAAGAAAATGTTAATGCTGCAGTACTTCGCTTCTTCTCTTAAGATAATACATAACTCAGAAAGCCTTCGAACTCTAGCCTTGAACTACAGCTTTGAATGCTTTGAAATAATGGATTTCCTGCTGATCGGTTGAATGCAGATTCCTCAGTTGAAACTAAGTTACAATGCCTTGGGCCGCAGCTTCCCTGCGATAGACTTTTCATAGTCCAAGGGTGGGTTGAAAATCCGATCTTTCATATTTGAGAAAAGGATCTATCTTCGACTTGCGTGTGTTAAGTATATAGTTCACTTTACTAACTCATTTGAGAGATGTGGTAAATCATGCTCAAATGATGGGATTTTAGACACCAAAAAAGAGAGGTTAAACACTGATTCCAAGAAATGCTTATTTAAGCAAATATCAAAAAGCTGGTCTTAAAAGGGCTTTTAATCTCCAATTCCTAGGTTTGAGCAAAAATGATAGTAATGCCTTCGAGGCAACCCAATTCTTCTTTTTTGTATGTACGAGGAAGGTTGAACGAGAGAATCAGGAAGTTGAAACGAATCTTTTTTCTAAACCAACTGAACAATTGGACTTTCTATTTGATAGTGATTCAAGAGAGATATAGTTGTGCCGATAGCGTGATTATATTCCTACGAATTTTGACTCTTTCCCTAAAAGTATAATAGTTATAGTTGTGAAACGGCTTATTCCTTTCCAGACGGAGAGATGAACAAGCGAAAGAAGCAAGGTCTTTACCTTCTCCATTCTCAAAAGCGGATTCTATCCCGATTTGTCAAATAGTGGTAGCGCCAGTGCCTTCAACTCATCTCATAAAACCTAGTGCCTTTGCTGGAAGAAAGTATACAAAAGAGAGCCGGTGCAACCTATCTGGGGAGAGGCTCCAACAAGAAATCTCATAAGAGAAGGAAAGGTTAGGAAATGGTAGACAACTGTTCAGAGGTTGCGCTTTTGTGTGTTGGCGACTTCCCTCTCTCCTATGTCTTCTTGTTCTAGTGGTTATGATGGGGTTCAGAGGCAAATGGCAGGGAGTTTCCTGATTGTAAGTAAATATCGTCTTCTTCCGCCTAGGAGAATATACCAGCGAATTGGGCGAATGGTCTATTAGTCGATAGTACGGTGTCAAAATGAGGGGTCTACTACCATCTCAGCACGAAGCCTTTTCTTGACGCTCGGCCGAAGTATATAAAATAAAGATGAAAGCCCCCCCTTGTTTGGTTTGAACTTCCCACTTCGCTTACGCTTATTAGTACGGTCACATCTATCGATCAGTCACAAAAGGTCACATGCCCATCTTTCTTTTCTCTTGCATGCACCTTCGTTCCTCATTAATTCAAATCAAAGGAAGCGACATCGGGAAGGGATAGGGATAGCGCATTTGCTTGGTTGGCGGCTGGCTAGCTTAGCTCTCATCATGTAGCTGCTGCTTATCGATCGGCTACCAGCAGCAATCATTGAATCTTTTGAGCCTTCTGTTCTTCTTGCCCCAGTTTCACTATCTTATTCAGTGCCTTCTTCGATTCCCCTTAAAGTAGATGGTTTCAGTGGGAACGAGATCAATCAATAAAGGGAGAGAACTTGAAAGATAAATAAGAAAAGAAGTACGAGCCTATCTGTCGACAATAGGGAAGAGGTTTGTCGATTCTCCATTCTGTATAATGAATACCCTCCTTCCTTCTGTCTTTGCTCCTCAAACTCTTCAAAAGAAGCCTTCCTTGACGACTTACTTTTCTTTATTCTCCTAGTTTTATAGCACACCCATGTAGAGGGATCTTTCCGACGCTAAGCGCGCTGCATCTCCTGTCCAAGTGAAGAATATCTTGTCCAAGTCCAACATTTCTACCACTTACAAGTTGAGAGATGTTCCATTCCCAATGGCAGAAGAAGGATGCAACTTATGATTAAATCGGTCTTGTTTACTCCCGACATGTTCAATAGTGATATTTGGGCCATTGAAAGAGCACCCAATGGTAAACCATGGGTTACTAACATCAGGGAATATATTGAACACCAAACGTATCCCGAACATGAATGGAAAATGATAAGAAGACAATCAGGAGGTTGGCAATGTAATTCGTTGTGTGTGGGGGCGATCTCTATAAAAGCTCCTACGATGGGATTCGACTTTTATGTTATGTGTGAAAGAGGAAAAAGAAGAAAAGATTCGGGAAGATGCCCACAATGAGGTCTGTGGTCCCAGGAGAATCTTGGCCAAAAGATCATGAGGCTAGGTTTTTACTGGAGAACGATTGCCATCAGTACGTTAAAAAGTGCCACAAGTGTCAGATTCATGCAAACTTGATTCATGTGCCTTGAAGTAAGGTAGGAGAGGGGAAACTTGATTAAAGTTAGTTAGAGCTACCATCCGTCTTCACTTTTATCCAGCCCGGAGGTGGAGCTATGGGGGAGCTGCCGTGGATCGTAAAACTAGTTCGGAAGCGCCTGTCCCTTCGTCCATGGGATCGTGTTCCTTTCTCAAGCCCCTGGGGATAGATTCCCCCCTTGAATGCGACGATGTTGTAATATGTGCTTTCTTTCCTTTTCCCGATTGTAAGCCATTATTTGGTAGAACTCTTCCATCAGCCCTTCCCTTTGTTGGACAAGGCAGTCTATTCGTCGGTCTTCCTCATTCACTTGTTGAAGCCTTAGAACCTAGCGGTAGTGGTTCGCCATCTGTCTCCACATCTCTGTCCCCTTCAACTACTGCTCCTCGAAGCAAGGAAGTGAGAGCACCAGGAAGAGCGGATATGTTATTTGTGAAAGAAGGGCTTGTTCTCGAATAAGCTCTTTGGCACATCTTCTTAGGTTAGACCGAGTAGAATAAGAAGTGAGGGAGCCTGGCAGAAACGTGAAGGTGCAATACCTAGCTGCTTAATCAAAACTGACGATAGATCTGATGGATGGAGGGAATCAAATTCGCTTTTACAGAATCCGCTGTGGAACTAATAGAAAAAGGCTCTTTGCCACTGTTAACAGTTAGAAATTGAATCAGAAGCATGGAATAGGAAAAGGTTTACGTTATGCCTTAATCCAAGAGGAGTAGGAGTTCAAACAACTTCTAATCGTATTCGGTGAAATAAGATTCTAGGTTCTTTTTGGAAACTTGCTACTAGTTCTAAGCTTGCAGATCAATTCAAGAGCTTGCCTTACTTAGTATGAATCCCTGATTCAAATTCAATAGCAGAAATAGCAAAGGCGAAAAGATGAGATCCAGTGGTCTAAAGGCTGTTGGAGGAGGAACCGTTCTTAGAGTGATCGTACATGGTCTTAATAATGACATATCAGTAAGCCTTGTTGAATCAGTAAGCGGGCCTAGTCTCGTAAAAGCTGTTCTCTTATCTTGTTGGAATAACCGTAGGAGCTCTAAGCCTATCAGCCCTAAGCCTATCAATCACTATCGGCTCTTGGCTTACCGGTCTCCTGGTTCGATGAGCTAAGTTCCAATGCTAGTCAAGGATAGACTTAGCCAAATAATGACTTTCACGAGATTCAATGTTATGTGCTTGTTTGCGATCCTTCGATCCCATTTTTATGTATGGAAGGAACTAGTAGTTGATAAGCTGCCAACCTCCTGAATTGAGGCTTCTGTAGGTAGAGTTTCCTGTGTTCGACTTTGAGTTGGATTTTTCGCTTATAAAAGGTGTTACTAGTTCCGGCTCCCCGGTTTAGGCCTGGTAATTGGTAGTTATAAGGTATCAGTGTTGCTACTAACTATAAGTAATTTCCTGCACAGAAAGCGGAGAGACAGTCAATAGATTGGCCAAAACTTCGATCATCCGGTCAATAAAAAGGCAAGGTTCGAACCTTCCTTACTTAAGGGAATAAATGAGACAAAGTGCCTTGACTCATCTTTAGGGCCGACAACTGTAGATTCACCAGGCACTATTCCAAGCGTGTACGTGGAAAAAAACATTTGTGGCTCAGCATTTCTTCGTAGTTCTTAAAGTCCTCGGCTTACAATCGCTTAGCACCGGGCGCGTCTATTCACACAGGGAGAATCCCCGGCTGTACCCTAGAAGTTAGTTATCCTGTCCCCCAAAAGAAGATGAGAAGTCTGCTTGATAGCTTGATAGCTTGATAGAAGGGCTAGTTCAAGTGAATTCTAAAGTAAGGCTAAGGTAGCAAAAAGTGAAAGATTGTCACAACAGCAAACTCCTATTTCTATTCCCGGGTCCGCAATAAAGATTGGGCTAAGCCAAGCTACAATTGATCCAAATATTGATTCAACTATGGAGCAGAGTTCCACAAAGATTCCATTTCCATCTTTAGATGCATCCGAAAGTCCTTCAGGCTTTGGACAATCTTCTTCTATGGAAGAATGTCTTCTGCGGAATACCTATCCGAAGAACTAAACCCGCCGTCGTGAATGAAGTAGGAATGCCGGGAAGTAGCAGCCAGAGCTCGCATTAGATGCAGAGGCATCGCCCTCTCTCTATATGAGATTAGTTGAGTAGAGATGTACAAGTATGTGTGATGCCAGCTAGGGAAGCCTATGGAAGTGGTCGTTCTACGGGACGGTTCTCCAATAGCACATGTTTTGAGCTGCGCGGTAGTTAGCGGGGTGGGGCTTTTTGAGGCCAAAGGCTCTTTCTTTCGCGGGTCTCTTTTATTGGACTCTTAGTAGGCGGCTTTAGAGGCCCATGTGGACCGTGTGCCTGGGCAATAGATTCTCGTGTCTTTCCGGCAGGAATTCCATCAGTGTAGACGCTGAGAGGACAAGACTCGCTTCCTTACATAAAGATATTTCTTGAGAACCAATTCTTAGCCTAGGCTCCTCTTCTGGAGCTTTTTTTGAGAGCCCTACTTCCTTTGATTGATAACAGACCTGATCCGGAGCTTCTTAAGCCTTATGCATAAAGCCTGGTTCAAGAATTGATCACTATTGTGGTGGCATGGATGTCCAAGGAATATTCTAGAGTGAGTCTACGTTTACTTAGTTTATTTATCACTTTCATTCTATTTTGCATTTGACAATTTGTCCAACACATGTGTAGTCGCGCGTGGTGAATCTGGCAGGGCCGGTGTGGCTAATGAGCCAATTCCTGCTGGTATCGAAGCAGCGGACGACATATATAGAAGAATTTCCACTCTATTTTATTAAAGGAAAGAGGTTATAATAACCTAGCTTCGGTAGTGACCCCGGATAAGGGCTTAAGTTGTATTCGCTCAAATAGCTGAGCTAGGTGGAAGTCTTTGTCTTGATCCGTCTTCTCATGAGATCTCTTTCCTCGAACTAGCCTATTCTTAATCTTAGGTGGAATAAATGACAAAAGAGCCTATAGCCCGGGTTCCAAAGTCTTCTTTAAAGAAGAAATTCCCCCATCTATTTGATTTTCCAGCCCGGATGGTTTCTCCCTCCAAAGCTATATAGGAAGGGGAGATGGGAAGCACCGAATTGGATACTAGGATGTATCATATCTGGAGTATGAGGGATTTGATCCATTTTAGGAAAGTGTTTCCGACGAGCTTGACTTCGACGTAGTAACTAGGTAATCCTCATTGCAAGGAGGTGCTCTCGTCTTGGCGGCTAGGAGATCTCTTATCTACTCGAATATGAGGCTTCTGCCTTGCTGATACGAATGCCACCAGTGGTTGTTCACCTGGAGTCCTCGATCCTAGATGCCCCCTAGAAGCCCAACGTCGGTATTCAAAAGTGTGAGTTTAGGTTTAGCGAATTTCTATCATACATGAGTATTTGTTATCATGTCATTTGCATATATGAGATGGTACCCTGGAGGCAGGATCTTAGGTTGGCCAGGAGTACCGGCTGCAATAGGTGACTCTGAGGGAAGTTCATCCATTGGGACTTTCCCCTTTCACCAAGTCGCGGATGCCATTGAAAGAAAAGAGAGTAACGGAACTGACGAGAATAAGGTTAAGCCAGACATGGCCATTCATAACAGAAAAGAGATGGAATTCGCTCTTTCTATCACAGAAGGCTTGCAGGAGGTCCCGAATAGGCCGGTTGTCAGTAGTACAAAAGGCAAGCAGTCAGCACCATACCAGAAGTCAGTAATATAATAAGCTGCCGCATTCCCAGAGCGTACGAACAACGGCTCATTCTGAGTGTGTGCTTTCCTTATGGTTAGCATGGTTAGGAGTGTTTATAGCTACACTTGTCCTTAATGCGTGATCATGTGGAGATGGGATGGCCATTCTTCATGCTATGTAGGCTAAAGAAGTCGATAAAGTTGTACCTGCAAGTCAGTCCAATCGCACACCGACAGTGCCCAAAGAGGTGGGAGCAAATGCCCAAAGGGAAGCTGTGAGGACACCTCTTCACTTTCTTCCCTTTCTTTCTCGAACTAGGAGGGGCTGTTGAGCTAGCTAGAGCGGTCTCTTTTTTTCCTTTGCAAGGGGATCAATGCCAGAGCCATGGTATGACCCAGTTGCACTTGTCAATTTGGAATTATCAATAACCATTACAGGGACGTCAATATCTTTGTTGGCAGGGTCGGACGGCTCTGTCTGAGTGAGATAGTAGGACATTACTTATCCATTTAGTCCATTTATAAGGGCCAATACCTATAGAGAGAACATATGTTGCATCCTTGTCACCGAGCATGCAGGGATAT
Organism: Anisodus acutangulus; assembly: GCA_029783415.1. Classification (NCBI taxonomy): domain Eukaryota; kingdom Viridiplantae; phylum Streptophyta; class Magnoliopsida; order Solanales; family Solanaceae; genus Anisodus; species Anisodus acutangulus. The sequence goes on along the minus strand of CM056492.1, from coordinate 24,589,888 downwards.
ATATAAGGCTTTCGCAGGCCCTAATAAAGTAGCGGCATAGGTACCTCTTTCAAGTAAAGATAAGATGATAAAAAAAACCTTTTCACTCAGGAACAGCCAAAGCTACTAGAGAAATCAGCCATCTATGACTATTAAAGATCAGAAGAGGCCACACTCCCGTATGAGGGGATCTTAGAGGAGCATGTACTAAATAGCAGATCATTTCTCACCCATTGGAAATCAAACTCAAGTCAAGGGGTAAGGTGTAGTCAGCTTCCCCGCTCATGTTTCGGGTTGCTAAGATCAGATTCTTGAAACAACAGTCATAGGAGGGTCGATTGATTGACCGAGATGGGAATCAATGCCTAGTCAAATAAAAGTCAAGTAGAGTAGTTATCGTCGCTTGTTTCCTCCTTCGTATAGGTTCCGTATAGGCGTTTTTCCATACGATCAATTGAATATTGGAAAAAGACTATGGATATTCACTACTATTGATATCTGAAACTTTAGACTTTAAGTCTACTGCTTACTCATTTGATTTGATAGTTGTTCGAAATCCACTGAGGTAGAGCCGGTCCGAGGGAATCCATATAGGTCGAGTGGGAACTTACGGTTTCATATTCTATTTCACTTCCTGGGGTTCTTTACCCTCACGGTACTACTTCGCTATCGGTCACCCAAGAGTATTTAGCCTTGCAAGGTGGTCTTTGCTGATTCACACGGGATTCCACGTGTCCCATGCTACTCGGGTCAGAGCATAAGCTAGTGATGCTTTCGGCTACTGGACTTTCGCCATCTAGGGTGCAGTATTCAAGCCGCTTCGCCTAGCAGCACGACGCTTGTATTGCTCTCCCACAACCCCATTTTCACGGTTTAGGCTGCTCCCATTTCGCTCGCCGCTACTACGGGACTCCTTTTCCTACGCAATTTCCTATGAATTGGGTAGGGATAAATTGAATGAGAGACTACGAAAGTGAGTAAAAGCCACACAGAAGGATAGAAAAATATACTTACTGAGACGGCTAATTCAAACTCTTTTGGCGAGAGATCTGCCCTTTCCTTGCTTTGCGCTTGTCGGTGCTGTCTATATCAGTCTCTTGCTTGTCTTCTCTGCCCGTTCTTCAAGTAAGGGAGGAATTGTAAGACCTATTGTTGATATTCCCATGTTGCTTTATTCTTGATTCGATACCCGCACCAGCAGATGATTGTTGAGCGATCTGCTCTCCCGTGTGTTCTGGTAGCCCTGTATGGATAGAAAGATAGAGAGAGACAACTAATATTCGATTCAATAGTACAGGAATAGAAAGAGAAACCTATGAATATTACATAATTCCAATCAAGCATTAACCATAAACCCTAAGGACAGGTACAGATGCTCTCCTTGTAATGCTCTAAGAGGGTAGTGAGGCTTAGATTCCATAGAGTTCAACCTGCATTGGGCTTTAGTTAAGCTACATCCATTTTAGAATAGGATCTTTTATGTAGCCCAACTCATAGAGAGTTCTATCACTAGGTCTGAACCTATTTCTTCTATTCCTATGATTGTTCAGTGATGAGTTTTTATAATATAAACCATTATGAACCTGGCTTTAAGAAGGTCTATTTTCTAGATCAGAGATCTTTTGATAAAGTGGTTTCATCTGTCCTTTCGATGCAATATCCCTTCAATAAGATGGATATCCCGGATGAGATCTATAATCCAGTTTCCCTTGATAGACGAGCCATTGGTTTAGGTATGCTGGTTGCTTTATTTCTTTCTACCGGTATATATTATAGCGATCTAAGTGCGATTGTAAATAGTGTAGTAGATGCATATAAAGAAAGATAATAGAAAAATGAAAATTACCCCAAAACAAATATCTAATATCTACCTTTAGCGCATATTTCCTGCTTTGAAGAAAAGGAAGCGAACAACCACAAGCCGTTGAACTCGAACTCTAACCTACTTTCTAGGAACTTCTCAATCTCAATTAATGGTTTGGCAGTTGCACCAATCCGAAGTTGTTATAGTCTGAAGGGGCGATCCCTAGAGTAGGGATAGGTCAACATGGAATTTAGCCTCCTTGGCCTTTTTGATATAGAAAAGTCGCACGAAAACCTGGCATCGTGCACAAGGAATCTACAGTGGAATCCAAGACTGAAGGCAGGTAACTGAAGGTGGGGAAAACTTAGAGAGAAAGGCCGGTAGGAGAGCAAGCGGTGGTCCAAGGAAGACTCAGACTATAAGAAGAATGGCCTTTGATAGCGGGCAGTTTCAAAGGCTTTGTCTTTCAACACTGAATCTTTTGATAGATAGGCATCTACGAATTCATATGGGCACAAGAACCGATCCTCATGAGGAGATCCCTAATGAGGCCCCACCTTAGAGAGCTGCGAGCTAATAGCTAATAGGATAGGAAGCAACCTAAGAACCAAGCTACTAGGAAAGAAGACAACTAGCAGCTAGGAGAGGAACTCTAAACTAGCTACTAGATGAAGTCAATAAAATTACCAGCTCTCAGTAGGAAGATTTTAGCAATCCTTAGGCCGACATATGAGTGAATGCATGGGATAGATTCAATAGGAATATGCCTCTCGAAAGATCAGAATGGAAATCTGAGATTAGAAGAGTTGAATGAAAAGAGAGAACAAGGGTGCTAGGCTCTTAGATGGGATTGTTCATGAATCTCATGCGTCGAGAAGAAGTTCATACTTGAATCAGAATACGCTGCTTGGATCTTTGCACGACTAGGATCTTGGACCTCTGCCTGTACTTTTGATTATGCCATCGATTACGGGATTTCCTGCTTGACTGCGTCGACTCTATGCCTTCCCGGCTTGGTGACTCTAACCTGGAGACTTTGATTGCTATTGAGACCTCAGGAGACATATTCTCATAAATGAGAGTCGAGATCACCTCTAGGGCTTAGGAGACATATTCTCATAAGTGGACAACTCAAACCGGGTTTCCGTAACTATCCTACAGGCTCTTGTTGGTGCATAAGCCGACGATGGACTAAAGTCTTCTTTCTAAAACGTCTGCAAACCCCAAGGAAGGAGAACTCCCACTTTTTGCTTCTATGAAGTCACTATTGGGGAAGTCCTTTCAGATGTCATATGGGGTCGTTATAACTAAAGACTCCGAGCCCTTCTTCGGCCTCTCATTTCTGCCTTTCCCCCACAAAAAAGGAACAGATAAGGCTTTCCGCGCCTCTAAAGGAAATGAGACGACAGCAACCATTTGAACTCGAATTAGAAAAAGGAGATGATTGTGGCTCGCGTCCGGTAGAGTAGTTCAATAGGAGCCCGGGCAGGGATAGGTGGAATAGCGAAGGCTTCCGGCCTGGAGAGTGAAATGGCTTGCTTGACTAGAAATTCGTAGTCGCTACGCTCCTAACTAGCAATAGGAACACATAGTTATTAACTACTTTGCTCCTTTCAATGAGAATAGTGAAAGCTTTCAGCTCCTCTCACATTCGTTCGAGCAGCAGCAGCTTAAACGCACCTCTTCTTCCTTATAGTAAAGGCGAGTTGCTCTTCTCCTATTGGGAAGATTAAAGTGTCTTGAAGTCCCATTTCATCTCCTCTCACATTCGTTCGAGCAGCTAAACTCCTCTTTCTAGTTGCTATTAGTGGGAAGGGCCGGGGGGTTCTTTGATAATCAACTTGGGTAAGGGATCCGAGCTACAAGGTTCCCGTTCTCAATTCTTACTTTTCTTCCTTATAGTAAAGCAAGTGGTGAACCACTCCTCTCTTTACAGCGGGTCAAGAGAGTTGCATCCACGCCTCTCCTTACAATGCTAAGAGTGGCTTTTCGCTCCTTTACTTAAGTAATAACGACTTGTCCGGGCTCTTGCTTCGCTCCTTTCGGACTAGCCTTTTGAAGCTTGGCGAATCGCATCCCCGTTTTCATATCCTTGAGGGAGAAAGTTCAAGCAAAAGCCACTTTCCTGCTAAGCTTATTTAGAGTCGCTGAAAGGGGGAATAAGCTTTGGTGAAGGATTTTATTAGTTATAATTCGATGCAAAGCGAAGAACCTTACCAGGGCTTGACATGGCGCAAATCCTCTTGAAAGAGAAGGGTGCCTTCGAGAACGTGGACACAGGTGGTGCATGGCTGTCGTCAGCTCGTACTGTAAGGTGTTGGGTTAAGTCCCGCAACGAGCGCAACCCTCGTGTTTAGTTGCCATTGTTGAGTTTGGAACCCTGAACAAACTGCCGATGATAAGCCAGAGAAAGGTGAGGATGACGTCAAGTCATCATGCCCCTTATGCCCTGGACGACGCACGTGCTACAATGGCCGGGACAAAGGGTCGCGATCCCGCGAGAGTGAGCTAACCCCAAAAACCAGTCCTCAGTTCGGATTCCACGCTGCAACTCGCCTTTATTATAAGAAAGGAGAGGAGTAAAATCCGCTTGCTTAATTGTAAGGAAGGAAAGGAGCGAAAAGCGACTCGCTTGATTATAAGGAATGAGAGGAGTGAAAGCCGCTTGCTTGATTTTAAGGAAGGAAAAGAGCGAAAAGCCGCTCCATAGAGGCGTAGAATCAGAATTTGGATGGAATAGTTAGTGGACGTGATAGCCATTCAAAAACTTAGGTTTAAAATACGGAATTCAATACCTATTTTGAATGCTCCAGCTATGTTGTTCCACAAGAGAAAGGAAAGCAAGGAGAATACGGGAAGGTTCCCCTCAACTTTGGAGAGTGTTCTATCCAACCTGCTACTAGTCTCTGTGATTACTTCTGTAATTACAGTAATTCTAATTCATTAGCTCTAAAGCCAGTGAATGTGTAGCAAAAGAAGGGTATTGCGCCCTTGTGAGCAAGAGTAATGCTAGTGAGCTACGGGAGTAATAACTAAAGAATTCGAGCCCTTCTCCGACCTCTCATTTCGCGGTAGGAGTCAACCTAATCTCAGTTCAGTCATTTCGGTTAGATCTGACGGCGAGCATCCTTGTCAGTCAGTCTATTCCCCTTGTCCTCCAGTACGGTGTAGATCGAAATGGATCTACTTCCTTCTATCTATGAGATTGTTAGGCAGATGGATTAAGCAATCGCAGACCAGCGCCACCAGCAGCATAAAAGAGCGGCCTACAAGCGGAATAAGACCAGACTAATAACTCAATTGAAAATGAATTCGGAAACGAATGGTCAGCTCGGATAAAAAAATGAAATTCGTCAGAAGTCTTAGCTAGCTTTAAGGTAGGGTCTCAGGATTTCTGCTAGAAAGCCTTTATCCTTTCTATGGTCGGGTGCAGACTTGCCCGTTCAAGGCCGACTACAAAGCCAAACTTTTGAAGCAAGCATTATTAAGAACGATAAACTCCAATCGAATAACCTAAGGGATAGGATTTATCATCCAGAAGAATAGGATTTGATTCGTTTAAAAACCACCATAATTGGAACCTCGAAGAAAAAAAAAGAACTAACTTGCTAAATTAACCTGTTGATTCAATGAGTCCTATTACAGAACCTGCCTTTTAGCAGCTTGATTCTAAGCCCTTCGCTTGCAAACTCATTAAAGTAAACAAAGCCAACCGTGTGATAGAATGCTTTCTTGCCAGGAAATGACTTTTCGCTGGAAACTCCTAGCTCAACTAGCGCTTCGCACCTTGCTTGACTACCAAGGAAAAAGCCAATAAACCATAATGAGAACCATCGACTGGATTACTAGACTGCCTTCCTTGCTTGACTGCCTTTTCACACTCATACTAGAAAGGTCAAAATGAACTCTTTATTGAGTTATAGCATAAGAGAGAGCAGAGCTCTTTCTTTAGTATGAGATATCCTCCCACATCTAGAAGTTGAAACATTCTCTTCTGGAACTCCCACATCCGATTATGGTCCGACTTCCCTATGTTAAGCATATAACACATAAATCAATAGAAGAAGAAGTAGATGGACTATCCTAAGTCTTACGCTTTATGATGGCATTTAGATAGCTCTGCTCTATAGCCAGAGTAGAGTAAGGGAGAAAGACTCAAGTACAATTTAGCAATCAAAAGAACATTGGAACTAGGGAATCCAGCTGTCATTTTGCTAGATACCAGAGAGATGGGGAGGAAAGTTCTATCCAGTTGTTGGGGCTCCTCTCTCTGATGCAACAGAATATCGTAGTATTATTAGCGTCGGCGCTAAACCGAGGAAGGGGTGCGTTATCTTTTAGTTAGAAGTGGAAACTAGTGAAATTGACCTCAATACGCAGGTAGAAATAGAACACTAAAGGCTTATGCCTTCACGACGTAAGGAGAGAAAACAAAATACCCTTCGTCAGCCTTTTCATCGATAGAGACATCGCCCGACCAAAGACAATGTCCCAAAATGATCTAGTCAGCCTGCAGGCAACTGCTATAGATGACGCGCCTACTATGACCAGTTCAAGAGGAAGGTCACAGTAAGGGGAGAGAACACCCGGACTATCTACTCTTATGTGTGTGGCCATGGGCTTTCCCTTCATATCACATTCGTAAAGTGTATAAGGAGAAAGTATTGGCTAAGCACCTTTGGGCGGGCCTCCTCTTAGTTCAATTTCGCTCGAAATAAATGGTCATCTGTCTTTCCCTTCATTTTTCATTCACTTATCTTCTCTTCTTCTTCGATTCCTTTCCATTAAGAAAGGAGGAAATACTATATATAGACTAAATCAGAATGAAGAAGATATGAATGGCGCGTACTAGAACGTAAAAACAACCAACCACCTATAGGACTGCGATAACGTCCATCCCTATGGAAATTTTCTCGAACTAGGAGTAGCTCTTTATAGATTTTATATTATGTGGCATTAGGCATATGGAGGTCATGGAGCTTTCTTTCTAAGACATCCACTTTGACCCGGGGAGGCAGAAGGTAATCACGAATTAGTGTGTTTTCCCTTTGTTCCCAGAAGTGGTTTCAATCTAATTGCCCCATTCGAAACAAAATACGTCGCTTTAGATCAATAATTCTATTAATTTTCTCATCGGAGATATTACTCGCCCCTGGACCCTGTTGATACACAAAAAACCTATTCTTGATTACATATTTTACTGATTCCATATCAGGTTCCGCTGGCTGAATAGCCGGAAGCGGATTAGCAGCAGCAGCAAAACAAAAAATGGTTTCATCTTGGTAGTTAGAAACATTCGTGTTAGAAATACTACCCACAATACTCGGATCATTGGCTATAACGTCATAAATAGTATTGAATAATAGATTCTATTTTGGATTGATACTCATAGCACAAATCAATTTTCTTAGTGGTTCGTATATATCCCCTGTATAATAAGAATTATTAAGAAAAACCTGCGCCAACCCATGTTACGCCGGAACAGCAACCTCATGTTAACCCATCATCGTAAGTGAAAAACTTTTGATAATGAAAAGCGGCGGCCGCTTCTACCATAGTTCTACCACTATCTTTATGTTTGGCATCTTCACCAAGTCCAATATAACGAGGTTGGACATAGCACTATCAACAGTACGCCGGGCGAATAGTATTAAACTTCTTGCTAAATCACGTTCATGGAAATGTAATACTCCAGCACGATAAATCCTACCATGGAAGTCAACAAATGCAGGTAAAAATAATTCATACCCTTGTAGGGAGACGCTAAATCTAGTATAAAACTTTCATAACGGGAACGTTGAACACGCGATAAGAACTCTTTTAAAAGATCTTGGTATTTATAATCCTTAACCATTAACTGATCTTCTAAGAAAGTCTTCTTCAATAGGGTGATAGCCTCGGAAATATTGATTGATGCTAGAAACTTAGGCATAAGTAGACCGGATTTCACTAATTCATCATAATTTTCTTTGATAAAGGTTAATACATCTTAATTGATCTCAAATGCCTCACTCTGTAATTTGTTCATGACATCACACAAAATTTGGTACTTTTTTCCTAACATAATATGTTAATGGTTTAAATTGCGGGATGTTATTAGGTTATATCGATTATATAAAGAAAATTCTCCTACTGATACGGTTAAATATCCACCTATAAGATCGGATAGTGATTTAGGGTTCTCTCGCAGCAATTTGAGTTCAGGTGCTACATCACAATCCTTTGGTTTACATATCATTGGTGGATTGTATCTAACTGGTAAAAGATCAATATCAAAATTACTTACAACAAAAAATGATTTTATAAGATAATACTGACCTTTCTTCTTATTCACTCTTTGATTATCAGATAAGTTGAAATCATCTGTTATACTAATCAACTCTCTAGAGAATAAGAATTCTACCAATAAGATACCTACACTATGGCTTTTTACCACATCCCCCCTCTCCCTATAGGTCGAGCTTCCTTTTCCCTCTCACTTCGTTCGAGCTGAATTACATCCACCATCTCACCGGGTATGAATTCCTAAATCTATTTACCTCGACCAGGATCAACTCCTTCTATGCCCCAGGAAAAAGCTAAAAGTAAAGCGGTCATCAAGCCACAACTAGTTTCACAGCTACCGATTCGCACCCGCGGGTCAAAGAAGACCAATACAATCTCGATTCAGCATAAGCAAGGGATGAGAGAGGCCTTACGAGGGCTCTTTCCCACTTAATAGATTCATTCCTTCGTTACGGCGGTTGTAGGTACCTTCCGTTCAGAGATGCTATCAGAGTAGGAAAGTTAGCCAAGTTCTCCTGCCTAGTTTAGATAAAGCACCCCTTATCGCCCCACGGCATTTGGTTAGGACATAAAGCTTATTCTATTTCAAAAATAGCGGATTCTATAACAACATTCTGCCTTTTCGAAGACAGAGCACTCGTGGCACACACTTGGCCCTTTGCCTTAGAAAGAGTTCAACCCACTTAAAAGAGGAAAGGGGAGTAGGCATAGTATCGGAAAGTACGGATTCGGGGTTCATCCCTCAATCAAGCGCTACTTGAAAGTCAGGATAGATTCCACTGTCAGTTTTTACGTACCTTTTTTTTAAGCAAGAACTCAACATCGTTTGTATCCCATACCCATGGGCTACTTCACTGAGAGGATGGTCAGAGTTTACAAGCTGCTTTGATAGAAGCAGGTTAAGAAAGATAGTTGAAAGTGCTAGCATAAAGAAGAGATTCTATGGATGGAAAGAGGCCATTCCTTGCTTTCAAGGTTTCGGCATTCAAAGTCAAATGATTCTTTATTTAAGTTTCATAATAAAGTAAAGGAATTCGGCCTGCTCTTCTCTCTTTTCTCTATTGAACTATGGTAAGCACTTTATAGTAGCAACACGGATTCACCACAACTTATGACTTCGCCAATGGGGCAAACGAAGGCTAACCCGTTCTGGTTGTTATGACTGGCAAGAATCGGTAGGTTCTTTCAGTGTGCTTTGGTCCTTCTTACAGAGACTATCATTTGTATAAGTTATGATCCATCCAAGGAATTAGCTTCCCCAGAGTCAAATCCCGTGGACTACAAGGAAAAGATAGAATATCGCCTAGCAACAGTAGTTGATTCAATAGCAGATGGTCTTTGAAAGAACCTTTCATTCGATGCTTCTGATTCAACTCCCAGACAACCAAGGAAGTATGCGCGAAGATAGGGTTAGCCCCTGCGGCAAGCATTATCCGGGAATGATTATCCATAAACTGGAATATTGTTGGCGTGACACACCTAAATCCCCCACAATCAATCCACAAGGATTCAGGTGACTGGAGCAACCTTTGAAGGCGAGCGCCTTGTTCACCCTTTCAGCTAAGTATCCCGCTTTTTCCTTGAGGGGAGACGAGATTCAAAATATGTAGGCCTTCATCGCCTTAAGGCAATCTATCCAAAGAGCCTACCCTATGATAGATTCAGCTAAAGCTGCACTTGGAAGATTTCTTTCTCAATCATGAATCCGAGCTTACTACTTGAATCACGAAAGGCGCTTTTCTCACTATCTATTCAATTCAAAATGCTCACTTATGAAATCAAGCTAATAAGGCCAAAAACAGAGCATGGAGTCCACTGGCATGAGAATCAAGCGAAGTAGAGACATAAGCGGATCCAAAGAAAAGAAGCAAGACGACTACTTCCATTCCTCTCCTTAGACCTTAAGTACTACAAGAAAGAAATAAGACAGAAATAAGGCGATTATTACCTAATCGAATAATGTTAATTAGAATAATAATACCTCACAAAGAAGGTAGATGAATTGCTTAGCCAAGACTATCTCGACCTTAGCCTTCTTTTCTATTTAGATTCCCGTTCGTGATCCCAGCCCTGGAACCACTTCACTCCAGCGCCTCCTCAGTCTTCTTGCATCTTTCCAGCTTTTCAAATCGACGTCGCGCCAAGCCTACTTGTGAAGAGAAGAGTCATCGGGCTATTATAGAGTGAAGGAAGGTAGGAAGGTGTCTTGTCTTGGCCTAGGCCTACTTGGGTCTACACCCATAAAGTGTTGAATATCATTATAGTTTGTTTTTAGTATATATCTTTCTTTTATTTAATCGTGAGGTTTTTTCTCAGAATATCGTATATAGTGTATATAGTATATGTACTTTATTGTCTAATTGACTTCTCTCTTTAGCAAGATTTTGCTTTTCATAATCATAATGTTTCCTTATGATTTTTTTTTCTAAAAACACAAGTACAATTTAGAAAAAAAAATCCTTTCTGGTTTACTTTAGCTTTTCCAGCATTTGCCGCCCCTTCAATTTCCTTTTGCGCGAATCCTGCACCTGCGCTTCCAGACCTTAACGAGATTCCGGTAGGCCTTTCTCCTGCTGAAATTGCCCAATTGCATCCAGAGACTGAAGAGAATGCCGCCTAGTGTGGCAGGTTCTTGCAAGAAATCTGTGGGTAGGCAAAAGATTTGTCCGTCAGGCAGGAGCGCAGGACGAGCTCACGCTAGAAAAATTAGTAGACGCCGTCAGGTATCTTGCAGACGTGGACGAGTTGCCCAAAGAGGAGTGAATCCCCACTCTCATTGAGTTCAGGGCTCAAATCAATAATAAAGACTCGCCCATTTAGTTTCATATAGATAAAGAAATGAAAAGATGGGGGGGGGGGGGTCGTTGTCTATGCTAAATTCTTTTTCTTAGATAGAATGAATGGAAAAGGAGTGCAGGTGTTGTGGTTTCCGTAGTTGCAAGAATTTGTTTTTCGAGAAAAGGTCCCCTCCTTCAATATCATGATTGGGTCGACCAGGCCAGATCATGAGTGAATAGAAAAAAAAATGCACATAGCTGTTCCAGCTGAAATACTTGGAATAATTCTACCACTTCTACTTGGAGTAGCCTTTTTAGTGCTAGCTGAACGTAAAGTAATGGCTTTTGTGCAACATCGAAAGGGTCCTGATGTAGTGGGATCATTTGGATTGTTACAACCTCTAGCAGATGGTTTGAAATTGATTCTAAAAGAACCTATTTCACCAAGTAGTTCTAATTTCTCCCTTTTTATAATGGCTCCAGTATTTACATTTATGTTAAGTCTGGTCGCTCGGGCCGTTGTACCTTTTGATTATGGTATGGTATTGTCAGATCCAAACATAGGGCTACTTTATTTGTTTTCCATAACTTCGCTAGGTGTTTATGGAATTATTATAGCAGGTTGGTCTAGTAATTAGGGGGCGGCCGTTCGGTCGCCTATGATACTAGGACCAATAGGTTCAAAATGGGTTTGTGCCGCAGGTGTTGAACGATCTACTCTACACAGGTGTGGGCTTACAGGGCTAGGGCTCATAAACCCTTTCTTTCATTTATCAATAGGGCCCTGCCCTGGTCGATCACTTTTTTGGGCCGGGATCGATAAGTGGAAGTCATAAAAAAGAAATCTTTCTCTTCGCACCTCAGATCAAGAGGAAGGGTTGCTTGTCAAGCTGGCCTATATATAATAATAAGAAATTTCTTTCTATTTTCTATTATTATATAATAGATTCTAGTTGAAAAATGAAAAGATTCGCTTTCTTTTAACCGGCTCCTTCTTCTTTGTCAACACTACTAAGGACCTATAGGTTTGCCTACTTTACTTATTAAAGATAAAGAGAATGGGTTATTCAAAGAAAAAGGAAAATGCCCTACTTAGTTTCGCAAGCCTTTGTCATTGTCAGTCAACTAAGTAGGGCCTGAGGCCCCCTGTAAATTCGTAAATCTGAGGAGCATGCCGCAACAAAAGGATGGTCCCCTATGCATTTCATTTTTTCCTTAAGGGAAAAAAAAGTACCCCCCATCATAGTGAACCTCTCCTTGTGATCGGGATGAGGTAGATGCCTCCCAGCCGGGGGGCGGATCGAATCGGAGTTTTCTTAGGTAGCCACGGACTTACAGTTATCCTTAAACTTCCATGCTTAGTGGAGAAGAAGAAAACAAAAGTACGCTCGCTTGCTGTCTTGTTCTCTGTCGCGAACTGGGATCGCTCTCCAAGTAGGTCAGATTGGAACAAGATTTTTTGAGAACATATTCCCCATATTCGGGGACAAGGGCAGGAACGACCTCTCGATCTACTTACTGCAGCCCGGGAAGAAAAACGTCGTCTAGGCGTTCCCTGTTGCTCCGATCTCCCCTAAGCCTAGGACGTTGTCTGGGCCAAGAGCCATAGTTAGTTCTTGTTTCTGCTTGTTTCTTCCTCGTTGTTGATACCGGCAAGACCCATCCAGATGATGTCTGCTGGTTGGTAGTGAGAGGACTCTTAGTACCTGCATACCCAAAAGAGGGCTCTGGTTAAAAAACAATCATTTGATTTTCTTTTTTCCTCTCCCTTAGCAGCGGGAAATGAGTCTATCTATCTGCCTAGCTTTGGTAGATTTCCCCCAACGCAATCCACAGAAATTCCACGAATCTGTTGGTGGATAAGTCTGATGACTCAGCAGCAGTGCGGAATTGAGTTTCTTGTCTGGTGGATCTGATCTATAGTTAGGGGGCAATGCATACCAAAAGGTTCGAAGAAGGAAGGCGCATAAGAGTATATAACCAACCTATCCTTCTGTATAACCTATTCATATTAGTGAAGTTGTTGGATGCATAAGGGAAGTGCACGTTTGTGAGACCTTAGTCGGGATGCATAGGTGAGTCAACCTACGAGTACGGAAGAGCGTGGTACCGCTACCCCTATCTAAGTAAAGGTAAGATTCTTAGCCCTGTAGATGACTCCATCTAAAATGCAATAGGGACAGCCGTTTTCGGCTGCTCGTTTCATATATTGAAGAAAGAGTAGGCTTAAGTAATGTAATAGGGGTCAGGTCAATAATAGCTATGCTATTGCCCTACTGATTGTTGGCCTCCGCCCGATCCCGAATGCACATTTTTTGGGTTCATCTTCATTTGATGTTTTCTTAACCTTTCGAAGACCTTGTGTAAATTTTCGATGTGGTCGGTTCTTTCTTTTGAAAAGACTACCAAATCGTCCACGTAAGACTCGCATATGTTATGTAGGAGGTCACTGATAATTTGTGTCATCGCTCTTTGATATGTTGCATTTTCTTTTTCTTTTTTTTGGGCATATCGTAGTAAGGAAAGGAAGTGAGGGCACTCATTCGAATCGAATAGCTGAAACTACTAGAACTCTTATTTTTCTGGTTTAAGAGAAGCCTTCTAGCTCGTTTTAAAGCGTTGAAGAGAGAGATAGGACATTCTAAAGATAGTTGTTAAGGAAGCGATTTCTAACTACGAGTCCGTTTTCAAGCTAACTGAATGCCTATCTACTGCTAGTTCTGTTCCACTATCTGCTCTTACTACTCTCGTTGCCGGTGTGACAATCTGAGTAGACGGTGCTCTCTTTCCTGTTGTTTTTGGGGTTCATAACCGGTGCTATTGAATCTGTAGTTAAGGGAATATCACCAGTTCTTGGACTAAGAGCTCTGGAAATTCATGGCTTTGAGGGAGGGTTAGCCTAGCCCTGAGCCTTTTCGGAATAGAATGCTTCTTTGACAGAGCTTCAAGCAAGAAGGAGGAAGGCCCTCTTTTCTCCAATAGATCACTTAGTCGGAATAAGCGGGCTTAGGTTGATGCGGAATAAGCCATTTTCCCCTCTTTCCATGGAAAGGTGTCGAAGGAATAGGCACATTTAGAGCTGTGGGACTTGAAGGAATAGAATGCCCCGTTAGAATGGGCAGGGACAGTCGATCATTGGCTTAATTTCCTGTGTTTTGGGACTGACGTATCAAAAATTCCCGGTATTTCATCGTGAAAGTGTCACATTTAGATTGTTCTTATTAAAGGAAAGAGCCGAATAGACAAAGGGTTTACATGACCGCTCGCTTTGGACAAGATGCCATAGTATAAAAAGAAGGCCTTTGTTTGCAAAGATGACTTTCCCGCTTTCCTTTGTGAGGGAGGTTTGTGCACATGAATTAATAGTCAAAGTATAAGGAAGATGGCATAGAGCATAGAATGATATTGATGCTTCGAATGCCCTATTTTCAGGGGTTGTGATAGAAGGAGTTGTGGCACTTTCGGAAGAGGGAATCAGACTAGGCTGTCACTGTTCTAGAAGAGGAAGCGTAGCTGGCACGTTGAACCATATCTGTCAACGGTGAAAGCTAGCCCTAAAGTGAGGGCCCCGGAGATAGTATTTCTCAACTGTCGATCGACGTGACAATCATGTCTGCTTGACAAAGCCTTTTTCATTCAGTCTCCCAATAAAAGAAAGGATTTCTGGTGACACGAAATTTGTGCTCGACGCTTTCTTTCCTATTCCACTGCACTAAGTGGTCTTTCCCTTTCTTACTGGATGACTACTATGGATAAAGATGACGACTACTCCCAGTCTCTGGTCAATCCATGCTGATGCTAGAAGAGTTATTCCCATCGCCCACCCGAAAGAGACGAGGAAGACTAATCGCCATCCTGCTCGAACCTTTGCTGCCTGAGTTATATAGCTGACTGCGAGAAGGAAGTTTCAAGCTATGGCTACCCCATGGGATGCTCATTTGAAACCTTTATCCGGTCAATGCAAGAAAGAGAGAAGTGATGTAAACATAAGAATGGAAGGTTTGCTTGTCAGCTGTCGGGCCAATGATGCTCTTATAGCTTTACCTACATGGCAAGGGAAAGATCAAAGGCGAGATAGCAAATGCCCCGCACGAACTATCAGATCAAGTTTTCTTTTTCCTATCACAGGCAGCTAGCAAAGCCGTGTTTGATCATCGCATACATGTTCCGTTACAGCTTCGTTCATGCGCCAATCAATTGACAGTGAAGCAGAAAAGAAAGAGTTTTGATCACCATGTGGGTAGTCTCTATTAGGGTTTCCGTTTCATGTGCACTAAAAATGAAGGAAGACTGGTGCGACTATAGTAATGCCATTCATACGAGCAAAGGACTCTACCTACCCCATACTGACGAATGAAAGAAGCTCATCGCGGATGATAGGACAAGCGATAGCGGTTCCATTCGTGCTCTTCCTATTCCATACCATAAACAGACACCTTTGATTCATCGACATTGGCGCTAGAGGATCTACCCCCACCCACCAGCCCTTTATGGAGTTAGCGGACCAAGAGCAAAAATTCCCCGATATAATAAAGAAAGTAAGAAGGGTTCCAAACCATTGAAACAGAAAGCACTAAAGACTGTTATGATGTGGCAGAAATGATCACCGTCAAGCACAAGATTCAAAGCTGGAATCTTCCTACTCTTGTTAGTTTGGACAGAGCATCCTATCTTGTTCATTCTCCTTTCCCACCGCCTCGAGCTCTCACTTTCAGGGCGGATACGCAAGAAATTCACTATGAAAATTGACATGACACAATCCCTAAAGAGTATGATGTGCCCGGCCTTCCTTCTCTTGATCCCCACCCACCTCCCGTAGAGGCAGGTCAATATCAATATCTATCCCAGAGATTGCTTTTAGCTTTATCTTTTCAGAGACATGAGAACTCCTTCTGTACTTACAAGAATGCTACTTAGGGAGAAGAATCTCTTGACTTAGGAGCACCTGAATCTATTCTTTATGTGTCCCACATCCGCCTATGTTAAACCTTTCGCCCATTCATCAGTGAAAGAAAATGCTACCCAGGGATCAAAAAAGAAAGCTGGTGCCTCGTCAGAAAGACTTGGTTAGTAGAGTAGAGGCCTTTCACCAAGATATTGGTTTCTTTCTCCTCTCCTTCCTTACAATCAAGCAAGTGGCTTTCACTCCTCTCTTTGCTTATAGTCAAGAGAGTTGCTTCGCTGCTTTCCTTCCTTACAATCAAGCCAGTGGCTTAGAGCTCCTGCGGGTGACTTTTTGTCTTACGACACGGCATGGTAATTGATCGAGTGCGCTTTCCTTTCTCCTACTCCCACTTCGGGAAGGGAAGTGCTAAATGGTGGGCATGCTCGCCTTTACTATAAGGAAAGAGAGGAAAGCTTCTTCACTTTCAGCATAGGCGGAGACTCCGCGATCTCTGGGTCGCCGAGGTTCCTTTTCTTCCACCTCTTAAGATCTGCTATCTCTATGATTTGATCCTTCGCGTATCAGCCCCATACTTCTTTGATCTCTCTTTCTCCTGACGGAAGAAAGTGACACAGGCTTGGCCATCTTTTTTCAAACTTGACGGTCAAGTTCCCTGCTACTTCCGTAAATACGCCTTGGATGAGCCTAACAGCCGTGTACCTGGAAGCACTTTTATTTTCAACTTCCAGATGGTAAAGGAAGGCGCCATCCCTCCTTTCTCTCGCAATCACAATAGTCGTACAATCGAATAGTTGAGTTAGATGGGGGATGAGGGTCGAACCATCAAAGAGGTCCACTACCAAAGAATTAGGAGTTATAACATTCATAAAAGAAAGAAAAAACCAATATAGGAACTTCAACTAAGAAAGAAGAAGAATAAGAAGAATTGCTTAAGTAAGGTAGTCGTTTCTTTTTTTCTGTATACTGCTTTGCTCGCAGAGCGAATGAACATAAATCTTTCCGAATATCATGAATATCCTTCGCCCCTTATCTCCTCATCTTCCTATTTATAAGCCACAGCTTACTTCGACGTTTTCAATTTCCCATAGAATCTCCGGAGCTTTCCTAGCCACTATAGTTTTCTTTTTTTATCTTCTTTGTCTGAAAATAGGTTTGATTTGCTTCACCTATGAGAATTCTACCAATTCTTCTTTTATTCATCAAAGCTCATCCTAATCTCCGTCGAGATTACTCCCTCAGCCCTGTCCTATCATCTGTATAATGGATTTCGTCATTTATTGACGGTTTTTTTGAGATTTTGCTTTCTTAGAATTGGAAGAAAAAGATTGAAATGACTGTTCCAAATTTCACCTATACTTTTCTTTGAGATTGAAAGAAAAAAATCTACTTTTCTTATGAAATATTTATTATTCGTTGATAGATCTAAAGCTTATGCCGTAGAAGATGAAATCAGGCTATTGGCCTTTTATCTGCATCTTCCCTCGTAGAGTAGCGTCTTTTATAAGAAAAGACTTTCTCAGTGGAACTACAAAAAAAAAGAGTTTGAGCTCTTTTTTTTTGTTGACTTTTAGCCACGCGCGGCGGCTATGTGCATGTGTCCCAAAGTGACGTATATTTTTTGGTAATGGGTATACTCGAGAGAAAATGTTTGGAATTCAACCTCCCCTTATACGCTCTAAAAAGGGGTCATGGACTCCTTTTTTGTTTAGGATCCCGTTTCTACATTCAATTATTTATTAAGCCTGTTGTAGAATCACCATCATTACACATTCATTCTTGGTCTGGCTGCTGGTCTAGCGAGCCTTCCTAGCCACCTAGAGTGCAGCCTGCCTGCTGAACACCGTAACGTAAGTAACTCAGTGCTCCATACGGGGGAAATGAAAGCTGAATTCGTTCGGATCCTCCCACATGTTCAATCTTTTTTTAGCGGTTTCCCCAGAGATCTTTATCATTAATGCAACCTTCATTTTGCTCATTCATGGAGTTGTATTTAGTACCTCTAAGAAATATGATTATCCCCCGTTAGTCAGTAATGTGGGTTGGCTTGGATTACTTAGTGTTGCGCGCCTAGGAGGGCAGATCGCTTTGGAATGCGGGGGAGTTATTATTGTCCAGCTCCCTAACCTAAAGCGGCACCGGGTTTGGACCGCAGGGAACTGTAGCATGGGGGGACGTCTTAACCTTTTGCCGCCTCAAGGCTGGCTAATCGTACGCAGCAGGCTCGAATACCCCTGGTTCTGGAAGGCACATGAGTCCGAATGCTATGTTGAATGTGCGACCGAGACTACACTACATAGGTACCTGTGTAGATGAGGCGTCGATCAGTCCTAGAAACTGCGGCAGCGGTGCGAGGAGTTAACAACCGGATGTGCTGCAACCTAGGGATCACCAGGCAGCTCTTTCGCTCTATAGGGATCGGGGGAATATCACAATTCTTCTTGGAGGAGGGTAGTTTGCCCGGGTTATTGATCCTGCCATAATGTACTTCTACCTATAATAGCACCGGCAACTGAAGTCGAGCATACATACGACGATCTTCATGTGTGAATAGCAGGGAGGAAAGAAATGGCGGTAGATGATAATGAGAAAGGGCGCCGCATCTGGACGGGCGGAATGGATGAGCGAAAGGTGTCATGCCATGCCATGGAGTGGGGAATAGCCCTCGTCTCATGTAAGACAACTAAATGCACCTCGAGGTGCAGCCGAGGAACTGAGGGACCTTCTCGAGCACAGGATAGGTAATTGAGAGATAGAGCTAGCCTATTCGTTATGGGAAATCAATGCTCCGAGCCAAATAGAGCTTACCTATGGCACCTGGCTTTCTCCGGTGAGCTTTCTATCGTAAAGCCAAAGTCGCCCCAAGATAAGGGTACAACTGTTGGGAAGGGGACATGATCAATAGAACCTGGCTGGATCCGGGCTGGGATAGTGGCGCCCATTCAACAGCAATTCCGAAAGGGTTCGCTCATGCTAGAGGGAGTATCCCCACTTCGTGATCGGTCCGCTAGTTCTCAAAAATATGAAGAAGTTATCACGGACGAGCCACATGCAGGGAAACTTGCATATGTGGTTCTGGCTGGGCTTTCCTGAGGTATTTAATAACCTTGCTTCTGCTCGCCGCTGGCGCACCTCTCCTAACTATTGCCCATTTATTCTGGAATAATCTTTTTAGGAGGGACAATTTTACATATTTCTGCCAAATCCTTCTATTATTAAGTACGGCTAGTACCATTTCGATGTGTTTCAATTCATTCGAACAAAAGATGTTTGATGTTTTTGAATCCATTGTATTAATTCCACTTCCTACTCACGGTATGCTCTTTATGATCTCGACGTATGATTCAATTGCCATGTATTTAGATATTGAGCCTCAAAGTTTATGTTTTTATGTGATCGCAGCATAAAAAAGAAAGTCTAAATTTTCTACGGAAGTCGACTCAAAATATTTGATCTTAGGTGCATTTCCCTCTGGAATATTATTGTTTGGGTACGATCGGACAACTACCGATATCTATTAATATCTTTTCTTAGAATGTTCTTAAAAATATCTATCTATCTATATTGTAAACTATCGGATCGGGTATTACTTAGATGTGAAACCTGCAGGCCTCATAGGTTGTAATATTTCTCTTACGAGGGGAATGAAATCAAAGAATATATAGACTAGTAGAGACCCTCTATGTAGTTGTCTATCTATGGCGATCGATCTACATCTTTCCCCAGAGCCCTGGGGCTGTGTCTCGATCTCCTATGTTCGAAATGTAAGGGACTAGTTCCTATAGAGATTCCCCTTGGTCTAATTCCACACCTTATGATGAAAGGGGAGTCGGCGTGGCGTAAAGTGAATATTGGGGGGTGTAGCCAAAATTCCCTTATGGGGTATTCCGAAGGTGTAACCTAGGCAACGAAAAAGGGGCCTGATACTTCAACTAGAGGAGCGACCAGTTGGTTCACCAAACCCCAACCCAGCATCACACATTCTCCAGGTCCGAAGGGATCCAGTGCCCAACTACCGACTCCTCTCAGAATTGCATTATCGGAGCCGAGCCAGGAATGGCCATTAGTGGACACCCACCACGTTTCACCGGTTAGAGAGGCCCTCTTTAATACATTAAGAAAAGATGTTCATAGGGGCCAGAAAGACTCGGTCATAGGAATTTAGAACACCTACGTGCTGGTAAACGAAAACCACCTCGACCGGATCAGAGTAAACAACAATGTCGAATCAGGCCGCCCTTTGCCTTGAAAGATTTCACACGCGGCCACCAGCTTTCCCAAAATAAGGGGAGATCTGTTGTTTACTGCTCACGGAAATATCCGACCTATACTATAGTCAAGTCGTTCGCCTATCTTTCACTCACTCCTCTCTTTACAGAAGGTCAAGAGAGTTGCTTCTGCGCCTCTCCTTACAATAAAGTCGAGTGGCTTTCACTCCTCTCTTTCCTTATAGTCAAGAGAGTTGCTTCGCTCCTTTTCTTCTATTCATCAGATTTTTGACTTTGACCCAGTGAAAAATGGGGTTGATGGTGTTGGCTAAAAAAGGGGGAGAGAGGAGAGCCTTAGGGTACGCTCACTTCTGCATTTTTGTTTAGGTTCTCGAGATTCTCAATCGCTCTTTTTAGTGGGGATGAATAGTACGTGAATGGCGATTCTCAGACGAGGGAATCATTCCTCTCTAAATAAAAGAAAAAGAAGCGTCAATCTTTCTGTTGATAGAGCTTTCACGTCTGCGCATAGAATCCTTTTTTGCCCTTCCATTATGTTCTTACGGTAGTTGGGTTGGAATCTGTGTGAAGGTTCGAAAGTCGTTTCAAATATTCTTCGCATCCCCAGAGAGATAGATTGTTGCCATTGTTCCTTGGTCGTCAAAAGGGGCACGAACAGCCTTAAAGTATTGTTCCATGTCCCAGAGGTCTTCGAGCCTTGGCATTTCGAATCCCGTAGAATGGCTGTGGTTCTGGGACTCAAGTCTGGAGTCGCCAGGTGAGATATTCGATTCACGAACCGAAAACCTATCTCCACAACAAGCTCCTCAATTTGACATGGTCCGTCACGCTTTGGACATCGCCACTGGGATCGTTGAGGCCCCATGAAGACGGCTCTACTTCACTGGAAAGACGCGGTACTCATTAGCGAGCGTCTGGTGACCAACGATTCCGGATTCCCCTGCCTTTCTGCCATAGTCTACACTTGTCCGTCCAAATGGTCGACCTTACCATCAAGTTGGGTCACTCGATCCTTGAGTCTTTCCTTAACAATAGCCGCCGCTGACAGCACTACACTGCTATCGTCATGTACATGGTACAACAAAAAGAGAATTAGCAAAAATCGAAAGGTTTTTACCCAAAACTCCGCTCTGATACCTCCTAAAGCGAAATAGGCACGCGCACGGGTAGAGAGTCTGCCTGAGTCGTGCGGCCCCAGGTAACGCCTAGTTTAGTGTAGCACCTGGGTTTCGCCTTCTCCTTGCCGAGTTTTGCTTCTGATCTCTCTCTGAGTCTCTAGTTCGTTACCTTCTACTACCGATCTTCTCCCTCTGCTGCTACTGGAGCTACTGGATATCGACCTAAGAGATACTAGACCGGGTGCGAGAGGAAGGGATGTTGCTATTGATGGACCGGTGCTACCTCTAGATCTAAGAATCATGCAAGACGTAATTGAAATATGCACTTGGAATTCAATCACATTGGTATAAAGAGCGGAAAGGAAAAAGAGGAGGAAAGAAGCAAGGGACTGAGCGACGAAGCGAGGTTTGGAACCCTTCAATTACAAAGTGGAAGATGCCTCTCCCTCGAATACATAGGGTAGGATTACTGCATTTCTTATATTTGACTCTTCTATTTGAT
The DNA here is from genome assembly GCA_029783415.1 of Anisodus acutangulus. Taxonomy (NCBI): domain Eukaryota; kingdom Viridiplantae; phylum Streptophyta; class Magnoliopsida; order Solanales; family Solanaceae; genus Anisodus; species Anisodus acutangulus. The sequence goes on along the minus strand of CM056492.1, from coordinate 24,568,291 downwards.
AATATAGGGAGTTGGGGTAGGTTGAAGGGGAGGGGAAGTCAATTTCAACATAGTGCCACCATAACCCTAAGAAAACGAGATTGGGTTTGTGTGTGTAGACTATCCTTGGAAGTGTCTGTTCTACCAAACCACGGGACGCTGCCGTAGATCGAGCCCTGGAAGTCCTCTCCTCGTGGCTCCCTGCGTTGATATTCGAGGAAGTATCTCTCGACACGAGGGATATACAAGAAAGACCTGCTCTAGATCCCTAAGTCTCCATGGTCGTTCTTTTGAACATCTCTTTTGATTCTTCTAATGTAATGCTATCAGTCACCTCGTACTACCCCCTATTGCGTATCCTGTGTAACATCAAGGAAAGCGAAAGCTCATACTTCCGCGGCGGGAGGTCATCTCCCAACACATTCCCTCTATAGTTGATCTGCCACAGATTGAGGCATATCTTTTGGAGATGGTCATGTCAGCTGCGGCAAGTGGATCATTTATGCGCAGACAACACTGAAAAAGAAAGATTCCCTTATGTTACCGACCTTCTTCCCTTGACTGGCGTTTTAGGTCTTCTTATCCAAGATGACACTTTAATCTTGCTTTAGAGGCCCGAATGCTTATCATTTTTTCCTTCTAAACTTCTTTATATCGAGGGATGAGGAACCATATTATCCTGCATTCCTTAAACCTATGTAGTGAGTCGTGTTGGTGGCGTGTTTAAATTAGGACCATACATTAGGATTCTTTTCCCCTCATCGCTAGCCAGTTGGGATGCTATCTCTCTTCTCCTTCATCACTCAACCATCAAAATATGGTATATAATTAACAAACTCTTTTTTTTATATTTACAACAAACTATACTGAACCACCTATCTATTCCTTTTTTGGCGTTATCCCGACACTGATGAGCATCACTTAGGCCTTCATTCATGATACTCTGCTAGGATCTGCAGCGCTTCAGTAGGCCCTAAGCACTGATGTGAGGTTCAAGTTTTCACCAATGCAACATACTATCCATAAACATTGTACTCCCATAATATAATAAGGCAAAAAAGCGGAAAATTTCAAAAAAGTCAAATGGATTGCCCCCTTTTGATTAGCCAGTTTCCAATAGGGAGAAGGTCTTATGGAAATCTCAGGCATACTCCAAATCGGTTATTTGGCCTGATCAAGCAACCTATGAACAGTTGTCGCCTACATAACCTACCTCCCAGACCAAGGGAAGAAGGTATCAGATCACTTTTGAGAGCCCTTTTGTGTTGTAAAACTAGTTCCTTTACTCTTTTTGAATGAATTACAGTCAGTAAAGTAATCTGGTGGAAGGGGTCCATAGAAAAACAATGGGCTTCTTTTTCTTTTTTCTATTTTTCGTTTTAGAATAGAGAAAGAGTATAAACTAAAGGTACGCTCTCTAGAAGATTTGCTCGGAGCTTTTTTTTCACTTGGTCGCCTGCTATCTTGAAACCTCTTTGCTTGCGGGGGAAGGAGTGGAAAGAGCGTTTCGCGAAAGAATTGTGTGGCGTGGTGAAAGGTTTCCCGTTGGGGTTTCCGACCCTCTAGGTCTCCACATACTTGTGGAATAGGGGGGGGGGGTTCCTTGATATTAAGGTGTCAAGGCGGTTGAAGAAGGCCACAAGTGGAAGCAACCAATGCTTTGATCATTCAATTGACTCCTTGCTGCCAGTCCGTTTTTGCTGTCATGCTGGCAAAAGAAGGGGTTTCGGTCAATTTTACCTACTATTGGATTTGAACCAATGACTCTTGCCGTATGAAAGCGATACTCTAACCGCTGAGTCAAGTAGGTCAAGCTGAGTCAAGTCACCCTATAAAAGAAAGCCGCGCAACTAAAGTAGCCTTTACTATACAAGGTGGGCGGAGAGTTAAGAAAGAGAAAGTGTTATCACTATACAAAATGAAGCAGCGGTTAGCAGGCTAAGCTAAGATCAACCAATGTTCGAACGAGGAACCTTCCTTTCTCGGTCGTCTGTCTTAATAAGTGGATTCCGATTCATGCAGTCCTTCTCTGCTGCATTGGTCTTTTCACTCCCCACTCTCCACCATAACAAAATCTTTCCACTATATCTCAGGAGTAGTCAAAGGAAGTACGGTGGGTCCAAGTAGGAATAAATTGACTAAGAAGTAGGGCATACAACAATTGATCAATTCATTCAACAAGATCTGTTCGGATCAGACCAGGATGAATGGGATTGGTCTGACCTCTCGCTCGAATTTAAGACTCCCGCCATTGACAGATGTCCCATACTACTCTTCGTGAATAGATATGCCCGAGAATGAATTGTGATATAGCGCCGAATAAGCCACAACTCTATTCCCGACTCAAAATCCATAAAGGACTTGTTGGGAGATAAAATAGGGGGCCTATACTATACATCCTGCTGCCTTAGGAGACTGCACGTTACATCATAGCAGCACCACCAAATGGAGGTGGAAAGCCCTTGTATAGGTTGGGCGCTAGCTAGCGCCTTCCTTATACTAATAGAAAATGTTAGGCCTTCCCCTTATTTATTAGTATTAGTAAAGTTGCTCGAGGACTTCTACTGGGAATGAAAATTCCCTATTATAGGATCCCTAGTAAAGCCAATTTCATGATGGCCGCTTATCTGAGTAAGAAGACAATGGCTCCTATTATTGGTGAGTGATCTCCTCTACACGTTATCTTTGGGCGTTTTACTCTCTTTCAAAGAGATGACTATTCAAACCTCAGAGTATTCGGATGCACGTGCTTTGTGAAAATTCCATCTCCTGCACAAGACAATCTGAGCCCTACATCTCACTCTATGTGTTTTCTTGAGTGAGGTCGGGGTACCCCTCTCTCAAAAGGGCTACAAGTGTTAATGATCCTTCTACACGACGATTCCACCTTTTTTGACATGTCACCTTTTTCGAACTTACTACGGAGCTCGGGGCTTTGAGATTCCCTGTGATAGTGGGCCATTATGTTCCCTTGTCTTCCCTTAGAGGGGAGCGGTGGAACTATTGAGGAGTTTATGTGAGACAGCATCAGAACTCTCCGATTTAATAGAGTCAGCAAGATCCGGGTGACCAGAGTGATCAGCAGCTTGGTCAGGTTAAGGGGAAGTTTCGCAGGTTTGTGAAGACAAATTCTCGTCACTCAGTTTTCAGAGCTGAGCCAACTGATTCAGTGGTCTCCCTCTCTCCCTATACTTCGAACCAAGACTCTTCTTCAAACTTAGGTTTTCTAGCTTCTATTCTCGGGGTACATAGATTCACCCGTCTTCGTTTTCCTATTCATAGTTTCGTATCAACTAAGTCTCTATCTACTTCCCACGAGTCTTTTTTGCAATTTCATCCATCTTTTTGAACCTGATACCTTTGCAGAGGCCATATCTCAACCCTACTGGCAGCTCTATGCAGAAAGAGATCGTAGCACCAGAATGGTTTGCTACTTGGGATTGAGTCTCTCTTTCTCTAGGGAAAGAAGCCATTGGCTACAAGTGGGTCTATAAAGTCAACAAAAATATGATGAAGCAGTTGAGGGTTGAAGGCTAGATTGGTGGCCAAAGGATACACACAAGAGTATTGAGTGGAACCCCTTTCTAACTTTATAGTCAAGAAAGTGGCTGGAGCGCCTCTCTTTCCTTATAGTCAAGAGAATGGCTTTTCGCTCATTTCCTTCCTTACAATCAAGCAAGAGGCTTTCACTCCTCTCATTCCTTATAGTAAAGCGAGTGGCTTGGAGCTCCTTTAGAGATAGAGGAAAGATTTACCCCAGCTTGGCGAATCGCATTCCCGCGCAATGAATTGCAATGACAACCTCCTAATTGTCTTCTTATCATTTTCCGTTGCATGTTTGGGATATGTTTGAATTCAATATATTCCCTGATGTCAATAAACCATGGTTTACCATTGGGTGCCCTTTCAATGGACAAAAGATCACTATTGAACATGCCGGGAGTTAACTCTAAAATTTCTATTAGGTTGCAATACACCGGGCTATTTTTTTGTTCTATCATGATTGGGCGGACTTTCCCTCAGGAATGTTTATCATGGAGGACAGTGTTGCCAATGCATCCGCGAACTTCTTTTTTCTCTGGGTAGTGGAGAGAAACTGATTTTCTTGAATTGCTCAGTGAGCTTTTCAAGATAAGCATGGTATGTCAAAAGTTTTTCGTATTTGCTTTTTCATTTCTTTGGAGTTTGGCAGATGATAAGCGTCGAATTCCTAAATACTTTGATTTCTTATATTCCCCGAGTCAAGGGAGTCTTTAATTCATGGATACATGCTTCATCTTCCTTTTTGGTTATATACGTGATGTCGAATTCAGACAGAAGCAGTAACCATCTTGCGGTCCTTCCCGTTACGTTAAGGCGGGTTTCTCGAACAAATACTTTTTTTGTAGGTCCATGGAAGCTATTAAATGTACTGGGTAAGACAGCATGTAATGCCTCAATTTCCTCCTTACCCAAACCAAAGCCAAGCAGGTTTTCTCCAAATTGGTATACCTGGTCTTGTAGTCAGTCATTTTCTTACGTTGGTAGTATATGGCCCTTTACTTCCACTTCATCGTATTAAGACAACATAGACCCCATAGTGGTTTCAGTGACTGATAGGTATAGTAATAAAGGGTTCCTGGCGTTGTAGGCACTAGAGTGGAGGTATTCCTTTATTTTGTCAAAAGCTTTCTGGCGGGCTTCATCCCATTTTCCTGCGAAATTTGGATTTCAAAATTTGTGTATCGGCTCGCAAGTGGTTATACAAGAGAAAGTCAAAGTCTGATGGGACTATTGATCGCTACAAGGCTCGCGTGGTAGCCAAAGGCTACAACCAGCAATAGGGTATAGAATATGATGAGACATTCAGTCCAGTTATCAAGATGGCATCAAGGGCGATTAGGTGTGACTTACTTGATAAGGGAAAGAGAAGACGTCCCTCAAAGCCCCATTAACGCAAAACAAGTCGATTCCTCAGTTTTTTAAATTACCAGAAGCTCTTAGCTACTCAGCTATACTATAGGCTCTAAAGGCATTACTTGACTGAAAGAGTGCTTATATTATGGGGGCTTCCCTTTCCAACATCTGACTTATATACAGGTCAACATTGACTTAAGAAGCACGAAAAAAAAGGAGCTCAATCGATTGAAAGGAGAGGGATGAGAGTAGTCTTTTTCCAATAGGCTAGCTGTCTATTGCATGAGTTCTGACCTAAAAGGACACCAGCAAGCTGCTACTGAATGTGAACAAAGTCAAGGAGATGGAATCAACTCAATAGAATTAGGTTTTTTTTATGACTGCTGAAGTGACCGAATGAAATGTTGGATTGATTCAATACCGAATCCCAGATGGAGACGACTAATGGTAGGGGCTGCATTTTTCGAAAAGAAAGATAGTGGCAAAAGGATGTTAATCAAGAACCGACTAATGGTAGGGGATCCATAGACGTCTCATGCCGACCCCGTCTGCAGTTGCTACTACACTGTTACATCCGAATAAAGTGACCCGTACTAGTGGAATAATTGCAATGCGACTATACCGCCTGCTGATAAAGGGAAGATAGTATACCAAGCTTGTCCCAGCAATCAAGTTTGGTCCTCCGGATAGTAACCCGGCCGGTATACACCCCACAGAGGAAATTGGGCTGTGAGATGAGTAACTATATTCAACAATCATTTGCCAACATCGTTCCTAAGCCCTACTAAGTAAAGGGGGATATGTTCAGTCCCAAGCATCTTCGTCAATACTCCATCTGCCCCCCGCCGGGGGGTTAAAGGGGAGGATGTCAAAACCTTACCCATAAAAAAAGTACATAGATCTGCTCACAAAGAGCTACAAGACAGCCAAAAACATTACTGCTAAGAAAATGAAAGTGAACAAAGCCAAACCAATATGATATTCAATAAGCCCACTTTTTTTAGAGAAAAAACCTGAATTTGTTGAGGAAGATCAGCTGTAGAGGAAAACCTATAGTCAAACTGAGAATCACAGCCGAAGTTTGCTAAAGAGTCTGCCACTTTTTTATTTTCTCTAAATGTATAGACGATTTAGAAATGGCCAGCCGAGAATTTGGATGAAATGAAGCTCCACCATGAGTCTAGGTATGGGTAATTTTAGGGGCTTTTTTATTTTCATTGAATCAATCAGCAATTATTTTGGAGTCAATTGCGAGTTTACGAGCTTGATGAATGTAGAGCGCATCCAGTAGAATAGAATCAGTAAACGCCCAAGATGATCTGATGTCAAGAAGCTGAGAACAGTCTTTCAGCCAATCAGTAATTTGTTGAATAATAGCAGCCGGTTGAGATATTGGGTTTTCTAATTTACTGATATTGCCTTCCTTCCAGAGTTCCCAAACTGAAAAAATAGTAAGCATAGACGTGACGTAGCCAACTTGGGATTTCCTGCGAGATCTGTTAAACCGCCGGGACTGAATGGAATCCGTTTGGAAGGATCAACTATTGAAAAGGCGATCAAAATGGTTCCAAACCTCCATAGCAAGATCACTTTTGATGAAGAGGTGATCAATACTTTATTTATCATACTCCATACAGCACAAGCATTTGCTTGCTAATCTTATACCTTTCGTCTGAATTTATTCCCTTAACTGATTTTGAAATCCCCGCATACAAAGTCAAATAAGAGCTTCCACGCAAAAATGCTAATTATTGTATGAATGGCTTTATCCTAGACAAATTGAGTCCAAGCTTGAATGCCCGTTCGATATCTTATCGATTCCCAACAAGCTTTGAGAATAAATGACACACTACGATTCTTTTTCCATATCCCCCTGTCCTCCTGATGAGATGTGAATATGCCACTATTCCTGATATCATAAACCACTCTGTGAGGCAAAAATGTTTTGATATCATTGAAAAAGCAGTTTCCATGTGTGTCAAGCACATCTATGATTTTGGAGAAATAACTAGTAAAGGAGTTGGCCTGGTCAATAAAAGGGAGTCATACTTTGGACTACTTTTTTCAAAAGAAACTATATGAAAGCCCCTTTGGTTTGCTGCTTCCAAACCTGGTTGTCAGGACTTGGAGTGAAATCAGTTCTATTTTCAGGCAACCCCACCAATACTTAAGGGCTCAAAATGGTGGATTGGAAATGGATCTAGCACTGATTTTTGGTTCCACCCCTGGCTCTCTGATATTCTTCTCATAGAAAGTACCCCCCCTCTTATTGACCAGGTAAACTTCATACGAAAAGCTTTTGAAAGCTTTTGAAAGCTCTTGAAAATGTCTTGTAGTAGGAGGACCCAAAGCCCCTTCCTGAATAGGTAGGCACATAGTATCATAAAATAGCCAGTGAAGCTTTCTTTTGTCTTCATCACCGCCTCACCAAAAGTTAGCTAACCTTTTTTCCAACTGGTCAAGAACTCCCTTTGAAACTGGAATCCCTACAAGAAGGTATATAGGTATCGAGAAAAGAGCATGTTTGCAAAAGAAGCCGCCCTCCACTGGATAACAATGCTTTCATCTCCTACCACTTCATTTTTTCCTCTATCCAGAAGATAAGCCATTTTTTTTCCGATTTAAATAGAGGTAGTCCTAGATCAAAATATTAGGAATCAAAGCAAGGAAAGTAGCATTGATGGAATAGGGGATCGCAACTTCATCGAAGAAATAAGGTGACCATCTGGAAATTTTTGAAATCCCAACAATATTTTCTATATTAAAAGACTCTGGAAAGCCATCAGGCAGGGATACCTTTTTTTGGGTTAGTGCGCGCCGACATGCTCAAAATTCCCTTTTGAACTTCTTCCATATTAGGAGGGCTCGTAAGCATCTTATTATCTTCCTCTGTGACTAAAGAGGGGATGGTCTCAAGGATCTCATCTTCAAGCCCCGAACCTTGAGAAGAAAGTAATGTATGAAAGAAATTGAGAGCTTCCTGCCATATAGAGACAAGTTCTGAATTTGGTTCAAGGGGCTTATTCTCTATCTTTCTTCGTAAAGCAGAAGTTTTTCAAGGTTACTCTTGGCCGAATCTAACTCCATTTTCTGGTGGAAGCAAAACGTCTTTTATATAGAAGCGGGCAGTCCCCATTCAAAAAGATTCTATCTAGTCTGGCCCAGATACAATGTTGACCGGTTTGATTATTGCTCCAAGTCAATTTGCTGTCATTAAAATCCCAATCAAATAATCCAAACGATAAAATCATATCTTCAAAGCTCATCACTTCAATAAAGGCATTGAAGTCAGGGGGCCGACCCCTAAGTTTTTTCTAATGGATCCACAATTACATTAAAGTTTCCCCTACTAGCCAAGGGAAGTTAATGTAAGTCGATAGGTCCTTCAATCATCAAGTACACTATCGACTTCCCACACTTATCATGACAATATTACCGATCTTTGGCGCTTATGGGGGGCCCTATCATACACATGCACCACCAGAGTCTTCATAAGAACTTTGGGGTGAGGGCCAAGGTGAACCCGGATTAACGATGAGAAGCGGTCAAATCAGTAGCAAAGGCACCAGGACGGACGGTTGGTTGAACCGGGCTATAGCTTCGCGATCGATAGCTCAGTGAGGTACGCCACCCGCCCTACTTCTAATGATAGATAGAAAAGGTGGGAGAGGGGCTCAGGGACGGCAAATGTACAAAAACAAAAAGTACATGACATACATACGTTAAATGGTAGGCCCATTGCGAACAATCATTAAAGCGGTCTCCAATCTCGCTCGGCTCGGGGTGATCACTTGAACAGGGCGGGATTGATCGATCTACATCAAAAATTTTGGCTTCCCTTCCCAGGAGCGCATCTACAAAATAAAGAGAGCACGCACCACACTCCTACTATACCAGGGCCTTTAGCTTTCAATGAGAAGAAGAGATTACTTCCAGCTAGCTTTTTTCCCTAATCCTAACCAATGAATGATAGGCCGGCTTAGGATAATTGAAAACTGATTCACTTTCAAGAATCGAGAGGCGTGTCAGGCTGGGCACGCCCTCAACTTCTTAAGTTTGGGAATTGTGCGGACCAATGCTACTAAGCTTCGAAATCTAATGGAATCTTCGTACAGTCGATCATTACGAGTGTTACGATTCATTCGATTGGCAGGTCCAATCGATTCATAGCCTCTCGAGCACAACCATATTCATGCAAGGATTGGTGATTGAGGATCCATACAGAGTTTTATGAAATATCTTAGAGATCAAGGAACATATGCTTTCTTCAGGAAATATGAATACTTTTTGGTAGGGACAAGCCATTTTTTGGCGTTGAATCGGGTCAGGAAGAACAAGTTGTTCCTTCTCCGGGGAAAAGATTCATCTTCCAATTTTACCTTCCTTCCAATATTTTGGATTTGAGCTTCCCTCATTCCTTTTATTGAGCATAATGATGCGAATTGAGCTTGTTGTATTTAGTATATAACGTCAAGCAGTTCCGCTTTCCCCTACCGATGATGTGTCGATAAGTGCATTGTTGAAACTGGGTTGGAACTTAAGACCATAAGCTCTAGATTTTGGGGTTTCCGCTATAACCGAACACAAGGGAAAAATCATTTTTTTGACCGGAAAAGATTGTTTTATCAGGTAATGGATACACTATAAGCATTCCTTTGGTTATGTATTAGGTATAAGCCTTCCAACAAATAGAAAGACTTGTATGCATTAGGTTCATAGGGGTAAATACATTCAAAAGGGAGAAATTTTAGAGGCTCATATTTCAAATAAAGATCGCCGCGTGGAAAACTCATTTTTTTTGGGGGTTGTCCCCACTGGTTTGCGAAAGCAATGGGAGACTTGCTCCATAGAACCCCCCCCCCCCCCCCAGAGACTTTCGTCCCTAGTATTCTCTATGGGGAAAGGCGCTCAGGTGCGCTTAAAGTCTTATTGCCTATATCTTATCTTAAGACGAGGTCGCCACCCCGCCTGCTTTAGTCTCAAATAGGGCGCAAATTGAGGTGAACAGACTGGACCGAACCTCCCTACGTCAAGAGCTTTTGGATCTTCACAAGAGAGCACTAGGTCGTAACACCGGAAGACTGCGCCGTTATTAGTTATTAAACAAATGATATAATTTATTTGTATGGTTGGCACAACCTACGGGCTAAGTAGCGCCTCAATGGGAGTCTTGTTTTCCTCCGCGATAGTGTAATACCAAGACCAGTAAGAGAGAATGGACTTCATCCATTCGGATAAAACCCATGCCCCCCGCCACCAGTCGTACTCTGACCAGGCTTCGAAAATCTTCGAGATCACCGAGTTTCTTGGGAATCGAGAGGTCAAGAGCCTAATCAGGTCCCCTCACCATACCTTGTTGATAAGAGGTTAAGTGTTTAACAATGGTTTCGCTTAACCAGATCCAAAAGGGGAGAGGACACACACCGTTCAGTGAGTGAAAGATGAGGAAATGCCGATTCCAGTGTCTCCTAAGAGGCGCCGTGCGTCGAGTATACACCCGGTACCCATCTTCCCGTAAATGATACGACAATGAAAGATCCTTAGACATAATAGCCCTCATTATAGGAACAAGGGATATGGAACTAACTAAGGATCTTAACATGTGACAAGAGACAGGAAAAAAGTCCTTCATCGCGTTCGAAGAACTGCTTAGCAAACTCCAAAGCACGAACTGACGATACTAACGATTTCTCTAACAAAAATGGAACATTCAGTGGCAAAATTAGCTCGCGATACCGCTCAGCCACCCACTCATCTCCGATGACGATATCATCGCCGAAGATAGCGTAGCGTGTAAAAGGAACTCCTAGATATACTTGGGATGCTACGAACCAAATCACCAAATGGTGAGTTAATGCGAAAGCAGGCCAAGCTTCGTAAAGCCCAACGGGGCTCCTATTACAAAATGAACTCTACCTCGAGGGTGGATGTAATTCAGCTCGAATGAAGTGAGAGGAAGCCGACGACGATAATTTTGAATCGTCAGAAAAGAGTAGTAGGCATACTTTAACAATAGTCTTGTCCACAAGTAAATCAATGTTCGGCAGCGGAAAATCATCTTTGGGAACATGCTTTATTGAGATTTCCAAAATACATACATACACGAACACGTCCATCCCTCTTGGACATGGGGACGATGTTTGAAATCCAATTAGAATAATCTACTGCCTTATTGAAATTAGTATAATAGTAACAAGACAGCCGAAGAGAGGATGACGTAGACAAGAATCAACCTCTTTCCGATAAGGTTTTGATGTATCGCAGAATCCGAAAAGCAGCTTCTAAGTGAGATGATCTCGGGTTGTCCATATGAAAATCGGCTGATCACTCCCTCTTGTGTTGTAAGTGTAAGCAATGTCATCCACGCAGAAGAAGGACAATACCTGATGTCGACCTCCAACTAAACATTGAATGATCCGATTTACTTATTTGAAAACTGGCTCCTTCCTCTACTCCTATTTCAGCTCTTATACATAATGTTGTCACCTTTCAAACACAGATCTTGGTGCCTGCTTTAGCTTGCCAGAGGCCATAACATAAATCGCTTTCTTGAGCTTGCATACCAAGTTAGGATTCCTAGGAGAAGAGAAGCCTGGAGTTGGAGGAGGCTGAATAGAAACTTATTCTTGCCCCCTTCCCTTATGTTGTTGAAAGGCATTTTATTATTCACGTCAAATTGAAATAAGGCCACCTTTTGATTGCAGCCAAGGAAAGAATGCCACGAATGTTGTTTAGCAACCTGAAGCAAATGTTTTCCCTATCTCTAAAGGGGCGTTCAGCCACTTGACTCGTTGGAAAGGGGTTCGACTCAATATTCTTGAAGGAATCCTTTAGCTACTAATCTAGCCTTGTATCTATCTACCGAGCCATCTGCTTTATGCTTGATCTTGTAAATCCACTTGCAGCCAATGGCTTCTTTCCCTGCAGGCAATGACACTAAGTCTTATTATTTTTTTCCTGGGCATTGATTTCTTCCTGTATAGCATCTCTCCAGCAAGAATGATTGGAGGCTTCAGCAAATGATTCAGGTTTATGAAAAGATTGAACTGAGATGAGGTAAGCCCGATCTTTTAGGGAAAATGATTCATAAGCCTTCAACAGGATCCAGGAATCCTCTGAGGTCAGCTGAACAGGTTGACAGTCGGCAGAAAATGCTGAGCAAAGTTGTTGGCCTGAAGAGTGAGGCTAATCCATAACATCAACTGCAGAAGAATGAGGTTCGAGTTGATGAACATGAGAAGGCTGCAATACATCTCCATCATCATTCTCCCTCGAGGCTGATTAATTAGGTTAAGGAAAATAGGAGGCGACCTTATTAAAGAGAGCATTAAGGATACATCGACTCTTTTGGATTTCACGTCATATTATATATATACCCGGATTGAGCATATCCAAGAAAGACACAAGTGGTTGCCTTAGGGACAATTTTGCTCTTAACTGCGCAGGAATATGAACAAAACACATGCATCCAAATACTAGCAAATGCCTATTATAGTACTGCCCCAATAAGAAGTTCGTGAGGTGCCGCTGTAGCTTGGATTATCGTAGAATAAGAGGAACCGTCATAGGAAATGACTTAACAACAAAGACAGATGCCGTCGTTGCGAGGCGAGGGAGCAACTTGTCTGGTCTTGCGGTGCACTCATTCCCGTTACGAGAATGAAATGACGCCCCATCTTGACTCGAGACCAAGACTCCTTACAACTCACACCAATAGCGGCACTGAGCGGCCGGAGATTGATTAAAAAGGCAGGCCCAACCGACCCTCTCCCCCCTAACCGCCTATCTACTCGTGTACGTAGCTCGATCGGAGGTCAAGACTGTGGTTCGGCGGAAAAACAGAAGTCGTCCGTATCAAGTGGTACGTGAATTGCTCAGTAGTGTTTCGCCACTACCCTAGCTGGCGGAAATAGCTTAATTGTAGAGCATAGCCTTGCCAAGGCTAAGGTTGAGGGTTCAAGTCCCTCCTTCCGCTCCTGGCTTCGTCGTTTAGTGGTAACAAGTGGAGTGCATAAGCCACTTTAGAGATAGGGGCGAGCAGCAAGCAGCCCCTTGTATAGGGCTCCAAACCTATCTGACTAAAATAGGAAAGGGGCGTTCAGCCACTTGACTCGTTGGAGAGGGGCAAGCCAAAACTGACTCTTAAGAAGTTGTTGGCTTTTCATCAGCCGTTATGCGCTAGCGCGCTAGCCTTTTTCCAACCTAGTAAAGGGGCTGCTAGTTGTAGCGCGCAGTGTACTAGTGAATAGGAAAAGCGAATTGAGATTACTAATGACGGATGGAGGTTGAGGGTAGAACATGTTCGGTGCCTCGCCCTTGTCTCCTTCGCCGTAGACTGAAAATGATGGGAATCCTATCGATAAAGAAGAGGAATAAGCATCGCCTCTCAATCCAATACATCTTTCCTGGCCTCCCCAACACACTCTTGATACGAAAGAAACCTCCCTCCATAGAGAAGAGATCAAAAGTCTGGGTCCGCTCGATCACCCTCCCTCTCCCTGTAGGTCGAGAGAGATGAATCCGCACCATATTTTTTCGAATCAAAAGCCCCAAGTAGAGATGGAATTATAGAACCTAAACAACTCAGTTGAGAGCTCCGTGACTGGTTCAAGGGAAGGTCAACCAATGATTGATAGGTCATTCCCTCCCTATCCGTCTCTTGATCCCTTATTCCACTAATCCATTGTTACTGATTCATTCAAGGCATAGACTCTCCATTTCTTTGTCTTATTAGCGCAGGTGTTCATCAACGATGAAAGCCGCTGTACTTCAGACTCTAGTGGAGAAAGAGGGTTAGGCCCCCGGAGGGCTTTCATGAACTGGGTAAGACGGGTGAAATATAAAACTATGGTAGGGGCAAATCGAAGGCCCATCGGGATTGGGCATGGACGAGCCTCAACTGGGCCAGCATTGATAAAAAAAGAAAAACTTCCCCCATCGCATCATTAACCGGTGTAGGATTCAAGATCAGGTCCAGGATTCGAGTCAAATCGACCTTCCCTCTCATCTCAGGGTGAGGCAAGGAATTGTTTCAAATGTTCATTGTTCAATATCTCGGCTGCTCAAGAAGTTTAACTAGTTGCTCCTCCGACCTAGAGTGGATTCTAGGGGAAGGGCAGAGCCTCACCTTGCAGTAGAAAGGTGTTCGTTATTGGGACGGGTTCAAACTGGACTGAAGGGAGGAGGAAAAAAAGAGACCTCTCTTCCTGGTCCTATCGAACCAGATACGAAATACCTGGGGATTCATCACTGTCTAGGGCTTTCAAATCAAAGCATGGGCATCTGCTATTAAGAGGGAGCAGTAGATCGTCGATTGAAGAGCCAGGTCAGTCAACTTCTATTGGGACTTCTATTGATTATTAATTCGACTGACGGGACTCCTAGCAGCAAACTAGTATAAAAAAGGGGCCTCCATAGAGAGGCAGGAGATGCAGGAGCCGCCAGCCGGATCGACCAACAAATGATAGGCCAGAGAGATGGGCTCATTCGACTAATCAGTGATCCATGGGCTTACCTAACACAGATGTCCCTGAAATAGGGGATTGGTTGATCGGAAAGCTTAGGCAGGAGTAGGACATTCCAAACAAATCTTTCTGATCCGCTAGCTGGTGGTCCTTTCCAATTTATAGTCAAGCAAGTTCAAATGTCTTTCCACTCCTCTCTTTTCTTATAGTCAAGAGAGTGGCTTTTTGCTCATTTTCTTCCTTACAATCAAGTAAGCGACTTTCACTCCTCTCCTTATAATCGAGTGGCTGAATGCCCTTCTCAAATCCCATTTTTTCATCTACAGGTAGGGTGAATTCTAAGGTTTCTTATTCCGGTTATAAAGCGGAAGAAGAGGGAGAATGAGCACAGCCCCACTAGCAGCCCGCGTTTCCGACCCGAAAGGAATGGAAAATGAAAGAAGAATCTGTGTGCACTATCTATGGAGTGGAGTGACTATCCTTAATCTCCTCTTCCCTATCTCCCCATTTTTTTCCTTCGGCTATTACCGGCTGGCAAGGCTTGGCCCAACATTGGATTTGTTTGAAAACTACCAAGGTGGCACTTATTCAATCAAATCTTTTATGCCTATGCCAGCCCAAACTAATTGACTTTTTTGTAAAGGAAGGAATGCAGGGAAGAAGTCTTTCCTTTCCACTGGTTCTTGAAAGCTATCAATCCCTGCTTCTCCTTCTCACATCGGTTCTGCATCAGATGATGAGCCCATGCAAAAAAAAATTCTTTTATTGGTGCCCGGCTATTAGATTGAGTCGAAAGCCTACCAACGCATAAAGGTTCCGATTCGAGCGAGAGCAAAAATGGGTGAGGCGAGAAGATCTTGATCGAAAGCTCCACTGTTATGAATAGTGAGAAACAATGAAATTTGATCAAATCGATCGACAATCTCATCATCTATTAGGTAGGCCAACCGACCGACCGAGTTGGGCTGGGCGTCCATGTCACAGAACCTTTCTCTAGCCAAGAATCCCATTATTGATCGAATCGGGGTGGATCCAATTCATTGGCAAATGCAAAATCTATCGTTTAACACTCAGAAAAAAAACCTAGAAAAGAGGAAGAGTCACTATAGGTAAGCAAACAAGAAGGATAGGTGCAAAAAGGCGAGGCAAGGGGCGTTCCAGCCACTTGACTCATTGGAAAGGGGCTCTCCATCTCTAGGAAAATTGTGTACATGATCTGGTAATCTAAGCCTTGCTTCTTCTCGTATTAGCCTGTGCTTTATTACAGGTAGTCATTCCCTTGTTCCTTTAGTCTTTTCAAGGGTACTTTTTTCTTAAGTCGCGGTCATGTCTTGCCCCCCCAGTATAGTGACCGCTTCCATATTTCCCCCGAATTTCATCAGTTCCAGGCTCAAGTGCGTGTTCATCCATCTTCATTCCAAACAAAGGAGAACATCCCCATTGAGTGACTCTAACTGCTATGGTTTATAGTCAATAGTTCTAAATCAACCCTTTCTTTTTTGAATTCTTAATGTTTATTAATTAATTCATTATTATATTATGTCTTTCTTTCTGAAGGGCTTGCTGTTTATTACACCAAAGGCTTTCAGTGAACTATTGAAGCTATCGAGAGAGTACCAAATGCTGACGGTGACGAAGGTTACCGACTTTCAGTGGACGCGAAGACAACGAGTTCAGTTGAACAGAGTAATGAGTCTAAGGTTACAGAAGCCTTTGCCAACTTTGATAGGCATAGCATTGCAAGCAAATAGAGCAGAGAGCTTACCCTCTCTTTCTATTAGAGTCGCGAGCTTGTTGTAGTCGGTCCTAAGGGGAGAACCTTGCTACTTACTTGCTATATCCCCGCGTCCTTGCACGGCTCGGCTCGTTCTTCGAGCCGTGCTTCTCCCTTCCCCCTCTCTCTGTTCCTACTGTCCAAAATAGGCCTATGGAGTATAGCCTAGTGGTAAGGCATCGATTTTTTGTACCGGCATGCAAATGTTCGAATCCTTTTACTCCAGATTGTGAACACCCAATCGGATCTGTCAAGAACGAGCTGAAGACTATAAGGGAAGCAGCTGATTGCAGTCCTTGAGCCCGCAATCCAAAAGTTTGACTTGAACCTACCTTTGCTAAGAGAAGAGAAAGAAGGGAAAGACAGTTGGCAGAAAGAAATCCTTCCAACCGCGGAATTTAACACAAGACTGACTTCGGCCAGGTTCTTTTATCAATTTCTTGGCCCTTGCTTAACTCCTTGTTCCGTAAACCGATCGTTGGTAGATCTGATTGGATCCCGGACACGCGAGAGCCCAGCCCGAGAGGAATGCATGGTTCCCTGGCGCTTCATGGGACGGATGTTCGCAGTCCTCCTCCATCTAATCTAACTCTACCTCATTCTCCCAGGACTGCCGGCACAATAAGAGAATGAGGGATCTAATCTGCTTGCTTGTGCAGGCGAGGACCGCTCGGCTAGGGCGCGCCAGAGGAGCGGAAAGCCACTTGACTCGTTGGAAAGGGGCTGCTCAGTGAGAAGAAGCGTCAAATGATTTGGACAGTTGTCGTGCCGGCGGAGCAGGGAGACTACAGGGAAGGTTAGGGCAATGAGGAGCTAGACGAGTATCTGCAGACCCTCTACCCCATCGACTATATCTATCGTTGAACCAACTGAACATCCACTTGAAATGGCATAATCATCAGAACCGACTGCAGCTTCATTGACTGATTGAACTGGTGCCTATACCTTTCTAGGCTCCTAGTGCTGCATGTAGTCGTGGGAGGTGGGGGCTCTACCAAAAAGCATGCAATGACACAATCAACAGGTGAGCCCTTACCCGCACTCCGAGCAGGTGGGTATCGACAGACACAATGACTTAATCAACCAGATCCACTGAAGCTATTTCCTCTAGACAGAATGAGGCTCCCGTTGAGAGATCTATTAGTGATTGGGCCACCCCTCCTGGAAAAGAAAGAAAGGCAGGTTCAGGCGATTGATCAAAAAAAGATTTCCTTTCTTTTATTTATGACGGAGCAATTGAATGAAGCGGTGTGGGGCCTATAAGATTATGAATAAGCTATTCATTCTTCGTTCTTTTGAATAAAAAAACCTTCGGAATGATGGTAGTAGAGTAGTCGATCTGATCTCGCGCGTGAGCGGATAGAAATGCCTATAGATGAGGTAGGTGAGGGTAGCTTGCCGGCGGCGTGTATAGTAGTCTTTTGTTTGATGATAACGGGAAGGGCAATTGACTGAAGCCTTTTTCGGCCTATTGGCTATTGGGTGGGGGCAACTGGAGGAAGACAGCACGGGGCAAAGCAAAGGGCAGAGCTTCAAGTGACTTTTTAGGGCTATCAAAGAGCAAATAAAAAAGTCACTCGAAGCTCCTCTCCTTCAACTTCAGGTTCGGGGAGCTCCGGTAGGGGGACTTTAGTCTCAGCAGAACCTTCCCTTTTCTTCTCTATCATTTCCCTCATCTCTCGAGCCTCAACCGAATTTGCTCTATTTTGCTCAGTTGGGGAGTGTAGGTACCCTCGAGCGGTGTATGGGCTGTGATATTTGTGGTAGCGGGGGTAGAACTCAGAAGGCTGGCCAATGTTGTGTCCTTCCGAGAAGACGAAGTCGGCTCATTGACCGAGGGCTTGCGTGGAGGTGGCATTGCGACCATGGGCTTGGATGTCACTTCCATATTTCTCTGCTTTTTTTAGGCCCGAGTGAAGGCATATATGTCAAACGGATTCACAACAAACAAAGGCGATTGAAAAACATAAAAAAAAGGGGCTTACTCGTGACGATGTCGGGCAGGGTGTCATAGAAAGATGTTTGGGGTAGTGGTTCTAAGTTCGAAGGCTTTTGTGTTAATCGAGTGAGGATGTGAATAAGTAGAAAAGGAAATAATTAGGCATTGAACTTAGCTTTTCTGGATGGAAGGGGTGACCGGGATAAGTGATATGCGAAAAGCGATATGCTTTACACGTCCGTTTCCAGGATGTCACGCCCATGCGTCTCCTGACTGTAATGGTTGGGCTTGGCTCTGCTCGCCGGTTGTACTGTGTGAGCTTCCAGATGCCTCCAAGCAAGCGAAGGTTTTCGGGGTAATCACCGCGCTTCCTTCCCATGCTCTGTGCCAACAGTGGTACCCCGAAACAAAGGGGCCAGTCTTCATCATGCCGGGGTATCCCGATCTGGATGCCGCGAAAATTTAAGGAAGCCTTTTTCTTAATAGACTTTCTGCGACCGGTAAGAAAGCGGACGATTTTAGGGCTTAAAGGAACACCTTTCTCTTTCATATTGAATTCTCAGAGGTGCAGCCCACTTGGTGTCGGATCAGCTCGATAGGTCACTCAATAGTCTTTAGCGGAGTATCCCCTGTTTTAGTGAACCTTGGGAGTTGTCGACGGCTCGACGATCTTTATTCCAAAGGTTTACCGAGGTGAAGCTTTTGACAAGTATTCTTTTATTTATAGGTTTCTCTACTTCAGGCTCTTCCGAGGGCCTTTGTTTGAGGTGAGGTTCTATAGTTTGATGGTTACTTATGTTCTCCTCTCCCCTTCCCCGGTAGCTAGGAAAGATTTCGAAATATATTTCCTTCATTCCGTTCAGGGGCACTCTAAAGGCTTTGCAACCTTCAGAGCTGGTTGACAGCCGTCTAGTCAGTCCCTCTCGCTCTTTGATAGACATCTTTCAGTTCTCGGTCTCATCCGACGAACTACTTTAGGTCTTTATTCTGTGTCCTATCCTTCCTTATGAATTCCCGCTTTCTGAAAGAGTAGCGGCCTGTGTCTCCGGCTCTCGGAGAACTTTACCTATAGCTAACCTATAGAGCTTTACTTTAAGATAGCTCGGGCAGGAACTCTTCTTCGAAAATAGAAGTTGCTTGCCTTACCACACCAACCACCAACGCGCTGGAAGTTCTAGCAATGGACAGCTAGGCAAAGGAATATTATATAGCAATTTCATATTCATTAGATAAGAGATTGTGGATCTGTTCTTAGTGAGGACAACCGGATTGGGACGATCAGGTTGGTTGAAGGCAGCAGCACACCAATAGGTGGATTGCCATTCTTGTACTCTTTGGGTAAAGGGCAGGAGCGACCCATAATCATTGACGAAGAGGAAAGCTTGGAAAGGGATCAAACATATTGAGGAGGATCTTTCACAAAGGCCAATAACCGATAGCGGATGTCACTAGCCAACACTTTTTTATATACTTGAAAGCTGATGGGAGTACGACTTTCTTCAAGGAAGTATCCCATATGATATTCTATTAGTAAAGAGCCATTGATCCTAGATAAGTAAGCAGATATGCCTATGGCTGGAAAGATAGCGAGCGCTATTCTCAACTTAGTCTCACAGAGGCCAGCTCATTGTCATCCTAAAACACGATGTTAGCGGGGTTGGGCTCCCCCTGCAGAAATACAACAAACATAGGACAGCCGGGAACGATTACCCTTCTCAAGCATGAGGCCTAAGTTGGACTTTCTCTTTCTGCTACTTGCCACTCCGAAGTTTAGGATTGAGTTTCGAACTGATTGGATTTTTCGAATGGTAATGAAGCGTCCCATTCTGTTTATTTGGCCGAATCCGACTCTAGGCCTGCCCTTTTGCTAGCTTTTTCATTATTCTGATTCAACTACTGCTTATGCTTGAAATATCTAAACACCTAAAATCCACTCTCAATAGATGCTGCCCCTTAAACAGAAAGGGTGGTAGGTAGAACTAAGGGAATAATCTTGTTTGGTTCGGTAATGGAATCAATAGCTTTCCCGAACAGGGATATAGGATGAAGCCAATAGCCTACAGGCTTGCCAGCGGACTTGCTTGACCTATTGAAAAGCCAATATAGACTTCTGGCAAATGGTTGGCTAGTTAAAGGTCAGCTTCGGTTCTAGGCAACGATTCGCCAGTAGCAGTTCCTATCCCAGTTCCCATTCAACATTCATTCAAAGTATTCTCCCCTTGCCATGCTTCAACCAGCTGCTTTGCGGACTACTCTTGCTCTTACTGCTCTTTCCTATGCTTCCTACTTCTGACTACTTGCCTTTCCCTCACCGTCATTGCCTTCCCGCTTGATATCTCATTTTCCTTATCTCGTGCAATTAAAAAGAACGAGACTGGAAAACCCAAATTGAGCCCAACGGGGGAATGCTTACCGATACCGAAGCCGTTCCGCTCATCCCTCTTTCCTTTCGAGGTGGGACTTCGCTTCACTCTCCTTGAAGAAATCAAGTTTGCGGTTACGTAGATGATAACCGGCTTATACAAAGGTTTGTTTGTTGGAATCTTCTTCTGTCAAAATCTTTTGGGAGGCCTTGGTGGTCTCATATTATTTTGAATAATTTAGAAAGCTATTCCTACAAGGAAAGGCCTCCTTTCTTTCATCTAAAAGCTGGCTGGTCTTTTTTCATATTCAAAAAAGGATGGCGCCGCTTTAAAGCAAGTCGCCTAGGTTCTTAAGAAAGATTTTTGGTTTTTTTTGTAAAGCGGAATTCTCCTTTGACTCGATCTTTAATTGAAGTATAGCATTATGAAAACTCTTTCAGAAATTCCATAAATAAGCTTCTCAAGGATTTTGAGAAAACCCGACATAAGACTCGACTTTGATTTTTGCTTTTTCGATTTCTTTTCTCATTTTTTTATTAGTTTACATGAGTAAACCATCCATGTCTTTCTTGTTCCACTAGCTAGGAGATAATTGGCTAATTTCCCTTTCGTTATTACTTATTTCTTTATGTCAAAGATGAAACATCATTTTTTTCATTCTTTTCTTATTAAGAAGTCATAAGTAGTGGTGAATCTGTGTAGTTGTCAGCTTAAATGGTAGTTGTTTATTGTCACCCGGTAGCTTCTTTTAGTGAATAATATCTCTTGCTTGGAGCTCTTCTTCGTCCTTCGACCTTTTCGAGAATGATGTTTTCTCTTTGGTATAGCCTTTCTAGAATATCCTATTCCCCAGGAAAGCTAACTCAATAGGAATTTTCTCTCTCGCCGATGCTATTGAATCCGTTGTTGTTGGTCTTACCGGTCTAGGTGGTAGGGCAGTAGGAGTAAAGGCAATAGGATCAGTATTAGGGCTTAAAGAGAATGTTGTCAGAGAAGAACTAATAGAATAGATGAATCGGCTGCAAGTCTTTTAGCCATAGACGCTCTTCCTGGAATAACCGGCAATGGTAAACTATCCATTTTCAAAGTCTCCGCCCTTTTGGTGCTATCATCGTATATATAATAGAATAGATCACGCCTCTAACTATAACTTGAAATTTCATAAGAGAAGAATTGGCAAGTCAAGTAGTACACTTGGTTTACCAGGTTCTACCACTGCAGGGCTCAATCATGCTAGTTAGGCTATATGCTTCACACATTAATGTGAGTATGTTTTTCAGGGAAAAGATAAGGCTTACAGAAGCTCGTGCAAAGAATATTTTGTTGAGAAAAGTTCCCCCTTTTTGTTTTGAAATCTTGTATTATGATGTTAGAGAAGGCTGCTTTGACTTTCATCGAGATTGGATTGGTGTTCAGTGACTGGCCATTCTCTTGTTGTTTCTATCAACATAAAGGAAATGTTTCAGTCACCGCCCCACAAAAAAAGCGTATGTGAACAAAAGCAAAAAGTCCGAAGTATGAGAAAGGGGCAAGGGTCTGTCTTGGGTTCAATTCCCAAAGCTCCTATGTGGCGAAAAAGACTAATTCAACGAGACTTATGCTAATAAAGAGAAGATTTTTCCTAATTTGAATTCCTCTGCTATGTTCTCAAAAACCGTTCCTTTTTTCCTTTCATTTTTCGCGATCCTTTTTCCACTATTTTTGCTATAATGATAGAGATAAAGCTCTTTAGATGGTTTTTTCTATTGTATAATTATTTAGTGTTCGAGTTCGAGTTAGAAATACATGAGGATTTCCTGTTCTTACTTGTTTGGATTTTGGTTTTCGTATCATGGATCTTGGTTAGCACTTTATGTCATTTCGACTATAATAAATTGAGAAATTCATGGGTACCTAAGATTGATAAACCTTGGACCATTTCCACGTGTATTGTTTTTTTGTATATCTATTCCGAAGAGTTCGTGCAAATAGCTGAATGCGTTGGCAACCCATCATTAGATCTGGAATTGCGATTAGGACCACCAGGAACGCCGCTAGAAACGGGGGAAGCCTCTCTTACTATTCTAAATGAACTTCCCAGCATAATATATGAACAAGGGATTCAAATTCAAGACTCCAATTTAATCAATGTTGAACTTGAGCTGAACGAAATGGTTTCTCTAATAAATCGACTTTCTAAGGAAGAACTTTATGAGCTAATTAGGGAAGACTCCATTCGAAAGCCACTAAACGAGTTCAACGCAGATTAACAAGCACAATTAAGGGATATTGCTATTAACCACTTTTCATTAAAAAATGAAATCATCGCAAAAATTCTCTTTATCCCAACGATGAATGGGAATTTACAAAAGTCATTCGAGAGAAATTCTTTTGTGGACGTCAAAGGGATCGGGAGTCTTCCTTGGAAGATCTCCAAAGGATGCTTTCCGCTTTAAACAAAGAAGGCAAATCCGCAAGTTGTGCTCAAAGGCTTAAATATAATATTACCAATTGGAATTGGAAAGAATGATATTTCATTACTATTTTCTGCATATTGACTATCGAAGTATGTTCCACTTTGGACTTGGTCATGCAAGGGATCCCCCCAGAAAACATAAGAAAGTCGATTCGCTACTCCATGCGCTCCATTTCTTCCTTCGTCTTCGTCGGCAGGGCCTCTGAACGGAAGGGCCCCCGTTATGTAGTTTTTTTCGCTGAATAAATGAGAGAGAGTGGGAGGGCGGGTCTATTCTCATTGGGCCCAGGTGTTGGTGTATTTTGACATGATTCTCAATACGCTATCTAAACTAGGAAAGTCAGTAAGGAAAGGTGGGACAAAGAAAGCTCTACTTCGGGTAGCTGGGTGCATCAACCTCTTTCTTTCACAGGAGAGAGGACAATACGCTTGTTGGAGCTTGGGCTACTCAACCGATAGGAATAGGGGCTTGTTTCTACAACTGAAAGAGAATCTTCAGCAGGATCAGAAAGAGAATAAGATTGAGGAGCGGGGTAAAACCATTCTCAGAAGGAGCAGGTTTAGCAGATGGGAATGGCATTTTCGGGAATGCAGTCAAGGGTGAAGGAGCAAAAGAAGCTAACTCGAATGAAGAATCTTTCCGAGGAGTAACCCTAAGTAGAAGTTAGAGAAGGAATTGATCATTTCCTGAAAGATATACGACTTAGGACACAAACTAAATGATCGAACTGATGAATCTCAGTCTAGGTGGAGTTTACCAGCACATAGGTAGTCTAAGTTCCTAAAAAAGGGAGTCTCTGACTTCCACTTAGCTATTCTCTGAGCTTGCTTTCCAGTCTATCTTTAAAAGTAGAAAAGGTTTAGCGGTCAGTAAGAAACTCCTCAATCAAGATGAATGAGACCTTTCATGGAAGTCTTAGTTGGACTCTACATCGCTACGCACCTTATGTCGATCTAGATGATAACAAGGACTTTCTTCCTCATGAAGAAGGAGTAGAGACCTGGCTTTTATCTGTCTGTTAAAATGTAATGCTATACCTTTTGTCCTTGAGAATCAGCTGGGTATATCGGGAAAGAGTTTGATGATCTAGTTACATATCACATAAGATGGGTACTCCCGATATTGTCTTGGGAATTCAAAGTATATATAATAGCGTACTGGACTCCATCTACATAAGTAGAAGCATTCAAGAATCACTTGACGGTTCTTATTTCCATTTTTTGACTCTCATTTTGTTAACTGACTTAACCGCAATACTTATCCAAAGACAGGACAAGTTGAAAGAGCTTTGGTAGTTACACTTTCTGTCTCGCGTAAGAAAGAGAGTTTAGAGTGCCATACAAAGAACCTTAGATAAGGGGATTCCTCCCATTGACTGAAGTTTAGAGTCAACCTTCCGCACAAGGCAATCTTCTGATAGAGGGGAACAGGCAGAGCACAACCAATTTTGTGGCACAAGATGCGCTGGTATTTCAAAGGCAGGAATGAGTTCACAACATTTGAATAAGCTACTCGACCGACTAAAGCTAAAAGGAGAAAGGGAGATGACTCTAGTTGTTGAGTACCCTGAGGAAGGTACCAGATCGACTTCTAGTTGTAGCAGATCTTACTTACATCGGTTTTAGCGCTTTCTCTTGATTCTATTTTGGAAAGATCTTTCCTTGCTTTGAGGAATGCCCCGTTTAACCAGAATCATCTCGTTAGCTTTTAGAGTTATCCCGGGATCTTTGGCTTATGCCATGTGCTCCAAACTTGAACTCAACTTCCTTTTTTCACCAACATTCGCTTTTTACTCAAGAAACTGGTGAAAGTCCTTTCCTTTTGCTGCAGCTTTCACAGTCCCACTCCTCCTCAGACGATACTGGGCTGCATTGCCGTACCTTCATACCTTCGCCCCGATGTCCTATCTTAAGGTTCCCCCGAGCTACTTTATTAAAACAGACTTTTGCTCATCGTCTGCGTCTTTAGTCGAAAGATATTTCTTTTATGATTCCTTCTCCCACTTCTTGAAGACTTTCTTTTTCATTCAATAGCGCCTCTCCTTTAAGAGAAGGAGCTTTCTTCACCCCTACGACAGACCCTTCTTCAAGAGTGCCCTTTCTCCAGCCTCCAATCATCTCAGAAGAGAAGACTAAGCTCAAACGAATTGCAGTCCGCCCCCACCCCTCCTTAGTGACTTTGGTCAGGAAAGGGAATAGGGCAATAAATAGAGCTTCGGCTCAGAATTAGACCTTCTGTAGACGGAACTTCAGACTTCTGTATAGGCCTGAAAAAACCTAGACCAAAAGTGCCTAATAGCCTAGCCAGACTCATCGGTAGGGAATCCCATCCTCAGCGAAGCTAGTAAGCAAGCCCAAGTCCATGCAAGAAGGCCTGCTGGATCTATCCAAATTCAAAGCCCATCAAAGACTCTCATACATGATAGGATCTGAGTCCATCCAAATGATATTAAGCAAAATCCTATTCTGGAAAGAATGGCAAAGTAAGGGATTGTTGTCTGCTCAGAGATTTCATATCTCTCCCACGTGTGATTCATCCTAACAACTATCAATTAGGTGAAAAAAGTGCCCCTACACATGAAAAAAAAAAGAAATTAAAAGGGCAAAAGAGACGAAGGCCAAAGCATTGACTAAAGAGGGGGGTAAAGAGATATTCGCCTTTGACTTCTTGTCCGCCTACTGACTGCTACTCGGCTAGATGCTCCTATTTCTTATTCGTATATCGTAGATTAAGATGTTATTAGGTAAGGAAAGTCATTCCTTTCATTCCTTCCTGAAAATAGATCTCCAATAGCTCGCAGATGAGGAATTCTTCCGCTACGACCCTTAGGCGAGCTAATCAGTCTTGCTTTGCCAAAAAATCCCTCTTTACTCTTCTATTTATTTACTTTTGGGGTAAGAAGCATCCAATTCTATGTCTTAAGCATGATTAAGGTTAAGGGAAGGATTGCAGCTAGATAGTAGGCGATGGGGAAAGCTAGCTGAAGATACATAGAAAGCCCTGTTAGGGAGAAGCCGATTTTCCACTTTAAGAAAGTATTTTCGAACTAATGCCACATCTTCTACTTCGACAAGGCAGGTGCAAAAGGAAAAGGAGTAAGGGCTTAGGAAGGTAGCGCAGTGGAAGCAGCAATCCCTATTTCACATAGCCCTTTATTGGGTAAAGTGAATCAGAATACGCGGGTTGACATTCAATTAGAATAACCGCTGTTGTCTCTTTCCTGCTCTCCAGAATCCGGTGTTAGTTGAATAACCCTTGCTATTGAATCCGATGCTCTAGAGGAAGGCAATGAAATTGTTGATTCATCGAATGTCATGGTTGGCTCTTGGGGAAGGAAGGAGAGTGATTGGCATAAAGTAGGGCAGAAAGAGGGGATTCAGGTTCTCTTTTAAAAGGATTGGATTTGCTGCTTGCCTTCCGCACCTTGATCTGTCTAGTTCTATTTTGACTAATCCAAATCTGTGTACTGAGTAAAAGCGAAATATCTTCTCTCAATTCTTTGCAGAGGGAAGCCCCATGACCGACTGAACCGAGGCTGGGGTAGATAGAGAATATTTTTTGAATGCTCTTGGGCATTTATTGAGGTAGTAAAATATTATGTTTTAGAAGGATCTTTTTTGGTATTAAAGTCTTTAATCTGTGAGGAAGTAGCCCATTCTTCATCTACGCAAAGATGAATTACTGCTTATTCGACCGGTCCTACCCTGGCTTATTAGGATAGGACCTTCTCTTATACCGGATGACTTGAGCTTGTCTTAGCTCTCTTCTTTGACAAATAGGACTTTGCTTAGATGGTTCGGGACGCTTAGCTTTCGATCGAGAAAGACGAGAGTGAGGGCTTATTGCCCCGTGTCTTACCTATAAAAAAAGGCAGGAACTTATTAGCACAGATGACTTGCTTGCATACCTTCTCCGAGATATGGAAAGGGGTTTCAGATAGAGGCTGGCATTAAAGGAAGCTCTTTTAGCACACACCTAAACAATCGTGTACTTGGGAGCCCCGAGACTTTCTTATAGATACAGACTTTCCATATTGCCAAGGAAGGAATAGACCTTACAAAGGATCTACAACACTAGAAAATGAGCATTTCATACTTTCCCACGCTACTTCCCAGTCCAATAGAGGTCTTTCCAGTAAAAGGAGGTCGTGTACCACAGTTCGAGTAAAAAAGAAGAAAGGGTAAATTGAAGACTGAGAACATACGAGGTCGGTGCTAAGAGACTGACTTAAGAAATTACTTAAGTAAAGTTCTTGTGCTATATATCATTCATGATTCCCAGGTGGGGATCACATCACTTTTGACATAGCACCCCAAGAGAACCTTTTAAAGAACTAAACTATTAGTACCCTTTACTTAAGAGATTACTTTCTTAGTAGTTGCTAAAGGCTTCTTTCTTCTATATCAGGAATATAGGTCAAAAGTGATCTTCAACTTGACTTTATCTTCAACAATAATTTCTAATTATTTAGATAAATAAAAGAAAATGAAAAGAAATATATAAAGCAACGGAGCCATCATAGTCTCTTTTAACTCCTCCGCAATGAAGGAACGAGTCGCTTCCCCCTTTCCTTCACCACCAGCTGGAGCACATTCTTCGCCGGTCTCAAGGTTATCAACAAGACAAGCCCAATAACGTGGCTATGAGCTCTTTCCTTACTTAGACCCCAATCGGGCAGGGTGATAAGACTTTGATGCAGGGTTCGGCATGGTCTTTGAGTACAAGTCTGGGAGGACCAATTTGCCGACGCACTAAGTCGAAGGGCTGAGTTGGCATCCAACAAGTTCGAATTAGAATAGATAGCATCCATGAGGGGTCGTCCCCAAACGCATAAGATAGAAAAAGGACCCCGTAGCCCAGACCCTGCTGAAAAACGTGAGCAACTTTAGTTAGAAGTTTCGCTCGAGTGGAATGGTTGTTGGTACTCTCTTTCATATCCTCCTCCTATTGGTGACTGACCTCTTCCTTTCTATTTAGAAAGTGAAAGTGCTTGCCGGTGTCACAATATGAGTAGACGGTGCTCTTCTCTTTCTGGGTTCATAATCGGTGCTATTGAATCTGCATTGCAGTTAAGGGAATATCGCTAGTTCTTTGAAAAAGAGTTCCGCTCAGGAATCCCTTTGAGGGAGGTTTAGCCTAGCCTTCAGGTCCTATAAAAAATGGAGCTTACCGAGCTGAGGGTTTATGGAATTGAGAAATAGATGTCCTACCAAGGTTGTATGGAATAGAATGAAGTGTTAGGGTTCTTACGGGAAGAAGGACAAACCGAGACCCTAGTGGTCCTTATCTTATCACGCCACACATGGAGACATCTCAAATAGGTAAATTGGTTTGGAAAGACAGGGGAAAAACCACCATCGTTTAGGTTTCGGAGTAGCTAAAGTTAAGATAGAATAGGTCATCACATCCTGGAGTTGAAGAATGAGCAGCTTTAAAAAGGAAATGGAAAGAAGGAAGGAGATTAGTAACATCGTATTATCCATCCAAAGAAGTAGCAGGCCAGGCACTGGTCTTTCTATCTTCTGGTTGTTCCCAGAAGGAATTTCCGAGCTTTTGAAATAATAGCTGTGGCACTCTCTTTCTTCCATAGAGAAGGAACTTATCCTTAGACTTTTGGAGCTTTGGCTTTGGTTTGGACCTGTACTAGTCCTTCTAGTGAGAGCACCAGGTTGGAAGATGCTGGTTCGAGAGGACTTGGAAAATGCTAGTAAGAAAGAGGCTAGTTTGCTAGGTTGTAGATCTTCTCCCTTATTCTTTAAAGAGGAATCCCATAAATTCAAATAAGATCTTTCTCCGCGCCGTCAAAAGCCTAATTGAGACAAATTAGCTCTTACTGTTCTCCGGTCTTTGCTCTTGAAGATCCGCTCTTGAGAACCTCTATCTCTTTCTTCAAAGCCTCATTCGAAGCATGTCAGCCTTACATACAGTTTATTACCCGCAAGTTCATCTTTTTTGATAGGATATTAGATTAGTCAGCAATCTAAGTTCCAGCTGGTTCTCAAACTTCAGAGGTGGCCTTACTTCCTTTTTAAAGCAAACATGTGGACATAAAAAAGAATTTCATTGATAGAATAGAGGAAGATTAATGTGCAGTTGATTCTATACCAACCGATTCAATTGTTTAGCTACTTCAAAAAAATAGACTATTATGGCTATGTAAGGGGACCGGCTTCCCCTTTTTCAATCACATTCTACCTTAAGGTAGGCCCACTGCTGAATACCCTCAATCGAAAGGTCAAGGAGATTATATAACCTCATAGTATGAAGAGCTGCTCGGGGGATCGCACCCCTAGGCCTAGGGTATACATTCAGATCTGGAGGCATTCCTAATTAACGATAAGAGCAGAGATCTCCTCTCTCCTTCGGACCCTCTACCTCTACTTCCCTTCCGCTCATAAAGAGCCTTCCAGCAAGGAGAAAGAGATAAAGAAGAAAATTCACAAATTCCCACAAATGGTTTGAATAAGCATTCCTTAGAGAGGGAATGTCGGATGAGATACTATTTGGCCTTCTTTCAAGAGTTGTAGATAGTATCACTTTTAGCTGGTAGCTAGCAAAGAAGTTATCCCCTATCAACGTATATAGTTGAGGGCAAACTGAGGGTTTACCCGCAACTTCTGTCCACGAATCCTCTTTCGCTTGGTTATGGGACTAGAGCAAATCATCTCTTGTGCTACGGTCTAATATAAGTGTCAAAGAGCGGATACTCTTGTAGCGGATATGGGGCATGCCCCTGAGCATATTGATTCAATTCCTAGCAAGTCCTGTCTCTCTCCTTCACTTAAAACACAGCCTATGATGATTCCCTTTCTCTCAGGGCATTCTCTTTCTTCCGAAAAGCGAGTGTGAAATGCCTTATGTAATTTCTTTGGGGCTATACACTAAACAATAAGCAACTCACGCCAAAAAAGGTCTCGATCAAGGCACCGGCCTTTTGCCTTCTCGTGCCACAACTATAATCCGAATGTATTATTCTTCCACTATTCACGCAATTTCCAGTTCGAGAAAGAGCGGTTTTTAGAGAAAATAAAGAAAGACGAAAATAGATATGTCGTTAAGTCCGACTTGCAGAACCGTCTTTCGGATAACTATTAGTCTTAGTCGGTTAGCCCCTTTTTTCAGTTGCTGTAGTTGGTAGTAGAAAGAAAGACTCCTATATTTATTAAAGATAAAGAAAGACTTAATGAAGTGAGATTGGTACCGAGAAAAGACGGGTGGAGGAGAGAAGGGACTCTCCCAAGAGAGGCCCCAGCGAAACTTCTTTCCTTATCCCCTATCACATAAAGAAAATGCAAAAAGTCAGCAAGCAGCAATAAGGCAAGACCTGTAGGGAAAGACCACCATGGATAAAGCAACAACACTAGCGAGTGACTCACCAACTCGGAAGTCAGAAAAAGGAAAGCCAGGAAGCTGCTAATTCAAACATTTCAAGCTCTAGCAAATGACAGAAGAATATCTTGATATATAAACCAAAAGTCATGCCACCTTATACGTCATGAAACTCACCTAAATTCATTCTATAGGGCCAGTCGAGTAGTTCTCTTCTCCCATATCTGCCAGTCAAGTTGACTCTGCCCCTGACGCACCGCTTGCTGCCTCCACTAGCGTAGCCTATGCTTACACCCTTTGCTCCTTCTTTCTTGACCACTGACAGGAATACCTAATCCGCTTCTTTTTTCTTCCTAAAAGAAAAGGCCAATGTTCTCTTTCGTATAATTTTTTTTTGACTTTTTCACTTTGACTCTTTTTCGTATATAAAGATATATATATAAGAAACCCTCCTCTATCTATAGATAGAGAGAGTGAAAAATCCTCTCTTTTGACTTTTGAAGTGGCGCGAGGCCCGAAAAAAAAGATAGAAGAAACTCCGCTGAAAGTAGGGATTAGGGGTAGCTCCCTTGTCGACCAAGGAAAGCGGGTCAGTTGATTGGCAAGCTAACTGATACGACCACTTCTTCTGTTGCGGTTGAATCGGATAAAGCTGGTTAGATAGAGTAAGTGGAGATGAACATCTTAAGTTATTTATTCTTAATATGCACTCTTCTGTACTTCACTTCTGGTAAGTCTCATCGGTCTTCTGGCAATATCAGGCATATAATCGAGTCTTTGACTGGCTTTGGTCGAGCAACCGCTACATTTCTCGAACGGCCACAGCTGCCTTCACTCCTCTCTTTACAGCGGGTCAAGAGAGTTGCTTCCGCGCCTCTCCTTACAGTCGAGTTGCTTCCGCACCTCTCCTTACAGTCGAGTTGCTAAAGCTCCTCTCCCTCTTTTCAAGGAAGTGAGTCTCAGACCGTATGTAGTTCTCGGCCCTTTTTATACAGTTCCTGGCAGGTTCTTTTGTGGCTCTTCACTCCAGCCCTGAAGTATTCTATGAGCCCAATCTTTTTAACGTGGACCCTCCATTATGAGTCTTAAGTAAGGAAAGAAAGTGGTGAAAAGTATACATCCACTAAGTACCCTCATACTAGAGTACATAGTTGATTAAATCGAGAAAATGGAAGAGATCTTCTACAAACCAACTAGAACCCCCCTTAAAAGAACATCGTAATAGGTATCTTGGAGGTGTCTTGGAATTAGAAAAGCCTCATCTCCCATAACAGCCTGAACAAGATCTGCTATGTTCCATTCCGGATGTAATTCCCTACCTCTAAGTCAAAGCAACTCCGCGCTATTTTAGCAGATGTCCTGAAATAACAGAGTTAACTCAGGTGGAGCACTTTGCGCGTCCGACCTAGTTGAAGAAAGAGTAGCAGAGCTACTAATGGAAGGGAACGAAGAAGTGGAACTTTGCATAAAGTGAAGATCGCTGGGGGAGAGTCGAAATGAATTATTTCTCATAACAAAAATAGTGAGATTGTATTTTCTTTGTCTGCTCCTCCCCAAAAAAAGAAGAGAGGCTTATTGGAAATCGTCGGTTGGGTTTATCCAACCAAGAAAGGCATGGGACTTTTGGGCATTGCTTGGGCTAAGTCAAACTTGGGACGAGCGTTGTATGGCTACCTAGTGATTAACTGACCATAGTAAACCCTTCTCGTTGTACCGAAATAGAGATCTGATTTAAATGACCAGTTACAGCATATGAGTTCGATCCATTAGGTTCTTTTTTTTCCAGAAAAGAAACGAGAGACAATAAAACATCTTTGATTACGATTAAAAGGAACAATCTTAAATAAATCAAGATCCAATTTCGGGTCATTTCTTGGTGAACATGATCTGCCGTAATCTCTTCGATCCCTTCATTTATGTGCTAGAATAGAGAGAGATTTGGTAGGAAAGTGGAAGAGACCTTTTTGTATATGATAATCAAAGGGAGTGGGAAAGCTGCAGTAATTCTTTGGAAAAGCCCGGTTCTCTTTGTCTTCGAGCTTTCATTCCCCAATCCACTGATTCCTTCCTTCATATACTTCCCCACCAATAGATAGAGACAAATAGGAATAACTGAACCACGTCTACAAAATGCCAGTACCATGCAGCTGCTTCAAAGCCAACGTGATGCTCCTTGGTCAGATGACCAAGATATTGGCGAATACCACATATGATCGAGAAAATAGTACTTATAATCACATGAAAACCATGAAAGCCAGTTGCTAAGAAAAAGGTAGAACCATAAATACTATCCGAAATAGTGAAGGGTGCTTGATAATATTCCATTCCTTGAAAGCCTGTGAATACTAGAGCCAGTGAAATGGTAGCTATTAAAGCGTAAACTGCTCGTTTTTCCTTTCCCGTGAGTATAGCATGATGAGCCCATGTTACGGCAGCTCCGGATGAAAGGGGAATAAAGGTATTAAGAAAAGGGATTTCTCAAGGATCTAAAACTGCAATCCCTTTTAGGGGCCAAATACCTCCGATCTCTACCGTAGGTGACAAAGAATAATGAGAAGAAGCCCGAAAAAGAGCAAAAAAGAACATAACCTCTGATACGATAAACAGAAGAAAACCATATCGAGGTCCTAATTGTACGACTTTGGTATGATGTCCTTCGAATGTGGATTCACGTAGAACATCGCGCCACCATACGAACATGGTATATAGGAGAAATATGAGGCCAAAACTGAGAAGTATTGCACCCCCTTGAAATGAATGCATGTACATCACACCTCCTACGGTTGTTGCCAAAGCTCCGAGTGAACTCGAAATAGGCCATGGACTTGGATCTACCAAATGATAAGAATGCCTCTGAGATTCAATCATAAACCATCAGTTCTATGTAAACCCCCCTTCACCCCCACCCCCTAAAGTAGTAAAGTAAAGAAGGGCTCTTTGGGGTCTAATTTTTTTTCTATCTGACAGGACAAACAAAGAAATAGGAAGGGATGGTTCTTTCATTCCATTGATAGAAGTCTAACTAGAAAAAGACTCTCCCTATTACTTTGAGAAGAGACTCATTGGTTTGACCGACGAACTACGTGGGAAAATAGACCTTCTTTCTTTGATTTGTAGAAAGATTTTTGTAAAGTAACAATTCTATTCAGTTCGCTTTCGGAAAACTTGATGGTTGCGGATTAGTTCGTTCTGCGCCGCCAGCGGCCTTAACTCAAAGGCGCAGGTTGATCTCTCTGGTTGAGGCTGCATTCATTTATTCATATTCAACTTGACACGTAGGAAGGGCTTACTCTACTAGTGGCTCGGCTTGGTCTCGCTCCCTTCCCGCACTATTCCTCCCCACTAAAAAGAGCGATTGAGAATCTCGAGAACCTTTCCGAGAATTTGTCTTCGCGGGGCGATTGGAAAAGAAAGGAGTAAATAATTCTTTGACTGCCTTCCATTCCACTATTCTGATCGAATTAATTGCTCTTCCGAATGACCAAGTCGTAATGAGATTAAAAACCGATGCTTCCTTGGCCGTGTGGAACATGGATTAGCATTATGTCATTCCTACAAGTGATGACCTACCCAGGATTTTCTATGTACGGACTTAGAGATCAAATATAATATATTTCTTTCCATTCCTCGTAAGCCACTTATTTCTCCAAAACAAGAGATTAAAGTCATCTTCCTCCTTTTTCCCAAGAAGTCGACGGCGTTACACCATTGGGATACTTCGAATAAACTTGAGTACATATAGGATACACCGGTGCTAAAATCTTTTCTCAAGATATCTTCCAAACTGTTGGGGTCGTTGCTCCGGATCTTGTTCTCCCAGTGTGAAACCAGTTGGTTTAGTAGTTTTAGAATTCTGCTGATCCCAAGTACTCCATCTCCATCATTGCATATAGGAATATAGAAAGTAAAGAGCAAAAGGCATGACCAGAAGAATTATGTGAAATAAGTGAATTTATCCAGTTGAGG
>CM056492.1:24467970-24534003 GCA_029783415.1 Anisodus acutangulus | reverse complement strand
AGAAAAATATGGACGAAGACAACAGGACACTAAATCAAAATATTCTTTCAGCCGATTCTCTCGTAGCAATAGATGAGATTCAATTAGACAGAAGGTTCACCCCCCACCTAGTCTACCCCAGTCCGAAAATAGCATAGAAAGCTTTGATAGACCGGGCTATTTCGCTCTTGCTGCTATAGTTGAAGTAGCATTCCCCGAGGAATTTTTGAGTCTTTGTCTTCATTCTGAGATTGTGGGGATCTGGTCGGCGGACCAGCTCCGTCTAACTGCTCCTCTAGAAATTCTAGAATTTCAGGCCTTATATGCCATTCCCTAAAAGGGGATTCGCGTATAATAGGAAGAAATTCGTTGTCCGGTTCCGTGAGAAAGAGATTAAAAAACGCATCCTGCAGCTACGCTTTTAACTCTAAAACTTGGATATCAAAGAGCTCATTAGTTATCACCGATAGAAATTCCATCGGAGTGCGGGTCTCATTTAAAAAGCCCCTCACTAACTCTTCATACCCCCCAGCGTCTAAGGGCTCGAATAGATTGATTTGAGAACTTGTTTCAAAGGGTGGGTTGCCCCGTGGGAGAACTTTCATAATCTCATTCGCTCTCGGATCTAATTCTCTGCTTAGTGACTCGATCTCTCTTTCTTTCGAAGCTCGTGCACTACTAATGGCCTCGGATCGGAGTTAAGATTAACTAAACTCCATAAACCACTACGCCCCTTAGCTGCCGGGAAGAAAGCAGTCGACTTTCATTATTTTAGTGCTAATCTAATCACAAGCATTCCTATTCTTCTAAAAGGCAAAAAGATCATGCTACCACAGAAAGCATAGTCATAGGGGAAAAACAAGACTGATTCGCTATATTTATACCAATGGTTCTAAAGAGCCTAACCCATTACAGATCTGATCCTAAATGGCTCTACGCTTTGAGCCGGCTAAGTCTTTGAAGTCCACTGATACCTTTTGAACTCCTTCTTCCTTCAACCCTGATGAAAACAGTTTCAGTGAGCTCACCAAGGAAAGTGGATTGATTCTATCAAACTCTTTGTTCGCAGCTAAGCTAAACAAGATCTAACCCTCCTCTTCCACTGATTCCACTTCCTTCTTACCATTTAGCTATTTTTCCCATCGAGAAAGAGATCGAGGATATGTGGGAAGCTTCTTCGTTCAAAGGACTTTCTGCTTCAAATCAAATGTTGATGAATTCTCTGCCATGACCCATTCAATCAATGCTACCGGGTATTCACTCGCTTATTGAAAATCTTGCCATACCATATTTTGTATCTAGTCTGCACTCTTGTCCGTCAAGTACTTTTTATCTCTTTCTAATTCTAAGGATTAAGTCTTCCGCTAACATAACAAAAAAGAAAGGAAAGCAGGGAAGAAGACTAAGCTCTGTCCGAGAAGATCGAGTATTCAACTTCATTCATGCCGAGTGGCAAGAGGTGTAGCAGGAACTGGAACAGATTATTCGACCTGATCGATTTGTCTACCCCAAAATGTGTGCTTCCACGGAGTATGGTTCAACCCAGGCTAGCTATGGAACAGTCTTGTGAACTAGGGACTCCGTTTCGGGATCTTCATCGACTGGATAAAGAGTTTCAACAGATGGAGAGGTTCTTTAACTGGGTAATTGACTTAGTGAATCGGCTCTAACGCTTTGCGTCCATGGGATCAACTCCACCTTAGAGATCTTCCAGATCCGCAACTACAAGCTCTCGAGTGGGAACATGATCTCCTACTGCTTATAGGTATGCAATCGAAGAATCTGGATCTGCGAGATATGGAGAGGATATGCTCGAACCGGGCCGCATCTCGATTTGCATATGGATAATCTGCTGCCCATTTCTTTGGTTCCAAACTCGGTCGAATACATCGTTAACCTTTGTGGTGGATCGACGAGAGTGTGCCTAGCCAGGAGTGTGGTTGGTATCACCTACTGTGCACTAGCTGTGCCTTTATCGGATGTTTATTGGCCCACTCTTTCACAGACCGATGACTAACAGCCAGGAATTCAGAATTTTATTAGTAGAGCCTGAAAGTAGTGCTTAGCTCGATTCCTACCACGGACGGGTATACATTTCATCTATATCGCCAGCCTCACATGGACGGAGATGCTTATGCTTATCATATCACGGCTTCCTAAGATGCTAACACAAAGGCTACTATTGCTATGGGAGCTTATTGGTGGAGCATGAAGAGCGGAGATGGAGATATAGGCTAGCTAAATGTCCTCAAATTCGTGTACGAAACCATGCTAGTACTGTACCACTGAAGAGGGAAATCCCGCCCCTGATCATGCCTCGAAAAAGGCAATTCACGAGGAAAGGTCCCACTCAGACACACATAAATACAAAGATGACAACCGGGGCACGACACGTTGCTAAGGATAGGCTCCTGCTTTGACTATAGAATAGATGAGCGTCACACATGCCATAATCAGACTAAAAAAAAGAATGAATCGAGACGGACAACAATAGCCAAAATTGTCACTTTATGGAATTGTTTTGCTTTCTATGGATTCCCCAGAGGGGGAGAGACCCCAGTCAGCGACACAGAAATGGTTGAATCAGAGTTCTTGAGATTAGATTGGTGCCATCTATGTATTTCCCGTCTGTCTCTCACATGTAGACCACCCCGCCCTATCACATGCCAATAAAAAAAGAATCTAAACCGAGGTGCTTTCTCGGGCTCAGGAATGAGTGGTGAACCAGGAATCACCCCTATGAATATAGCTCCTTCCCTTAGTCATAGTTAGGTTAGGTCCACTTCTTTCAAAACAATAAAACAAAAACTGGAATGAATAGCCAAACCCCCTTCTATGAAGTGAAGCAAGCGAACCTGCCGGGTGACGTTGCCCTCGTTTTCGCCTTCATACGACTAGTCAGATTTTCTTTATTGCTTGCTCGTCGTGAATCGCTCGTTCCCACCTTCCTTATAGAGAGGGAGGGATGTCGTTGCTTCTCTTTTGATCGTTGTTCTGTATGAATGGGTTTGGTTTTCCAACGGTTCTCGATCAACTTCGTGGTCACTCAGTCGCTTGCCTGTCACTTTGACTCTCATTCGGTCTCTTTATTGACGTTTGTCCAGTAGATGGTCTTTTTTTTTCTTGCCCTTCGGTCACTCTGTCGCCTGCCTGTAGTCGTGATGGCGATTGCCAGTAGGTCACTCGGCTTGCAGGTCTTCGCCTGTAGTTCACTCCGCCGGTCAGTCGGTTGCCCTGTCGGTCAGGCCTTGATGTAGCCTATCGTTGTCGAGTTGCTCTGTGCTTGCTCATTATAGCTAGTTGTGACGACGTCTCATTATTCTATTTTCCAGTCGATCACGAAAGCACGCGACTGGAAAAGGAGTGAAAGGGTTCCTCGCTAAATAAAACCAAAGTTCCACTACAACCAAGGAAAGAGATAGATCACATCTTGGCCAAATGCCAATCCTCCTAGTTTGAAAGAGAAAAAGAGTGGAGATGTGCGAAAAAAGATCACTCCTAACTAACTAGTCAAGTGAAAGGAACCCGCTTACCCACTCCTCTTTCCCCCATTGCTAGGAGCCTCGCCCTCTTGACTTGATATGTCAAGAAGACTACAACCGATAGTAGATCATCTTTTGCTTAAAAAGGCCCACCCATCTCATATATATAATAAAGGAAGCAGGCTCTTTTTATTTTTTCTTTTGTTTTTCCTTGGCTATTGAATCAACTGAGAACAGAATAGCAGCTGTTAGAGTAAGCGCTTCTAGTCTTAGAAAGTCTGGGACTTAAGGAAGAGAATAGGCAGCTAGACTTTGCCTGCTCCCTTCCATTAGAAATCCTTCGTTTCAACCAACGAGTCCATTAAAAGGTATTTCAACAATAAATAAAGCGTATTCAATACTTCGGATGATAGTCTCATCCTGTTTTCTCAAAAGTTAAGAATCCATATCACTTTCTACTAGGGTTGGCATTCCAATCCCGGGAAGGAACATCAAAGCCAGCTCTTCTTTCCATTCTCCTCAGCTCAATGGGCAGGCTTACAGAAAGACCAAATGCAGAATAGCGGATATTGATTAAAAAACTCCTCAATCGCCTTCGAACTCACTGAGAGACTAGAAAGCGTGACTATTCTGGAGTATGAGGTATCGAGAGTAGCCAGAGGCTTCTAACATAGAAGAATGAATGTGATATGAGATAGCCCGCTATAGGAAAGAAGAAGGGGCAGGCATTATTATGAAAAGGTTGACTTTCCAGCTGGGACATCATCCACAACTAGATCATCCTTTAGGAAGTCTATCGAAAGAGAAAGAGGACGAGGTCCTCTTCCCAGGAATTTACTCTTTGATTAGAGACCGTTCACTCACTTCGCTCCCTCTAAATTACTATTTATGTTTGTCTTCCTTCTTGTTTTACTCGCTAAGACCCCCTCCCCTATGTTGATCAAGTGGAGTGACGAAAGATAGTATGGGCTCATGGACAAAAGGAGTTTGATTTCGCCAAAAGATCAAAGTCAGAATCTATGAGTGACAGCTCGAAGAAAGGGCTCCTAGTCTGGAAAGTGAATCTAACCGGATGGTCCTACCTTAGAAGCAATGAGAGGGACCAGAGAGAAGCGGTTCTTAGTTATAGAACTTTAGACTATACGAGCAGCAAGGTGAGTCATAGTGACATCTTATACAGCCGAACTCACACACCTTAGTCTTTTTTCCATCATCCTCTACCGTAGCAGAAGCAGCAGCGGTCGGAGACCTAAGAAATGGGGTAACCATAGTACTTAATTGTAATTTCATACAGGCTTACAGAATTACTTGAAATTCGATTCCTGATCATACTGAAAAACGATTCCTTAGCACAAGCACTAAGTAACTTATCAGTCGAGCCTCTCCTCTCCGTCCATCTGCTTTCAGTCAATTATCTGATCGTGTCGTCGTCTGATTCAATCAGAGAATGGAATTCAATCTTGAAAAGGGCGCTCAGATTTACTTGGTTGTAAGAGAAGAGAGAGGATGGGAATTGTTGATTCTATTCTAAGGCATTTCTTTCTGTGTGGGATGATGCCGCAAGAATAGCTGGAAATGAGGTAAGACTTTCTAGAGATAGCCTTCCAAACTAAATCTTTTGACGGGATCTTCTTTAGCTGAACCTGAGTTCGATTAAAGC
Organism: Anisodus acutangulus; assembly: GCA_029783415.1. NCBI lineage: Eukaryota > Viridiplantae > Streptophyta > Magnoliopsida > Solanales > Solanaceae > Anisodus > Anisodus acutangulus. Next base: position 24,528,882 of record CM056492.1, on the reverse strand, counting down.
TGGCCTGCGCCTAAGAAAAAACTATTTTTTGACCTCTCCCGTTGTTCGAGCTACTTCATAACCTCTCCTTCAAGGATAGAATCTAGAAGCAGATAGCAGCCATAGGGATAGGCATTCAATCGCTTGCTTTAAAAGGTATGATATTACTCGCAGATGACTATGGTCGACAGATAGGGATAGGCCAGCAAATGCAATGAGAAAGTCTTCTTCTTTTCTTGCGGATGAATTTCTCGAATACATATTGATTTTCTGTAAGTGAACGGCTACAAGACCATAGAGTAGGCAGAGGATGAAAAGCAAGCGGGAATTGAATTTCTTCCTGTGAGCGATGGAATTGATTACTAAGCTTTGGAGTGAACACAAGAGCAAGAAAGGTTTCGGTTTGTGAAGTCTGAGCATTGTAATTCCTGGAGTTTCCTATACCTGTTTGAGGTGTTAGAGGACTTGTCTTGGAATACGCCTGATTGGATTCCATCCTCAATTCTCTACCCGATCTCTATGAGAGCTTTGAAGTCGGGGTAGGTATTGGGCATACATATGCTTTTGATACTCTGGAGAGGTTTTTCACTATCATTTCCAGTTGCCCCCTCTCTAGGGTCTGGTTTTCATTTGGGATGCCCTTTTCATCCCTTCCCCCGGATACGGCTGCAGAGCAAGGAAAGGTAGATGCCAATTTGCTTAAGACTTGGAGTTCGAAGTGAAATAGATCTAATGAGCTATTCCTCCCATATCCTCATTTCTTTAATAAGGAAATTTCCCTTGCTTTCAAGCCCCTGCCCGCAACCTCTTAAATCAAGGACAAGGATAGCGTGCCCGCCAAAGAAAGACTTAACGACAGATTCTGTTGAAGGGGCGTAAAGCTGACGAAAGAAGGAATCCACAAATTACTTCATTCAAGCTTTGGAATTCGCCTATCACTCTAATGAGACATTAGGAAGATAGAAGGACCCTGGTCACGCTACCATAGGTGATGGTATTATGACTGTTAAGGGTCAAATTTAAGTTTTTTCCTGGTCGACCTGGTGGGTCTTCGAGTGGCGCAAAGACGACTCATCGATCGGGTGATCTTTCTAATGCCACCCCTATTGTTTAACGAAATGGGCTATGTCACTCAATATGAATGATAACGAAATGGGGAGCCGGTGGAAGCCTTTGGGTTATTTATATCCACGGATTGATGTTTTTTCCGAAAGCTTCTTAACTGAATCCATGAGCAAAACCTCTGCTTTTATCTTAATAGGTTAGATAAGCTGCTCACTAAGGTTGGCCCTCCCCAGATAGCCTTAGTTTGGATCCGGACTCCACTAATGGATTGGAAGAGGCTGCTACATTTATGCTACCTCCAAAGGACGAAATTAGTACACAAAGTTAAGTTACTTCGGCGTGTACATAACCCCTTCTTGCTGCTCTCACTGCTCTTGCTCCAATTAGTCGAAGACTTTGGGCTCTTGGGAGACAGTCTCTGACTGGAATAGCTTTATATAAAGGAGAGGATAAAAAAAGAGAATCATATTTATCCATTGACGATTCAGGCCTTGATTCTTAGCAAAAAGGAAGAATCGAGGTGAATTGTTCATCGGCCAAGTCCGAAAGAAATAGAAAGCAATGGCTTAGCGGATTGATTGACCAAAGATCTAAACCCGACTTACTTGGTCAGGCATCTTCGCCGATCTAATGAGAAAGATTCTGTATTTGATCCATTACTTCCAAACATTTCTATTGAGGCAACTACACTTGGTCAGTAGAACATAGTCTCGACTGGACCTACATCCCCAATATTATGGTTGAGCAGGTCTCGCAGCTACCATACCCCACTCTGTCGAAGAAAGCTAAAGGGCCCTTCCTTTATATCGTCGTTTTCCAGTAAGGCACTCGATGAAGCCTATATATCCGGAATTTTGCTCCAAACCAAAGACAACTTGCTTTGCTGCATTTCTTGGAAATTATCTCTGGGGCATCCTTTGTCGCGTAGAAAGACAGATAGATTCCGATCCGACCCAGCGTCAGAGGGCCTTTGATCAATTAGAGAGGTCGGATCCTTCTTAAACAAATAGTTCTCATTTGCAGATTGTGGTTACGAAGAAGCGGCTTTCTCTCGCCCTATCTCTTCAATCCCATTGGTCTAGCTCTGATTGAAAGAATCCTATTTTGATCCATAAAAAGGTAGAACTACCGTGAGCCGGCGAGTAATGAATTCAACTTAGCAGCCTGCCTTTTTTTAGCCGGTAATCCCAAATATTAAACTGCCTTTGGGAGTGTCTACATGTCGCGCTTAGCTCCTTCTCACTGGATCTCTTTCCCGCATCTCAGACTTTGTCTGTGCTACCCTTCTTGTTCCACTCATTTCTCTAGGCTTCGAACTCTTAGCCATGTTAATTAAAGAATAATTGCACTCATCATCTACTGAACTCCTTCCTCTCTCTTAATATCCTACTGCACATCTGTCAGTTCAATTCCTTGCCATTTGCCATTCGGGGAAATCAAATCGACCATTCCTAGAAAAGTTGTCCAGTCTCTTTCTCTGTATAGTAGTCAATTTACTTCCTTCAATCTCTCTATTCTTCCTAGTCATCCACTTTCATCATTTTCACTTGAATGATAAGGCATACTACGACTAAGCAAGAGAAAGATAGAAATTCCCCTCTACTGGGCCTTCCCTATTGAATTGCACGTGATACGACTAAGCAAGCGCTAAGGGACTTGAATGCTTTACGCCTAAGATCGAGTTGGAATCCTATACTGACTACGTGTTCTACGGGCTGGATCGAATCTTCATCAGAATAAGAGGTAGGGGAAATGTCCCTGACACAAAGAAAGGATACCCGAATGGTGATATATCTGAAATGAAAGCATATTCACTCCCTTTGACTTACTAATACACTAGGAAATGGGCCTACATACACAGTTCCTCACTGACACCTTAAGCTAAAACAAAAGAAGAAACAGACCTTTCACCGAAACACGGAGAATATGATTAAGAAGATAGTTAGTCAGATCTGACTCTACCAATAAACGATACGAGAGGAACTTAAATAAAGAAGAAAGAAAAGAGACTTTAGGAAAGCGGTTTTTGGGTAGTTTCTCAGAGAGAATGGTCCGTGCGCCTGGAGGGCAAAGGTTGAATCATGAAGATTGTAAAATGGCTGGATTACAAAGAAGTAGGTCCGGGGAAGCGACCGGAACCATCGACGAACTACTAGAGAAATGGATAGGGAGAATGGCTCGACTAAAAGGAGGAGGGAAGAGAATCAGATCTCCGACCCGCGCCCTGTCGCCTTCTCTTTCGTAGCTAACTGATCGAACAACGTTGACCCCGAACCGACTCTGGATCCCTTCATATTTCTTTCTCTCTGTTCTTGTTCTCTACGATCGAACTTTCTACTATCGTATCTCTTTTGAGGATCAATATGACGGATGCCATAATCGTGCTTTTTTTATTCAAGTGGGTCCTTTTCCAAGAGCAGAATGAGAGCATCAGAATTTGTTCTAAGATCACTAAGGGAATTGGGTATGTATCGAACTAAATAGGTGCTTTATCAAGTATTTCAAACTTATCACCTACATGTCCGATCGTTCACAAGCCTTCTAGATCGATACAATATTGTGATTGATCCGGTGAAATCCCTTCACGCGTAGGCCACCAACAACCATCATGCACGGATCGATCCTTCCATCATGTGTGAAAAGCGAATACAGTTGTTTTTATGTAGGGGGTTGTTGGAGGTCCCTCCTCCCACACGACTATTAGATACATCGGTTGCGTGCTAGGATAAAGCCAATGTGAATGCATGATCGAACGGTCCATGCACCATCCGTTTTGATTAGTTGAGAGTCGATCGACGGCCCCGCTCAACCGATTAAAGTCTATCTGCGCTAACTCCGAGGAAATAGTTCACGTACGATATGATTCGCGGAATGGACCTCATGCGCTCTTCTCTTGCACATCTTACTATAATGGACTATATCCGGGGCGGCCCCGCAGTTTCTTACATAAAAAAAGAGGATACAGCCTCTATATAATAAGGGCTTTGAATGCCCAGTTCAAGGAGCGAGTCATAAAGGGTTCGCAGAACGCCAAGATCCTCCACATCTTGATGAGGTGGGCCGCTACGTCTTGAATACTTACTTGCGCGGGTAACTGCAAACCCTGCGACCCCAAAAGATCTTCTAGCTTATCGGAGATGAGTCCCTTCAAGGAATCAAACGTAAAATCTGACAAGCGTTCTTCCATATTCTCAGGTGTCAACCCTCGAAGACGGCGCCCCGCCCGGAAGGCTATGTACACCGATAAAGCGACAGAAAGGCCCATGGAAAGGATATATTCTGCAATTTGAGAGTCAGTAACCATAATAAAATTCCATTGTTGATAGAAGGGAGAATGTCGCTTTAGAAAAGATGAGCTCTTCTAGTAGATCATCTTTTGCTAAAAAAGGCCCGCCCATCTCATATATATGATAAAGGAAGCAGGCTCTTTTGATTTCTTTCTTTTGTTTGTTTTTCCTTTCCTTGTATTCTATTAAATAAAAGCTAAAGCACTTTCTTTTAAGAATGTATCTGGTTCCATCTTTCTTTCGTTAGTTAAGCCACTTTTTTCGAAAAATGATTGTAGTAATTCTGGTTTGACACTATTTGGAATGGCTCTCTCATATTGAGAAATTCTGTCTAGTGGCATTCGATCACAAAATCTATTAACAGCTGCATAAATGACTAGAATTTGTTTTTCAAATGGCAGTGGTGCATATTGTGGTTGTTTCGGTACTTCTGTAAGCCTTGCACCTCTATTGAGTAATGCCTGAGTCGCAGCATCAAGGTCTAAGCCAAATTGAGCAAGGGCGGCCACTTCGCAATATTGTGCCAATTCCAGTTTTGAACTACCGCAGACTTGTTTCATAGTTTTCAACTGAGCGGCAGACCCGACGCGACTGACAGATAAGCCGACGTTAATAGCAGGTCTAATTCCGCGATAAAAGAGCTCTATTTCCAAATAGATTTGTCCATCAGTAATAGGGATAACATTGGTGGGAATATAGGCCGATACGTCTTCAGCTTGTGTTTTAATGATGGGTAAGGCGGTCAAGCTACCTGCGCCTGTCTGGTTCGATCATTTAGCCGCTCTTTCTAAGAGACGGGAATGTAAATAGAAAACATCCCCTGGGAAAGCCTCACGACCCGATGGTTTGGCGTAACAATAATGACATTTGTCGATATGCTACCGCCTATTTACTAAGATCATCATAGATTATTAATGCGTGCATTCCATTATCACGAAAATATTCCCCCATGGCACACCCAGAATATGGGGCCAAAAATTGTAGAGGAGCAGGATCCAAAGCGGTGGCTGCTACAAGAATAGAATATTCCAAAGCATTCACTTCTGAAAGAATTTGAACTAATTGTGCCACAGTTGAGCATTTCTGTCCAATCGCTACATAGACATAATACAATGTCTAAGTCTTAGAGGTGGCCCTTGAGTTCAGTTGCTTTTGGTTTAATATGGTATCGATAGCAATAACCGTTTTTCCTATTTGTCGGTCCCCGATTATAAGTTCTCGTTGACCACGACCTATAGGAACCAGGCTATCTACCGCTTTTAAACCTATTTGCATAGGCTCGTGCACAGATTTACATTCAATAATCCCAGGGGCTTTCACTTCCACACGTCTTCGCTCGTGATCGCTTAGAGCCCCCCTTCCATCAATAGGTACTCCCAAGCCATCGACCACACGCCCTAGCATAGCCTTTCCTGCATGAACATCCATAATAGATCCAGTGCGCTTGACAAGATCTCCTTTAATAGCAGTATCACTACCAAAGACAACAATCCCTACATTCTCATTCTCAAGATTCAAGGCTATTCCTTTCACACGCTGGCAAATTTCACCATTTCCCCAGCTTGAATCTCGTTCAATACATAAACACATGCAATCCCATCTCCAACTGAGACCACTCGATCGATTTCATCCACATGAAAATTCGTGTAAAAGTTGCTAATTCGACTTTCTAATAGACTTGCTAGTTCCGCAGCTCGGGGAGAAAGTTCCTTAATTCCATTGTTGATAGATAGATGGGAGAATGCCGTTTTAGAAAAGATGAGCTCTACCACTACCAGTACCAGGCTTTCCTTTTTTTGATTCTTTCAATGACCAGTCCCAAATCAAAATCCTTCTTCTCAATAGCTGTTTGCAGCTTTTTATAAGGTGGGCTACGATGGGTCCCATTGTTCTCTATTTGATTACGGTGTTTCAAATAGGTATCCAATGAGAATGGCTTACCCTTAGGATAGAAGAGGACCCCCCTAATCTAGTGTCTTTTCTCGAGAATGGAACCCTGTCCGAACGAAGGGCTTCCTCCATTTTAAGCTCTATCTGGAATTGGGTCTCAATTATGGAGTCAAAAATCTCCTCGGGCAAGGGAAACCTAATCGTATTAATGGTAAGACGATAACAGAGCTCTCGCCAACTTTGTCCGTCCTCCAATAAGGGCTGGTACACCTCTGGCTCAAGAGGTGCTGCGGGTTCACCAGGGTTGGAAGAGTCCGGGGCCGGTTGATTGGCACCGGATTCGGAATTAGCAGGGGAACTGCTTCCAAATAAATCAGTCCACCTAAAGCCCCTTCCTCCAGTACCCTCACCTGATCCTGAGCCAAAGTCCCCCGAAGGAGCCATCATGTTACACAATTCAGAAATGCTGAATCTCAGAGACAATGCAATCGCCAAGGCCAGCGCTCCGGAGCAGCCCGACCCTCTGAGAGAAAAGAAAAGAGCCTTCCCACCGAGAGAGAAAGCCAGCTTTTCGAGAAAGGCCCAATAGGCCTCTTCAGACCCTAGTTTCAGAGATAGAAAATAGAACGGAGCAAGCAACAAGGTCGAAAAAAGGACTAAGCGAAAATAGAAAAGGGACGCAGACAAGAGACGACCAGCGCGGTTGTTCTGATTTCATTTTCTTAAAGGGGACTAGCACTAAGCTAAGTTACTTACGATCCCTCTCACTTCGTTCGAGCTGAATTACATCCACCCTCTCCCTGTAGGTCGAGCTTCCTTTTCCCTCTCACTTCGTTCGAGCTGAATTACATCCACTCTCTCACTTCGTTCGAGCTGAAGGAAATCCTCCCTCTCACTCGCTGAAGGAAATCCTCCCTCTCACTCGCTGAACACTTTCTAAATCTATCTGTCTTCATCGAATTTCCGCTATCTATCTTGAGTTAGACAAGCGCGTATCTTAGCTACCGGTGACCGGCTTCACGAGACCTTTTCGATCCACACTGGAGAAGTCCTCTCTCGGGCTAGGCTCTATTGGGCGGAGGATCACCTTTCTTTACGAGAGGAGCAGGAAAGAAGACACTTACATACGTAATTCTAGAGGTGAACCAGCTTGGTCGGTAGAATTTTTTCGAATCTAGCAAAAGGAAGGAAATGATGCTTTTATTAAGGCAATCCATAAGTCAGAAATAGAATGAGGAAGAGAGAGGACCCCTCATAATGGTATGTGGGCCTTCCTCAAGCAATCCCCCATGACTCAACCTTTGTTCTTGTGCAAAGGCGTCCTCCCCTTCCTTCCTATTTTTCGAGCTCACTAAGGCAAGCAGTGCCCCATTTGTGTCTGTCTGCGATCGTGCCTAGCAAGGCAGTTCATCAAGAGCTGCTATCTGGGACCAAGCACTAAGCACTCTTGATTTTCTTTTTTCAATTAATTTCTAACAGAATTGGCAAATGTCACTGTGTGTAACACATCTAATTGGAAGTAGAATGAAGATAATATGCTTTACTCTTTCATTTGTAGCTGGATTAACCCTTGTTGGGTTGGGCTAACTTAACTTGAATCTGTTCTGTTTAGTTTTTCACTAAGCCTCATCTGAGTGCTATATACATAGCTCCTTGATTACAACTCAAATAAAATGAACATTCTTTAAGAACTTTTTCTCCCGATCTTATCTTAATAGCTTAGTAGCATGAAAGTCACAATAGTTGTAGCAGAGTAAGCTAGAAGATGACCAATCCCGCCCCATCATGATTGGTGTCGAGTCCGTTGTGAGAGGCGCTTAAAAGGTCGTTAAGGCATTACACTCAGGGGTGAATCCACAGGGGAGGGGAGAGGTTGCTTCCTAAAAACAACTGGGTTTGGCTCGTTGCCTTTGATTCCTTACCCATAGCATAAGATAAAGGGTGCGTGCTTCAACATCTAAGTTTCACACAAGGAACCTCCTGCTCTTAAGGATAAACTACGATATTTGATGGACTGGCAAGTCAGCCACGTAATTTATCCCTCAAGTTGAACGAACTTGACCTGCTCCTTTAGTTTAGGGCTATAGAGTTTACTTGCTTCTCACTAACTGCAGAATTATGAGCTTCATCACTCGACTCTAAACCAAATGAAAAACACTCGGCTATAGGATGACAATCCTTCACTCTGGAAGGGTAGGTTCCATACCGACAAGACCTCCTATCCCAGAATCCGCTTATTTCACACCAACTAAAGCGGAACTTAATCACCAAGGTAGAGTTGTAAAAAGCCCTAATGTAACTGAACGAAGTGGAAAACCAGCAATACGAGAGAAAAAACCTTCTGTGTGTAAGAAGAAAAGCAACATCGAGTTAGGTAGGATGTATATCGAGCGTAATAAGCTACATGAGTGATTATTTCACTTTGGAAGGAAAAAAACATGTCAAATAAGGTCCTCACTCAGCTCTCAGGCTGTCTGGGAATAGCTCCACCAGACATAGAAGAAAGGAGTGTAGGATTGGTAAGCTTTGCCGGAAAGAAGCTATTCGAGTAATTCAGGAGGCTACTACCGGCGAAGCCCGCTTGCGTCGGAGAGTGCTATTGCGTGAAGCAGAAAGGGACAACGGAAGACCACACCATACAGGGAAAACGAGGATTAGATATTTTGTCAACGACCACTTGAGCGTGATTCGCTTATCTGTTGAAAAGTACCATCCAGACAGTAAACCTTTAGGGAATATGACTAGTAAGGTAAATCAACCTATCGTATCAACGAGATGCAACAAGAATAAAATTCACAGACTATGAAAAAGAATTTCTTCTCATTTACGTTTGTCTCAATCATGGGCGGTTGAAAAGAGTTCTTCCGATCCGATCGTTGCGTAAGTTGAGAGTTCAATAGATGAGGAGACGGATGACATTTTTAGTCAATACCAAAAGCGTAAATGAGTTAGGAGCGAAGAGTGAAGACCAGGAAATTTCCTTCAACATAGAGTAAGGGCAAAGGAAAGTCTTCCGATCTTTGATCCCTCGATTCAGGAGCGATTGAAGCGAATACAATAAAAGAATGCAAGGAAGGGTTCCCCGCATCTTGACTGCTTCAAAAATAAGGTCATCGACCAGTAATGCGACTTGTAGAAGACTCCCTCCCTATACCTAGCGGAGTTGGCACTAATAAGGAGAGCAGAAAGCAGCTACCGGCCATCAAAAGATTCACGACTATAAGATCCACATGCAAGTGAAGATCCGCTTATTCTTTGAGATGACAAAGCTCCCCACTAGACGCAAATTGCCGAATCAATACCAGGTAGTATAGGAGTGCTTTCTCTGATCAACGTTCCCCAGACCAGAACTGAAAGGACATACCAGCCCCCGAAGGATTCTCGGGCATTTCTTCATGTTGGGAGGAGGTACCGGTTGGAGGAGAAGATAAGGACAGCTTTCTTTCTTCCATTCCACTCTTGCTCCAATCCTAATAGGATAAATAGAGCTAGCACTTGCTATAAGGGCTTCTGACTATAGGAGTTGGAGTCAGCCTGTCTGAGTATGTAAACTATGTGGTGGATACGATAACAAATAAGCTTTCTACATCAGCCAATTCTTCTTCCATGAGGGACTTCAATGAAGCAACATTTTTGGATTTCCCGTTCATCATATCGACCGACCCAGACCCGGTACCTATCCCCGATGAAAGTCAGGATGAAACCAGTTTTCATTCAAAACCAACTCACTCTAAGAAAATGAGAGCTTTGCGAAAGTTTCAAAAGGAATTGAGTGAGCTCTCGCCTAAGAGAAGAGTTTAATAAAGCGGAGAGGGATTTTCCGATAATAAAAAAGCTTTTCTCCCCAACCGAGGTGATAGACCACCTTATGGCCGATGTGATTACCAGCCAAAGGGCAAAAAGACGGGGTTGAATGCGACTCTACCAATACCAATCTCCTCTGGAGCAAGGAAAAGCAACTCTGCCTGGTATCGATAACGATTAACATATTCTATTTTTTAGAGAGGGGAACCCTTACTTAAGAACAGAGAGTGGCCGAGCAAAAAAGCAACGCAAGGGATAAAGGAGAAGTACCCGGCCCGGCAAAGAAGGGTCTCCCATTAACAGGTTTATCCTTAGTAAGCTAGCTTTGGTTGCTAAGCAAGCCAGGTTCTCTTTCACTCCTGGAATGAGCCTTTTGGAGACTCTCTCTCAACACAAAGAAAAAAGAGATGAAAGGATCTTCAAGTAGCCCTGACTAAGGTTTGAAAAGATTCCCGGGGGTACTACAGCTTGCGTGGAAGGCTAGGGTGGTTTTTAGAAAGCGTGAAGACAGAAGACGTCGTAGGGAACCAATTTCTATCGCTTTCCCCCTCTAGTGGTCATTCATTCTTTTGATGACTCACAGTCAAAAGAGTTGGTTGGCAGTTCAAACCTTAGAGGGAGTTGAAGAGAGGCCTTTCAGTTCATTCAAAGGCACTAGGGATGAGCCATTACAGACGGTCTGATGCTTTTGGAGTTCGCTCATATCGAATTGTCCAAAATCTCATCAACCTGTCCGAGGGATGATGAAGGCGATGCCACAATTGAGGGAACCGCCCTCTTACTCTTTTTTAGATAAGAATGCGAAAGACCCTGACCCTGCCAACCAAGCCCACTCAGATAGACTAAGTAGACTAAAAAAAGTGCACAAGAAAGACAAAGGAAACAAAACCTTTTCTCGATAACGCTGGGCCAAGTAGCGACACTTCACCCAAATTCTATCATCATGTCAACTTGCTTAATTCAACAAAGTGATCAAGCTTCTTAGCCACCGGGGACCGGCCTCGTGAACGCATTCGCTAAAGGTACTACTGGCCGGCTTTCTCAATCTTCAATCTAACTTCAGAAATAGAATAAGCCCACTTGACGAGATTCGATCTAATTCTCTTTCGAACATTTTTGGATTGACATGAAGCTTTCTTGCTGTGTGATTCTACCCCCCACTCTGCCAGCAGCCTATGTGTCGATCTATACCCAGTTGATCTACCGCTATTTTACTTTGCATGTTCTGGATAGGCGCGCATCCTCATAGAGCGAGGGGCAGAAAAGATCAATGAAAGACTAGAGCGCGAGCTAGCTGATCTACCGACAAGTCCTTGATTTCTTATCCGCGAAGGCAGACTTGGACTCATTGAAGAAAGCACTTGAGGTGAAGACCAATGAGCGATTGCGACAACTACGGACCCCTTAACTAGGTTTTTTACTAATACTAACTAATAGGCTTTCAGAAGCTTTTCCACACAAAGAGGGGAGGAAGTGCTTGCTGCCAACTTGCCAGACGAATGGACATTTGAGCTCAACAGCGCATTTACTATTTGGAGATGGATGGCGCCAGGCAGGGTAAAAGGAAGGATTTTTTTCCATTAGCCGAGGAATGAAGTAGCAAAGGAATATCGCTATCGTGGGAAAAAAAGAAAAACATAGGATTGATCGAAGGGAAGGCCAAATCCGGCTAAAAAGAAAAAGAAGAGATCAAGGAGAGGGAGCTAGATGAGCACTTGTAAGAGAGCGAGCGGCAGATCTAAAACTGCTATAGTAAAGTAGAACGACAGTACCTCCCAAAGGTTCTACCTTTTCTTGTGCATTCGGGAATGGGAATAAATAGAAAGTTTCTAAATGTATAGAAGACTCTCGATTGATTGGTTGTAATGTTCACGAGGTTGTATATAATCCAATGTTCAGTGATATGACTTTCCTACTGACTGAATTGCTTGAATTAGTTGAAGGTGCGGAGTCTTCTTATTTTGATTTGAGACGAATTCATTTTTCTACTAAAAGTGCTTTTGATAGGGAATAGGGAAAAGCCTTGCCTTATTCAAGAGTACCAGGAAGGAGAAGAATAAACATTACCTCTGTTGAAGGAAGAAGCCCCTCCATTTGCTTATTTATTCTTCCTGGTCTTCGGGTCTCATCTGAACGGCTCGCTGCCTATTTAGTTACATTTTTGGTTTTGATTCCAGAACAGAACTAGAGATCCTAGCCCCCCCTCCCTTGAAAGCCCCTGGTGCTGCGACTATCACCGGTAAGTTGCATCGGATCAACATCGGGATTAAAATCAACTTCAAAAGCAAATAAGTCAACACCTATTTGTTGTGCATCTACTGGCCCGAACGCTTAAATCTATTCCACCGCAAACAACCGAATATACTACTGTAGGATCTGTAGCTGCTTTTATTTTTATTGCTCTCACCTCTCACTACGCCACCTCAGTAGTTGGGACTCCCTAACCTTTTCTATCTATCCTTCGAAGTAGGGCGAGTGAGTCCGTTCCTTTCCCGTGAAGGTTTTGGTATATGTGACCAGATGCTTCCTCCAGATCTAACGTCTCTATCAACTAAATTCTCTTTTCTTCACCGGATCGATACTAACTTACTTACTCCTGCTCCTACTGGATCAAAGAGGGCCGATGCCCGATTTCCCGACCCATTACTCATTCCTTCCCGACTCGATAGGGATTGCAATCTCGAGAGAGGGAGCAACAATTGACCTCCGACAATAGGTAGATGGGGTGGACGTAGATGGATACAGTGAAATCAATCCTTATTCCGCACTCCCTCTCACCGGCCTGAAACATATATAAATCATGAATTCTTCAGAGCGGGCCGACAGGCCAGGCGTACGGGGACCGTCGAAGAAGTTCCTCAATGCGCCGCAGCCACTATTTTGACTCCTTTTATGCAATTATGAACTCCACGGAACTTTATCAATTCTAACGCAACTTATCCTTTTGGAGCTGACGTAACAAACTACGCGAGCCTCCCAACGATGCCAACATAAATCCGATCTGAATAAAAAAAAGAAAAGAAAGTTTGATTATTATGGTATACCAACCACCTGTTCTGGAACTTCCAGTTCCAATCGAAGCATATAGATCCGTAAATAGATTTGTATATATAGCCACTTTAGTCGTGCTTGTCCTTTCCTGAAAGTATTTTTTTTCTGGGAACATGGTCAACCAAAAATTATTATGTTCGCGATTCTTCATCCACCAATGGAAAAAATGCTCCAGTTTTCCATTCTCATATAAGGCCGAAAAGTGGATTGGCAACAGGTCGGCACGAAGTGATTCATCATTCTCAAACATGAGCCGATCGCTCGTTAGGGACGGTTTATTGATCATCAAATTCCCACAAATGGAATGAAAAGTGGGTCCATGTAAATGATCAAGACCTCGCAAACAACAACGCTCCTTCCCCATATGGAGTTCGAAACCCAAAGGCAATCGTTGAGTGAACTATATCTTTTTTGTGTTAGTTGATCTAAGCCGCACCCTTACTGCTGGGGTGGGGCTCGGCGTCCGAACCGTACGTGGGATGAGTTTTTGCCTCATACAGCTCGGGCCGAAGACCGGGGAAAGTTTATAAGAGATGGGTAAACCTAGCAGCTGCCGATCAGGGCGGGGATAAGCTTGCTTCTTCACAAGCCTATCCCCCAAAAAAAACTGACCCTGTAGCGCTTCACGTTCTTTCTATTCCATCCAATTCCATTCCGGGATAGGCGGCTAATACTAAAATAATAAGTGAAGTAGTCGTCGTGTAACCAATCGGCTCGGACACCAGACCGCCCGTGCCCGCCCACGCCCATTTTGTCTCGCCCTAAATGGAATGGCTTTCTTAGTTACGCTGCGCCCCGAGCCGAGTCCCCACGTCCATTTTTCTTCACCTGCAACCCAATAAGTTGGCAAAGCCAACACAAGATTAGGGTCGTTCCCTTCATTCTATGCTGACCCCGGCCTGGGTTGGCTTCTTGGGAAGCCCGTTCCTACCGCACTCACGGCCCTGCTGGCCTGCCAGTTATTGTGGGAATTCTCTCATTCCGTGGTCAAAGACTTGGTTGGATGCGAGATCTACTCCACGAGGAGCGGTACAGACGTAGATGATAGCATCATGAGCCCTCTTTTCGTACCGCTAGGGATGCTTAACGGCACTTCGCCAACTGGCGTTACCTGCACTTTCGTGTCTCTCAGTGTGGTCAGCACTGGGTGTTTCCGAGCAGTGAGGCTTACACCCATTCGCATTAGTTCATCCAAAGTTCCTTACCCTTATGCACGAATTATTAAATAACCTATCTTCCTATCAAGGTTAAGGAGTCAACAGAGCATCTCAGCGGCGGGATTGAATACCCAGATCGAATCACAGTTCACGCCGCCCACCCTGAACAAATAGGAGGCATGGGCCACAGGTCGCACATAAGCCACTGGGTCGCACGACAGAAGAACACCCAACATAAAGATGCACACTCCTCCATGTGAAATATTCATCTGCATAGGAGCTTTTTGATAGTAGTCGTGACCAACAGCCATCAGCTCTCTGCTTGTTGGTAAGGTGAGTGCTTCAAGCCCGATTTCTGATGGCGCACCCTCCACACAAGCACCGCCCGACGAAGGGGGGACGGGGAAAACTAGAGGCCTAAAACCTTCCACCCTTATTTCTAAATGGGGGTGCCCGAGGCACCTCATCTTCTCATTTCGTTATTGCTCATTCCCGTTAGGCCGAAGTGTTTAGCCTTTCCTTCTCCACGACTTCGCTGACCTATCGCGTGGTAAAAAGAAGAAAGTACAAAAGAATAGTAAATGGAGCACACCGCAGAAAGATTCTAAATATGAGAAGTCCCCCTTGGATTCGAGAAGAAGGAAATGAAGAACGGGAACAAAATGAAATAAAGCGTTTCTAGCTCTAGTTTCGGATGAGCTTCTCCCAATTATGTCTGGTAATAGAATAGGGCGGCTTGCTCTGACCAAGACTCCATTTTTTGCTCCGTCCGTGGAGCGTATGAATTTCCTGGAATGTAGATAGACCAAAAGAGGGAATAAAAGGATAGGAATAGGAATAATAGTACCATTGGAAAAAAGGGCACCTCTGGGAACATCTCTACTGATGAACCATTTCAATAGTACGGGTGCTGCTGTGCCACGAGGAACGACCATGGAAGTAATGAAAAAGAAAAAGTTATGTAGTTGGACCATCTGTTCTATCCGTTCGAGTTTTCCTTCTCTAGAGAAGATGAAAGGCTCAAAATGAAAGTGTTTGCAACACATACTGAAAGGGTACTAATTAAGCCGACCATTAATGACTAGTTAAAACACCAGGAGTGGTCTGATCCCCTATTTGATCAGACCGCTCTAAGAAAGAGAAAAAGCAAACTCTCATAGTTCGGAGCCCAGCTCCAACAACTTCTTCGTAAGTGATGTGAGGTACTTTTTTTGGAATAGGGGGTCGCCCTTTTTTTGGTTGAAGTAGCCACGACTTTGGTCGTAGTCAGTTTAAACCCATAGACCCAGTCCACTTGCAGCCATGTTGATCAAAATGACTAAGTTTAATGACTTGACCAGTCACTAGCCCTCGTATTATAAGATTCTCTCACCCTGTGGTCGACATTCCATTCCCCTTAGTCGTATGTGCTCTTTCTATTTTGATTTGAATGGGCCGGGGCTCCCGAGGTACATATGGCCGGCCCTTCCGGTGTCTCGGTGATACAAACAAAGAAAAGACGATGGTTTTTAACATACCCTTGAACAAAAAGCCAATCCTTACCAAAGGAGGAAATAGAATTGAAAAATTATCCTTTTTTTTCCTTCCCTCCGACAATCATGCTGCACTTCCTTCTAACAAGTGGCTGAGAGTTAGCAAGCAACCTTGGCCTCTTGGAAAGAGGTTCGCTGTCCACCTCCTTTCCGGTCCAGCCGCAGTACGACACCCGAACTCGAAGCTACGATCAGATCCGATTGGATCTGGTCCTATCCGACCCAACCCGAAACTTAGAACGGCCAGCCTGTTTGGACGGTAGAACGGGGAGAGGGGGAGTCGTGCCCATTCTCTATCCGGGCACGAGCAGGAACATCAAAAAAAGGAAAAGCGAATACATGTACATGATGTAACGCCATATTCAAAAATACGTGATCCGATTTGATAGGCTGCCCGCAGAAAGGAAAGAGTTTACCGACTGCATAATAATTCATTCTTGCATGTAGCGCGTGGGCCCATGTCTCCCGAACGATCATAGTACGGCCGCTCATATAATATAAAATCAATGAGTAGATATCACCTCCCTTTCCCCATACCATAGCCGAAAGGGATAGCGTATCCACAGAAGAGAGAGTACGGGCCCTTGCCCAACATTTAGTTTAGACGCGGCTTAAATGCCTTTATGCTATAGGTTGTGTTAAGCATGCTTCTTTGACAGAAAATAAACTTTTTTTCCATGACAACAGTCGCGACTATAAAGGGCGGGACGGTAAGCTCTCTATCAACAATAGGGGGCTATTCATAGTAAAAAACTACTAGACTATATGGATTCCAACTGAACTTCAACTTCTACTTGGTTGATTAATTCAGGGGAAGTGCTGGAACATAATATTGGACGATCTCCATTTCCATATGGTAATTGAAGTCAAACAGGAGCAAAGCAGGTGCAATTCAATCCTTATTCCTAGCATTGATTCTCAAAAAAGCAAAACCTCACTAGACTGAGGCCCATTGCTATGGGGACTACACTATATAAGAGAATGACTAAGGTAATTGCCAATACTTTCTACTGAAAGACAGGCTGGCTCTTTAAAAAGGGCGCCCTCCTAATCTCATTTGATAGGAAGAGATATTGAGAATTATCCCAAGGAGGCTTACTACTCAGCTAATAGATCCGGTGAGCCAGCCATGATCACTAAACTCACCAAACCAGCAGCATATGCAAATTTGAATCATATGTTTCTATATGCTTAAGGAAAATGGGATTTGCACAGTAGGATATGAAAGTTTATTTATATACAATGGAAAGTCCCTATAATCCATGGAGGACCAGTGGAGTTCATAAAAGAAAGCAAAGAAAGGTCCGGGATAAAGTTGTCCCTTCTCTCCATATCTCTACTTACTGGCTGGGTGCAGATAAGATTGTAATAATAACAAAGACAGATAGAGATAATGTTCGTTCAAAATTGATTCAGATGGCGATGACCCACAGAAAAATCCACCTTATTCATGCTCCGCACAACAACTTGCCCGGTCAATATTATATGTCTATGCTAAACTTGGTGATCTATATTCATTGCCCCCTTTAAGCGTATGTGATATAATCATTCTTATCTCAGAAGAGAAGTATGCATTATCCCCACTTAAGTTATTAAGTATTCCCAAAGACGAGGCAATTTTTTTTTATGTTGAAACTTTATGTCAGCCAGGGGACTCTGATCATAAATGGGTTATTTGTCCTGGTGAAAGGGACGCTCTCCTTTTAATCGCTCTGGCGCATATGTTGAATAGTTATTTTATGCGTTCATCTATCTTTCACGAGCAGTCGTGTGGTTCTCCCAAAGATCGCCGTGAGTTCTTTGCCAAATTAGGTGGAGTGGGGAAGATTAGAACTATTTTCATCTTTCATCTAGCACCCTCACAAGGTACTATTCCTCATAAAAGAGTTTGACGAAAGCTGGCACCCTTGGTGCATGATAGCTACGTAATATCCTTAGTTTCATCCTTTTTAAAGATACCAATGAACAAAATGGAATTAATTTTTCTATTATGGAAGTTGGGATCCCACACGCTGGGTTAATCACTAAGGTCTTATACAATTTTATGTTGGATGATTTCGACCGGGGATTTAAACAGTTATACCCTAGTCTTTCTTATTATCGTTACTTGGCTGACTGTTACGTATTATTTCCATTGTTTAGTCTCCAAAGCGAGCATTAGTGTGAAGAAGAAATGAATAGTATCCTCTTAGAGTTAGATCTTGATGGGGATATCACAACTATTCTACCTGGTGGGGGTGCCCATGTGACTCGTGATGGGCATTTGATTATTCTAAGTCGAGATTGCAGTCTTCACGTTGTCGAACAATCAACATTCTTTCTTTAGTTCAATTTGTAGTCAATATGTTTTATATAAAAAGGAACCCATGCAACGATAAGAAATCCTTTTTTTAGAGAGCCAATGCCTTACTCTAATAGGGGGCATAGAATTTCTAAGTGAAGGCAAGCGCAACTATATATGTAATATCCTAGTTGTCAGCAAGGCAGGTTCTCTATAAAGCCTACCGGCCAGAAAGTCCTTAAGAACGAGAAAGCCGACTAAATTGCTATTCCATAACCGACTCTTGTTGCTGAGTCGAGAGGGCGTTCAGCCACTTGACTGGTTGGAGAGGGGCGGACGAGAGTTCTAATAATTCTCTTCCTTCTGATCTGCAAGCGTCCCATCTTTTTCTTACTTGAATGAAGAAAGACAGAACCTCTCTTTTCGGCCACAGCCAGCAGTTCGCTTTCCACTTCCTAATACCAAAGAGCAATTGAGAGAAGAGCAATACGTAGGACTTAAAAAGAGGGTTCCTTCCTCTCCTCACTCTCCGAATTTCGATCCTCACCTTTCTGGTGCCAAAGGCCTACCCTTCCACTTTACAGGAAGTTCTAAAGGAAGAAGTCGAAAAGGAAAAGAAAGTCACCTTTCCTTCCAACCTCCTGGCTTTATTCTTATACTGATCGAGCTGCACTATTTTCTATTCTAATAGATTCCACTTTTCTTGCTTGCACGACTTCCTCTTTGCTTAAAAAAAATGGGGCAAGTCAAGTAAGTAAGCAGTGATCTGAACCAAAGCACAAACTTTGAAATAGAAAGAAAGATAGAAGGAAAGCAAGAAAGAACTATCTGACTTCGCTATCTTTCTATGAGCTCCTAGGAAAGAGATCATACTCCCCAAGAAAGGAAGCTTAAGAATAGTTATTAAGAGAGGTCACCCTCTTTTTCTTTTTCAAGCTATGAATGTAGAGATTAGGTTGAAGAGTGAAAGGGATGAAGTGGTATGAAGTTGCTTGAACCTAGCGCTCAGGAGGTTGTGCTCGGCCGAAAGGGTAAGGGCAAGAATACTTGGCTGGACGTAGTTCAGGATCGATGTAATTGAGACAAGTAAGTAGAGGATTGGAAGATGTGAGACTGGCCAAAGGTGGTTCTATATAGCTCTTACGCTTTTACAACTCGTACTATTTTATTGGAAAGTGAAATCGTTCTTTACTCGCTATAAGTATTTCGCTCTAACTCTCTAGTTCTCTTAGCTATCGTTATATTTTTTGACTCATGAAAAGTAGAAAGGCGGAAGCGTCGGCTAGTCAGTCACGGACTACTATACTTCCTTATAATGATTCAATGTTAATGACCTCATTCAATCTTTTTTTAGCCTTCGCTATCGTGGGTTAGATGGATAGCTAGTAGTTATGAGAAGCAATCCCCTGACTATAGATAAGAAAAGATGTAGAGGTGCGTGCCACACTCACGAGGGACAGAGAAGTTGATGAAGTAGTGAGTTAAATGAGAGGCTAGAGTCAAAGGCAAGCCAATGAGCTTCTCAGTTAATGAAGAGCTTCCCTTAATATGAGCAGAACTATCTATTTGAATTATGTTGAAAGCGGCCCTCCATTCCTGCTTTGAGGAGTAGATTGAAGGGCTTATCGCTTCTCCTACTGCTGCTCCCGGCCCCATCCCGCAGCCGACCGATCTGCTGCCAACACTTTAGAAAGATCATTTTTGTTCAACATTTTTTTTTCTAGAAGTAGGGAAAGTAAGAGAAGAGTGAATGAAGACCCCCACGGAGCGGTAAGGAGATCGATGAGTTTTTAATCTTCCTCTTTCTGTATGAAATTACAGACATATAGTGAATGGACGAGCCCCTTCAACTTCGAAGCAACTTCCTTTGTACTTCCGAGAGGTAGAAAAAAGAAATAGATTAGATAACTATAGAGCAGATTCAGATCCAACCAGCAAGGAATACGGTCTTGGACACTTAACCAAGCTCTTGATGAGCGTTGTCCACCTTCACCTTATTCTGCTCTCCTTAGCCTCCGGCTTGGGCGTGGTGAAGCAAGGGGTCAGTGAGATCAACCCCGATCAGTACAGTTAGATAGTTAGAGTTAGTAGTTTCTTCAACAATTCTAAAAAGAGGAGTTGCTCTTAAAGTTAGGGAGCGAGTGGAATAAACGAGTTCAATACGCTGGATAAGAAGCGTAGTACACGAAGCGATCACTAGAGCGAAGGAGTGTAATAGGAAGAAAGGAGTACTAGAGCTATATACTTTGAGAACAAGTGGAATAATTGAAACAAGAGAGGGTAGGTAGAGCACTTTCTCCTTTTAAGCTTTGCTTTCTCGATCCACTACTATCTTACTTAAAAAAAAACCTGCCTTTCTAATGAGATGTAATCCGTCTAGGGCTAGCTGAACTAAGCCTCATCAGAGGAGGAAAGATTTATTGCTTTCATACTTCTTCTTCCTGCTACGCCCTTGCTTTCCAACCGCTCCGTGGGGGGCCTTTTTTTCTCACTTGAGAGATGCGATTTGAAAGAAGAGAAGAGGTTCTATCAGTTAATCACCATCCCTTCCTCCAATGAGATTTTCTATGTTTATGTTTGGTCTTAGAATAAATGGAGTGCTTGGTGAGACAGATAGCACTCTGATTATCAAAGAATAAAACGTACCTTGACTTCTCAAAGCCAAGATCTCGAGTAAATTCCTTCATGCAAAGCAATTCTTTGGAACTTTCAATTATAGCAATATATTCAACTTCTGCGGTGGACAAAGCTATACACTTTTGTAATCTAGACTGCCAAGAAAGAGCTCCCCCTGCAAAAGTGATCAAATAACCGGAAGTGGATCTTAAATTGTCAAGATTACCTCCCAAATCAGAGTATGTGTAGCAAAGAAGTTCAGGCTTGTCACTTCCAAAGCACAGGTTCAAATCGGCAGTACCTTTCAGATATCAACATATCCATTTTACCGAATTCCAATGTTCCTTTCCAACTTTATAGTCAAGCAAGTTTCTTCCGCTCCTTTCCTTCCTTACAATCAAGCAAGCAGCTTTCACTACTCTCCTTATAGTCGTGTTGCTTTTTGCCCCTATAGATAGGATACTACCTACAGAAAGGCTAAAGCGTGTGCTGCTAGTTGCGATGGGTGGGGGCACTAAAGGCTCTCGTGCGCCATTACTGATCAGTCTGTTGTGCCTGCCTTCCATTGCTCATATGCCATTCCTTCTCCAATTGATTCAAGTACGGATTGGATGAGACTTTTTCTGGCTTCGGGCAATCCTCTAGACATTCCTTTATGAGTATGCGGAGATTTCATTTATTCTCTGAAGAGAGTTTTATGCTCCCTGTCCCCCTTTTCACAAGATCTTTCTTTTGTCCCCAGGGGGTCGATCAAACTAGAAATATCATAAGTCGATTCATCTAGTCAAGACAGGTCGGGACTGGGTTTTGCACTCTTTCCACTAGCTTTACCGGTTAGATGACTGGTGGCAGGTTCCTTCCTCTTTGAGTCTCGTAGCCCCTTGGCTGTTAACCAGAAGATCGGCATATCTGTAATTCTATCTCCAATCCTTTGCACAACTATGAAAATGATATTATTTCCATTCGGAGTGAGATTTTTGTTTTACTTTATAAATGAAGCTTTTTAAAAACTTGACTCTCGCGAGTAAGAGATTGACAAACCTTTCTACAGAAATACAGGTTTAGCCTTAGCCGTCTCCTTCGGAGTACAGATATGGATTGGGTTCTGGTCCCGATGTGTCATTCTTACGAGGGAATCATCGTGCTTTGATGTGTGCACTTGACCCAGTTATTGATGTGGCGAAGGGCTGCGTGCCGGAGCGCCTTCTAGGGTTGGGTATTCCCCACCGGGCCTTCAAAGGGCAATCTAAATAGGTTATCTAAATTCACTTTTGAGCTATACTATCAAAGCTAACTTTCGAAATCCTTATTCGAAGTCAAAGAAATAAGGCTTCGAAGAGTGAGTGTACATGACGTGGTGGCTTCTTTCATGCTATCTCTTCGGTGTAGAACAGAACAACCTTATCAATCAATCCGATGACCCCTTAGCTCCTAGAAAATAGACTTCCTATCGTTCTCCGTATTATACTGGTTCCTAGTATGAAACATCATTGTCTTATACTCGTCAAGAGTCCTTTAAAAGGTCAATCATTGTTCCATCTATCTAGTTATCCTCTTAGGAGATATTCTATCTGGTTCTGGTTTAGAGAATAGATATGTTCAACGCTTGGTATTGGAAATAACGAAAGTTCACGCTTAGCAAATGCTAGGTAATTGAACTCCTTAATTTATAGGGATCAATGCCCTAGCTAGTGTTGAGGGAATAAGCCCTGCTAGAATGAGAATAACTAATGCAGGTAGCTCTAAAGGAGAGGTTCTTACCGTACTGCCTCAATCACCTCCTTCTTTAAGGAGAGAAAAGCATCATACATTTTTTGAATAGAAGGTGCCTATCGCTCCGGTGGTTATCTGCTTTTTAAAGCTAACTAGGAAGCGATGCAGATCTCTATTTCTTAAGTTCGTAGGAGGATGTCGTAGGCCCTTGCCCAGTGGACCAGTGAACTATTCAATAATCAGTAATCCAGTGGAAGCGGAGAAGAATTGGCATCAACTGATACTATGTCTCTTCGGTTTCGAAGGAATTGAATCGGAGTAGTACCAATGAAAGAAAAAGCTATACCGATTAATGAGATAGCCGGACCTTGAACTCTAACTCATTTCCTAGTTAGTAGAAAATGCCCTTCCGCATAATCTTTCGTGTGCCACATGAGTAAAGAAACTGCTATCTGCTTTCTTCCTTGTTGGAAGAAGGCTATCTCGACACGAGGCATTATAAAGCTTGGGTCCAGGGCTCTGCCGATGGACAGATAGGCGAAGTGGTTCACCACTCTACTTCTAGATTTCTTTTAGTAGACTAACCTATGAATATTCATGAAGAAATGAATGCCTCTTTCACAGGTAACCTTTTCATGCTGATATTTTCTGTTTCGTCGATAGCATTTTCTAGAAGGAAAAGGAGCACTGCAATACTATAGTTCTCGTCCTTCCTTTCCAATAGGATAGACAGGTTTGCGACTTTCGTCGTTTAGCATCCGGCTTTGATCGTTCTATTACCGGCGTTAGATCTATACACATATAGGTCATCCTATCCCAGCATTCCGCTTCAAGAATATAGACTAACGATAGCCGCCGTCCTGTGGTCTCTAGGAGAGTGACGGAAGCATTAATACCGCTTGAAGTCCTTTCTGTGAACCCCGCCCCGATTGATTATAACTAGAGGTGGTCTCGACCCTTACTTAAGAGAAAAGTCCAATAGGAGAGTTGTTTGTGGACCTAAGAGGGAGCCCCTTGTTGGGGTCATGAAAAGAATCTCTCTGCGCTCCTGTTAGATGTCGCTTGCCCCTTTCCACTCCTTCACCTCTAAGACAGGCAGTTTCACTCAAAGCTGCTGGAATGAGAGCTTTTTTATCTCCGATTCCTTTCCGCCGAACTACCTTTCTTGAAAGAATAGCGGAACCGGGACTTCTTCATCTGAGCGTACTTCCATCAGCTTCAGAAAGTGCAGTTGAAGTAGAGTCGGTAATCCCAGTTGTCGATGAATTAGACTTGTCCCCCGAATCTATGCCCGGGGCTAGCGCCAGTTCAGAGTTAGAGTTTTCCCCGTTGGCCAGTCAGAAGATGAGGCAGCGCCCTTTTTCCTATTTATTGACCGTCACCAAGCGACTGATAGATCTTGGTCTATATCGTAGTCTCTAGTGGCCTCTTAGGATTCTGATAAAGCTGCCCTCCCATCGGAAAAGATAAAGAAATGATGGACTACACCTTTCTTTATCGATTGGCTTCATGTTTTGTTACTTCCCACTCTGTCTTCTACTAATAAGATAAGAGTGGTGACCCATATAGATATTCCTTTAAGGGAGGCTGTCTCCATACAGGAATGGTTTCTCCTTACACCGAACTTTAAGCGCTAGTTTTTCTTAGTAAAGTAAATAGATTCCTTTTTTTGGCGACTAATTCGATCCGGCTAACCGGAACTGAACTTAAAGCAGGGGAAGAGGCATCAGCCGCAGAAATTAATTGAATCGGGGAAGTTGCGAGTTTTCGCTATCCCCAGACATAACTTTTCCTTCTTCAAGATAGCACTTACTAGGTGAAAGAAAGAATGAAACTGTTCAAGGAGAAAACTTTGAATCACAAAGATCTATTCTAGAGAAAAAGACCCCTAGAAGGGAATCTTCCATGAGGGTCGTTGGATATGTATAAAGAAAGTAGGCTAAATCCAAGGTTGGCCTTTGACCCATCTCTTGTGGATTGGTATATCCCTTAGTCCATTACTGAATAAGTAATTAGTCAATTACATCATAAGGCTTAAAGAAATGGGAGGTTTCATAGATGACGCTTGCTGCGTCAACTGGCCCTTCGTCATTCTTTCTGTGAGGTAGCTTGTCTGGTTAATGGGGATCTCTATTCAAAGATAGCGGTAAGAGATGATATTTACAAGGACGGGAAGCGGTATCGAACAAGAAGAGCTGGAAGCGAAGTACCCTTTGAAAAGCTTCTATTTGACAAGAGAAAGTACTCAACTAGTGAATGAAAGGAAAGATGACGCCCATGCGAAGTCAACTTATTCAAGAGTCCTCTTTAATTCAGGTAACTAATTAAGCACATCTATCTACCAGCAAAGACAGGTTAGAATGGTAATCTATATTAAGAGTGCCCCTTACCTTAAACCTTAAGTAGCTCACTGAAGGAAGTGTGAAAGTAAGCAAGCAAAGTCTCAACCCGAAATCAATAGCCCGCAAGAAATAGAAAGGAGAAAGCCCATTTCTTTCCAGTAGTATGTAGCTTTACTTCCTTGAACTTCTATGGAGGGCTTAGTTTGCGCAGTTGAGTGGCGCTTGTTGAATACCTCTCGTAGGCTTGATCTCAACAATTACATATATAAATGGAAGTAAGTCGCTTTTAAGATGCACGACTAGAAGAAAGAGATATTTTTATTGATAGGAACGAAACTTCTTAGAAAAGTTGCGAATACGGGACTAGTTTCAAGCGGAATCCGAATAAAGAAGAAGGTAGGGTCGAAGCATACGTCAGTAAGTGAAAGAAAAATGAAGCTTTTACAGCTATATAAAATGAAAAGTAATCACCTAACAGAATAAACAATAATATTGTTGAATAAGAGGGAAAGTACAAGTAGAAAGAAAGATTTTTGCTCTTTTAGCGAGGAAGAGAAAGAAGAAGCAGATGCTAACTCAACCAAATAAGGAGTGGTTTTAGGCAGGAAAAAATAGCTCGGCTAACAAGGGTTGCAGTTGAACTATATACAAACAGCTCTAGCTGGAAAGGGGGATAAGCTCGACAAAGACTTCGAAGGAAAGGAGGTAACCAGCTAGTAGACCGAAAGGGAAGTGGTTTACCAACAGATCAATAAGTAGTTGAGGGGGGAACTAGTCCTACTACTGAGCCAGGATCAAACTCTTCCTTTCCGGTTACATTGGCTTGGCCTTTTGGACAAGCAGATAGCACATGACCAAAAGTTTTTAGACCCATGAGCTAAGGCACTACCCTTCTTTCTGACCCACCAAGCAAGGGCACGTTGCGCAGTAGTAGCCAGTTCAAGGAAGAATTTTCCACATACTGAGGTTTTGGGTCTTCATGAGTAGTTCTTGTCGACGATCCCTTGAAAAAAGTCCTTTGTTGAGCCGGCTTTCGCCCGTGACAAAAGACTTTCCCTGGGGTTGGGACTCTTTGGACAGGACTAGTTGCTTCGATTCCACTCATGTCAGCTCATAACTTCGCTCCTCGATCGTTTTATCTTTCTAGTGATGCGGGAAGGGAATGATAATTAGACTCCTATAGCAGTTCGGGAGCATCGGCATCTATTTGGTAGAATATAACAACCTGATCTCTTTACTTTCGATGGCTGCTTGAGGCTGAAACATGGTGGAAATGCGAATATGATCGATCCCGGCTCATAAGAAGTACGTAGGTTCTTATAAGTTGGGTCAGCGGTTCCAGTGACTTAAGGAATAGGGCATTTTGGCACTGTTGAAGTGATTGGCGGAAATGCCCTTGAGACGAGAATCCCGTTGAAATGGAAAGTCCTTGGTCTACATACATTAGTAGTAAGTTATGCTCCTATTATTGAAATGGAGTTATCCTCCTCAAAATCCTTCCCCCCTTGGTCGAGTTGTCTTAAGCCCGAATCCATCCTTAAGGAAGAAGGGTGGGATATCGGCTACGAGAGAGAGTCCTTGTTGTTCACCTCTGCCTCCTGACGTAGCTGACCCCTACCGGGACCTTTTCCTTTATTCGCTACAAGACTGGTCCAAAATTCTAGTTCGTTGCACTCACCCTTCGTTTCTGTTAATCATTCATGACCTCTGAATGGAAGATAAAATACTTTACTAAGCAAGCTGCATTATATACCCACTAGCGGTCCCCGTTGGTTAATTGTGTCAACAGAGGCAAGGAGAACCACTGGACTATCCCACTAGCGATCCTACTTCAACGACATTCTCATAATACGTAAAAAACGTATCCCGATCTTATTAAAGGATGAGTGACAGCCATAGTGGAGATCGATGAAGATCTTTATTCAACAAAGAAAGGGCAAGCACCAAAACACAGGAATGATCAAAGAGAGGCCTCAGCTGACACTAATAAAGACAAATAGCAAGAAGGAGGTGATGATGTGATTTCTTATGTACCTGTGTTTGTGTCGCTTGACAAGTATACCTTGTAATCAGTTGACCTATCTCTATTTGTGTTTTCTTCTAGGTCAACTGACCATAGTCTTCTTCGAGTTTATGATATTCCCCGCTCGTCCGAGCTTTTGTAGGCTAAAGAAAATGCTTAGATGAGAAGAATTCAGAGCAAAAGTCAAAACAAGACCTCGTTTGAACTTGAAGAGAGAAGCAACTACTACTTCTCCATCAAAGGAAAAAGAAGCATCGACTAAATAGAAGGCCCTTGAATCTTATCGTTAGCCCATCCCTTAAGACTGACTTAAGGGATGTAACAAAAGTCTCAAGAGAACTAACAATCGATGGACTGGAAGGGCGAGAGAGAGAAGAGGGTTTGGCCCCATATCCCAAAACTCTCATTCAAAGGCGTAAATGGCTTTCTCATAATCAGCTCGAGGTGGGTTAGTTATCAGGATATCCTGAGTAGTTTATCCCCATTCTCTGAGCCTTTCGGATATCCTCCCTTTCTTCAATCTAGTCTATTTAAGCGGGCTATTCCCCGAAATTGCCATTCCTTTTTCGTTGGGGGTCACAATCTTCCTTATTTGGTCAATTCCTGCATAAAGGTAGGGGGCTGGGCAGTAGCTTTACCCGTTGTCAGAATCGAATGTAGCGCCTTTCATTTAAAAAGGCAAGGCCCCTAGCGATAGGGGGAAGAGAGGGAATGCGGGCTTCTTTCACTCACTTGAATTTTATTTTGGAGAGAGCATTGTGGAGCAACAAAAGGCATAAGGGGAGTCGGAATGGAATGAAGAAAGTAGTCTCCCCCGCCTTTCTCCGATTTGAAAAAGGGTATGGGGCACGAACGGTATAAAAAGAAGGCATGCTTAGTTCGACGTGGTCAGCAGTCCTATCTTCTAGAATAGAAGGATCGCTTCTGCTTTTGTTTCACTCATAAGCAGCTGTGAAAAAGAAATAGGAGACCTTCAATCAATGCTTTCGGGCGAAGTCCTTCTGTGTCAAAGTGGTACTTTCCTATAGTTGATCAAGGTTGCTTTCCTTTGCTAGTGAATTAGATCTTTGGCTTTACCATGTTACTATTTGGAGAATGGACTCTGTTAGGGGTGATCTCTTTCTATCTTCAGTCAGTTATTTCTACCGGCCCTTATAGGAGTAGGGGGAACTATAGGCTTAAGCTCATTTCAATACAATTTCTCCTTAGGTCGAATACCTAGTTGAGAGGGGTCCCTAATGTGATACCCTTCGTCCATTCATTCAGGATAAAAAATGGGCCTAATTGAATCATCTCATCGAGGATTGCATGTGAAAAGATTGGATCTTCGAAATCCCCAATCGTTCGTTACTGAACCTAAAAACTCACCGCTTATCATGTAAAGTAGTGCTCTCGTTAGCTGGAATGGAACTATCAAATGGAGGAACAAGTCAAGCGTAGGCCTTCTTTGAGTATAGCTTCAAGTAGCTCTAAGAAGTTTACGTCTTGATATCCGTCGGTTTTCTTAAGTTCTTCCATGTCAACTTAGTTGAAAAATATCCTAGAGATTGATTGGCTTTTCCAGTACTAGGCTTTTGCTTTCTTGTAGTTCTTCTCTTTACATCTACCTCCAAATCAAACAAAAAGGACGATGAAATTTCAATATAAAGAAAGACGTGGACTGGAGAGTTTGGATTGAGGTCAATATGCTTAACACATCGTAGTTGGACAGCTTATCGAATAGAGGAGAAATAAAAGTTTTTTTTATCGGCATCACACATATAGCATGTGTGCCGTGAGTGAGAGGGTGGTCGTAGATCAGCCCTCAGCTCTTCTTTTGAAATTCTCGAAGATGATGACTTATCGGCTTGAGGCTTCTTTTCTTTTCAAGCTGAGTAGAAATTTCATAAGAGAAGAAAAGTTCACTGAAGGTTCTTCAATAGTATGCCCGGTTCACCAGGTTCTACCACTGTAGGGCCCAATCATAGTCAAAAGAAGAGTTTGATCCTGGCTCAGAAGAAACGCTAGCTAAATGCTTAACACATGCAAGTCGAATGTGGTTTCAGAGTTAGAACAATGCGGGGTAGAGGAAATGGTCAACTTATCAGACTCATGACCTGAAGATTGCAGGTTCTAATCCTGTCTCCGCCTAATCAGTGGAATATTGGTAGATGGGATAGAAGGCTGGTTGCTGAGGGCAACTGCGGCATAGCTTCTTCTACTTGCTTTCTCTACGGCTAGGCCTTCTCTACTCTTGCCTTTAGTTGGTAGCCGGTTCAAGCTCAAAGTGGACTCTTCGATGTACTATCGATTTGCATGTTTTCAAATTAGGAACGTGGTCCATGTTATGCCATGAAAGGTTCCACTCTTCCTCAATCCCGTACCTCAGAGCCATTACTCAGGAGAACTGGCACCCCTCTTCCATGTATACGTAGACAGATCCCAACTCTGACTCTGTTTCCGCCCTAATAGGGAAAAATGAGGGATCCTACTCCCCCAGGAGTTGCTAGGTTTCAATTACTAGTAGTCAATCCTATCGAGATATACTAACATCAATCGCTGCAGATTGATGATGTGTTCCATAGACTGGTCTATCTAGGAGCACTCTATGTGTGAGATCTATTTTCAATAAAAAATACACTCACTTCTGTGTATCATAACCTGACAAGCTCTAAGTTTTCGGTTGTCAATGGTCATTTTGAAACTCCTAGTCGAATATCTGAGTGGGAAACTTGGACTATACTTCCTATAATTTATTTCCCCAATCTATTTATATATAAGCAATGACCTTCCACAAAGGTAACCCTTCCCGTCGGGGCAAGTTCTATTCCCTTCACTAGGTAACAGGGAGCATATCTCCATCAAATATGTGTTTCCTCTCTACAAGATTCAATAGTGGCTTGAGTAGTTGTATGCCGGGTAATTCAATTGTATCTAATTATAGATTCTATTCTAGTAAAGCGAGTAAAGGTACAAATGTTAGCCCGAAAAAGAAGAATGAATCGCTGAAGGAGAACATCAAGATGAAGAATTAAAGAAATTATATTCCAATATTGATCAAAATGGGTTTCGTCTCTTCATTTTTTCTGTGATTTATCTGATTTGTTCTCTATCCGGTCATATGGATTTTTTCCACCAATTTCTTCTTAAAAGTGGAATTCGGATTGGATGTTCCCAGTTAAGCCGATTCAGCTTAAATTCTGAATTATGTATTTTCTTCACTTTAAATCTTTGGTGGTGCGGGTTCTTCTAAGATTTCGATCTAATGAAGCATTTTGAAAGATCTGGGTCAGCAGGATCGAACTCAAATGACGATAACATGGGGGGCAGTGGTGGTTCTTCAAGAGGCTTGGGATGGACCCATTTTGATCTAGATATTTTAGCCAAAAATTCTGCAGCATCAGTAGAAGACGACCGCCGCGGTGAAAACCGCAACAGTACCTCAGATCTTGCTGAACAGAGAAATGGTGCTTCATCTTCCCACATATTCCCGTATCAAGCGGATGAAGTGATCGGAGGGGATAGCTTTAACGCCATTAAGTCTCGCCTTTTGGTAAAGATCCCTTCCCCTTCCTTCTACGAGATCGAACACGCTCGCATCGATACTCAAGATCGCTTCGAGGTGAAAGTGGAAATCATTAGACAGATGGCCCCACTTCATCCGTAGGGAGATTGACTGGGACGGGGAGATCGGGCCCTCGAGAATCCGCGTACCGCCATGGGAGAGCATTCCTTGGAGAAACTCCATACCCTTCTTTCGGATCTCGAATCGAGGGGAGTCAATTCCGAGTCCTTCTCTCAATTAAAAGGGAATGTAACCCTGCGAAGGGGTGGGGACGAACACTCTACCACATAGTGGAGTGGATATCTAGGACTACTAAAATGGAGATCGTGTACAACAACAATCCTATATTTGATGTCGATTCATCCACACTTCCATTCCTTGTAGAGGAAGGCTAACTGCTTGCTGGCTGGGAGCTGTATGAGCGGTAACGTCCACGTACGGCTCTACAAGGAATGGAAGTGGACAGAAATGGCCTTGTTGTACCTCACTCTCGTCTTCAATGGGGTCTGCTCTTTCTTTTTTGGGAGAGTATGCCAATATGATCTTAATGAGGTGCGGGGCTTTGCATCTAACATTCGTTGGGCTTCTCTCTTCGGGAGCCTGCGCCCCGGCCTTTTTTGTGCAATAAACCCCTCCGACCGAAGACTAGTGGTAGGTGGTCATGCGGAGCTTTCGGAAAAGGGTAGCCTTGTGTGTAAGCACAACAATGAACCGCGGATAACCCTCAGACGAACTATCTAAGATTAAGGGGGATCCTCAGTAGTGGTGACCCTTTCACTCTTCCACGGACTGATACATGTATCGAATGCTCATACGGGAAAGTTGACTCCTGGGTCTGGAACCTGGGGGGTTGCCCCGAGAAATCCTTTCTTTCTCATCCACTCAGGGGGGTGCGGACACACCTGCGCGGATTACAGGTGACAGTTACAAGAATGGCGGGGAAGTTAACAGTACCCGACGACATTCAGGGATGGATGTAGACCCATCGGGCAGGATTATGATTCCGGTACTGGGAGAAGTGGCGACCATTCTCAAGAACAAAAAAGACTGAGCTGAGGGAAGCCCTATGAGTCACTGAAAGGACTGCAGGAGTGCCCTTTTTCTATCAATAGAGGGAGCAAAAAATGGGCTTTGCTCCCCTTTATAATATGAAGAAAGAAATAAGGGTCGAAGTTTAGACCGCTCACAGTAGTTCTACCTATAGAAAGGATCATGAAAGAGGCGATCAGAATGGGACTCGAATCCATTTACGATCTCGAGTTTCCAAACACATCGCACTTCCGCTCTGGTCGAGGCTTCCACTCCCTCCTAAGACGGATCAAAAAAGAGTGGGAAACCTCTCGCTGGTTTTTGGAATTCGACTTCAGGAAGTGTTTTCACACCATCGACCGACATCGACTTATCCCAATCTTTAAGGACGAGATCGACGATCCCAAGTTCTTTTACCCCAATCAGAAAGTCTTTTTCGTCGGATGACTCGTAGGAGGTGAGAAGGGCCCTTACTCCGTCCCACACAGTGTATTACTATCGGCCCTACCAGGCAATATCTACCTACACAAGCTCGATCAGGAGATAGGGAGGATCCAACAGAAGTACGAAATTCTGATCGTTCAGAGAATAAGATTGGTTCTATTAAGAACAGGTCATATTGATGACCAAGAAAAGTCTTCCGAAGAAGCAAGCTTCAACGCTCCCCAAGACAACAGAGCCATCATTATGGGGAGGTTAAAGAGCATCCAACGCAAAGCGGCCTTTCATTTCCTTATTTTGTCGTGGCACCCCCCCCCCCCACAAGCACCCCCCGACTCAGGGGGGACCATAAAAGGTCTTTCGTTTTCCACCCTTCGTCGGCCCCTGCCGCCTTCCTTAACAAGCCCCCGAGCCTCCTTTGCGCCGCCTTCTTCATAGAAGCCACCGGGTTTATCCGGAAGTCCGAATTCTATAGTAGAGAATGTTGTAATAATAATTGGGCCATGAGGGACTCTTTTAAGTATTGTAAAAGAAAGGGCCCGCTGATAGAGCTGGGCGGGGAGGCGATACTTGTTATCAGGTCAGAGAGAGGCCTGGCTCGTAAGTTGGCCCCTTTAAAAACCTATTACTTAATAAGGATTTGTTACGCGCGATATGCCGATGACTTACTACTGGGAATCGTGGGTTCCGTCGAGCTTCTCATAGAAATACAAAAATGTATCACCCACTTCCTATAATCTAGATTGAACCTTTGGGTAGACACTGCAGGATCAATAACCATAGCTGCATGGAGTACGGTAGAATTCCTCGGTACGGTCATTCGGGAAGTCCCTCCGAGGGCGACTCCTATACAATTCTTGCGAGAGATAGAGAAGCGTCTACGAGTAAAGCACTGTATCCATATAACTTCTTGCCACCTACGTTCCGCTATCCATTCCAAGTTTAGGAACCTAGGTAATAGTATCCCGATCAAAGAGCTGACGAAGGGGATGAGCGGAAGAGGGATTCTGCTGGACGCGGTTCAACTAGCAGAGACTCTTGGAACAACTGGAGTAAGAAGTCCCCAAGTCAGCGTCTTATGGGGGGCCGTCAAGCACATACGGCAAGGATCAAGGGAGATCTCATTGTTGCATAGCTCAGGTCGGAGAAAGGTGCCATCGGACGTTCAACATATAGTCTCACGATCGGGCACTCATGCCCCGACATTGTCATTATATACTCCCGCGGGTCGGAAGGCGGCGGGGGAAGGAGGGGGACACTGGGCGAGATCTATCAGCAGTGAATTCCCCATACAAATAGAGGCACCTATCAAAAAGATACTTCGAAGGCTTCGGGATCGAGGTCTCATTAGCCGAAGAAGACCCTGGCTAATCCACGTGGCCTGCATGACGAACGTCAGAGACAGAGACATCGTAAATTGGTCCGCGGGCATCGCGATAAGTCCTCTGTCCTACTGCAGGTGCTGCGATAACCTTTACCAAGTCCAAACGATTGTCGACCACCAGATCCGTTGGTCTGCAATATTCACCCCGGCCCACAAACACATATCCTCGGTATGGAATATAATCCTAAAGTACTCCAAAGACTCGAATATAGTCAATCAAGAAGGTGGTAAGACCCTTGTAGAGTTCCCCAATAGCATAGAGCTTGGGAAGCTCGAATTCGGTCAAGATCCGAACAACAATGAGCACTCAACTACTAGTAAAAATGGAGAGAAAGTTGACTTTGAGAAAGAAGGTGCTTCTTGCCGCTTTATTTGTAAGTAAGTTTATTTTATATCTCCTCAATAAAGGTGAAAGATCACTCCTAAAAGCAAGCTTTCTCCTAGATACGATACCCTACCACAAAATTGCATTTGCCTTCCTGCTTAAGGCACTAGTTCAGATGGAAACCCTGATCAGGCAGGTGGCCTAGCTAACATAGCTATCCGTCAGAAATAGCTGCATTCCATTGTAGGCTACTATAGAGGCATATAATTTTCCGGGTGTTAAGAAAGATATTGAATCGAAAGTGGACATGCTTGCTCACTGGCTAGATCGGGCTGTCTGTACCTTTGCTAACGTTTCTGCATGTAAGGAAGCTTGAAAGAGGGAATTCTCTGATCTATGACCCCAAAAGAAAGATTGTCTTTTTTTGATTCCGCGCATTGGAATTGAAAAAGTCTATTCATAAACAGTCTTCCTTGCTTCTTACCTCTTATCTTATTGTAGGAGATAATTGGAGAGAGAAAATCCTATCAATTTCTTTTTCATAAGGCTACGCTCATTCAAGCCGTTGAAACTATTAAAAATAGAATCTTTATTTTCAGGCGGGTTTTCTTCTCCACCAACAACCAAGACACATGAAAGCGGTTTCCAGCGCTGTTGGGCAGAGAGACATGATGGCATGAAACTCGATTATGTACGCTGATTGTTCGTCCACTTCAAATGCTCAAAATTGACCATTTTTCGTGTGAAATGACAGGGATTGGTTTGGTTACTTAGGGAATCCCAAGCAAAGAAATCTACGCAATTTCCGGGTTCAGTAGTAGGAAAGAAAGGGACCTCTCACTCAATTCAATAACATGTTCTAGGGCATCTTTTTCTAATAATAATGTTCGTATTTGACCAGGCTTTTTGGACGTTCCATGATTAAACCGACTAGCGGCACTTTCGAGATACCACTTTGAAATATCAAAAAAGTTTTTTCAATTCCATTTGACTCGGGGCGTCAGGGACCCTCCAACAGAAACCTCATATTTTTTGTCGTCGATAAGTTCTCCCTTAGTGCCCTACTATTCATAAGAAATACTGATTGTTGAGAGACTGATTTATGAAAGCCCGGTGAGGCCTCAACCGACAACCTTGCTTCGTTTTGCGGCGATTTTCAAGCTAGCACCCGTTTCAGCATATCATCTCGCTCGATTCCAAAAAAAAAAAAGACGCAGTTTTTTATTATCTAGTTCTATATCAAAAACGAGCAGTTGATCCCATGAAAGCAACGCTGGCTTTGTTGCGGGTTCAACTGGAATTGTGAGAAGTCAGGTAAATTGTCTTTCTCCCCACCCCATATGCCTCCTCTGCTTATGCCACTGGTGATGAACTCACTATGGCTATTCAACGTCAAACTCAGAGTTTTTCTTACTACATAGGCGGCTAAACGAAGCCCTAGTCTTTTTTTGTCAAACCCCAACCCCCTTATTAGTAGCCGAAGTAAAGGCTAGCATGAGATCAAAGTCACTTGCCACTTTATTATAAGTCGCTCTTTGTTCAACAAAGGCCATCGATATTCCCTTACTTCTCAAGTTTTGAATTTTATGAGCCCTTCGATTGTATCCCATAAGAAAATCTCTCTGATAAACATCTTGTCGATGATTCAATTTTCACATATTATTTAGAATCTTCATGTGCGCTTTTCGCCTGGCTTCTTTCCGTAAAGAACCTAACTCATCTGAAATTCAGAAAAATGAACCATTTAACCTTTTAACCAGTGTATGCTAAGTAGTGGCAATAAGACTCTGAACTTTCAAAAATTGGAACCAGAACTTGAATAGGAAAATAAGTGGACACACCCGCAAGGAAACCCATCTCGAAACCAGCGAGTTGCCTAAAACATCCATTGTTTTCTTGCTTGCTTTCGGATAAGAAAGACTAGTTACTTTAACGTACCTTCCTAGCTTTAGTTGCCTTAAGGCTTGTCTTTTTCAGAACCTTGTTACTTTGTTGCTGTCTTTTCGCCTGAGGCTTTCGGACAAGACTACTTACTCCAGTAGGTTAGTAAGCTACCTCTTCCATTTTCAGGCAAGGGTAGCTCTGAAGGGAGAGTTGAGCGGAACTAGGCATAAGAAGCAACAATCGCTATTGATGTTACCCCGCTAGGGGAACGTCAGGAGGGGGACATGCTCTATGTCTACTGATTCTGTTTAGTACAGTATAGGAAGCCCTTCTTTGAGTGAGAGCTTCTAGAATGCCATTCATTTTGCAATAAGAACCTTTTCCACATAGAGGTTTCAGCTACTTAAAGCGAAAGTGCATCCAAAAATTCTAGAAGAGTTCTCGGCCTTGGTTGAAACAATTATAGGTGTCAATGGACCGATTTCACTAGCATAGCACTTTCTCCAATGTGCGCAAAGAGAGATGCCACTTTCAATGATGGACACCGGCCCTTGTGTTAAAGTAGCATCGAGTTTCTCTTGGAAACCTGCAAGTTTTGAGTTTCCAAATAAGTGGTACCATTTCTTTAGAGTCCAGTAAGTCAATGTTGTTGCCTAAATCTCTTCCTTATCTGCTCCTCTGTAGCTGCCTTCCTCACTTCGTCTTCGGCTTTCAGAGTTGTGAACTAACCACTTCCTTTTACAGCCAGACAACTGGCAGATAAGCTGGGCATCTAAAGAACATAAGATTCGAGTTGCCGCCAGGCATAAAAGTCATATTTTCAACTAGGGAAATTGGCACAACCAGGCATCTCAAACATTGATAAGGGAAAAATTAGGCTTTCATTAGGATGATATTCCTTTCATCCGAATGGCAAGGCTTGCTAGTTTCCTGAAGTACACTCACATTTGTCTATCTATGTCATAGTTTCTTGGAAGGAAGGTCTCAGATGTACCTACGGCATGTATGAGATTTTCTTTCCTCTATCTATGTCATACTTGGGATTCACTGACAGCCAATTCCAAGTAGATCCTCCCTTCCCCTCGCTCCACTTCGTTTTGCTCATTTTGTCTTTCCTTCTGCCTGCAAAAAAAGTGATAAGATTGCTTTTGTGTGCGTTAGCGATCATCAAACCTGTGACATAGATAAGATTGGAGTTCATGCAGAATGCCTGAGACCACTTTTTGCCTTGCTGCTCTTGCTTCTCTAGCTATTGCTCCGGCTAAGGCTTTCTTTCCGCTTTGACTTGCCTTCCTTATATTTCAATCTGGACTTGCATGTGTTCCACATATGACTATTTCGAGTGATTGCTGCTATCTGGCTTGAGTTAGACAAGTAGAGAAGGATCTTATGCCACCGGTGACCGGCCTGTCTATCTAGTATCTAGTATCTAGTACTAGGACTAGGACTAGGACTAGTAGAGTAGAGGCACTACTAGGCGGGGCTTCCTCAATCACAACTTCTCGCTTAGCTAACTGCCAGAAAATGATGCAAATCAACTCCTTATATAGAATGTAGATCGACACATTCAATGAAGCAGCCAGTACGGCAGACAAGCTACTTTCTTATTCGCAGACTGGAAAATCCTCTATCTATTAGCATACCCGTACCAGCAGTTAGACTAGCACACTCTCCCCAATCAATCGCAGTAACTGGCTA
Source organism: Anisodus acutangulus (assembly GCA_029783415.1). Classification (NCBI taxonomy): domain Eukaryota; kingdom Viridiplantae; phylum Streptophyta; class Magnoliopsida; order Solanales; family Solanaceae; genus Anisodus; species Anisodus acutangulus. The sequence goes on along the minus strand of CM056492.1, from coordinate 24,491,837 downwards.
TAAGAGAGCTGACTGTCTACTATCTATGTCATGCCTTGGCGGGTGAATATGAGAGAGAGGCTGTAAGTACATTCTCTCCTTCTCCATCTTCTGGAAAGCACTCTTTGAGCATGTTGACAGAATGATTGACACTCACATCTCTCTCATTTCCAGTGATTTCGCTACAGTTACTAGCGCATTCCTAGACTAAGACTACGGCATTGAAGAAGAAAGCTCACTCTCATTCCAAGAATCAGTGGAAGGCATTTTGTCCGATAATGAAGTTCGAAGTTTCCGGCTTGCTTTCTCTCTTCTCTTCTCTTCTCATGTAGTTGGCAGTCTCAGTCAACCTTGTTCCGGGCCTTCTCTTCTACTCTATCTGCTTATTGGATTGGTAGGTATAGTCTTTCTTCTAGGCTTCTGATTGAACTTGTTGGTAATGGGAGAGAACGCAATCGGCAGATAACTGGTAAGTAAAGCTATGGACTGGGTTCTCACTCTAAGCTAGTAATAGTAATTTGAAAAAATGATAGACATCTAGCGCATTCACTCATTTTTTCTTTCTAATAGGCCAACTCAAAGAGGGAAATGCAAGGGGCGTTAGCGGTCTTTTTTGCCTACTTTGCTCTTTGGGAAGAGAGAGTCATTTGTCATTCTTGGCTTCGTTCGAGAATCAACTGCACATGAATAGGCTCTTCCTTAGGCCTTCAAGGAGGAAGCGGATTTTTTCCTAAATTCCCGAGAAAATGAAATGAAATTCTTTTCGTAAGGCAAGAAAGTCGCCTAAGGAAAGTTGAAGTCTATGCACACTAACCGAATCTTTGGGGAAGGATGGTAGTGCAAATTGGCCTTTTCCCTTCTCATTTCTAAAGCAAAAAAGAATGTCATCATTCTGATCGTGACTTGAAAAAAGAAAGAAGAGAAGGAACTTGGAGTTGGCGCCCACATAACGGATTGCTTGCTTACCAAGCTTAAGCAAGTGGCTTTCCGCGCCACTCCTTATAGTCGAGTTGCTTAGAGCTCCTCTCCAACGAGTCAAGTGGCTTTCACTCCTCCAGTTCTATTATTATTGAGTTGAGTTATTATTATAAAAATGACTCACTATCCAAATAAAAGATGATCGATTATCTACCCAAGAAGATAGAGAGTCCCACATACGAGAAAATGTCACAAATAGAGTTGAACCAAGTAACATTGCAAAGGCATAATGATAGTAGGGTCGGGATATCCCTGCCCTCCGAACCGGACATGAGGGTCTCCCCTCATCCGGCTCTCTGCAGGGGAATCTCCACTCACTGCTTCTCTTAATATCCTACCTTTACCACATCATGGGGGTTTACAGGAGATCCCAGAGGCTCGCTCAGCTGCTGTTGCTGAAATCATTACTCAACATTCTCCCGTGCTCTAGCAATTGCGCTCCCTAGACCACTACCATGTAGTTAGGTAGGGACAATAAGTCCATAGTGACGGGAATGACAGAATGAATGGGGATCCCTATCAATATAAAAAGAATATCTAATTAGAGTTTTCTCCTTTTCTCTCACTCAATAGATCTATCTGGTCTGATACGACACAGTACAATACGAGATGATGGAATGCAATGGGATAGATGGTAGAGGGCTGCCAGCGCCCAAAAGCGATGATTCACTTGTCCCCTTGTCCATAGGGACCTTTTGGCATACAATCGAAATGACTCTCGCTAGATAGCCGCCCCTTTCTCTATTTTTACAGCCTCCTGGACGGACGAAAAAAGGGAAGTTACAGAATGGGGCAGTGAAGGCTCGTGAAGTAGACAGCAAGCAGCAAGCAAGAGCTTCTCAGCCCCCTAACCTTTCTATTTCAGAATAATACTTCTTTTTTTAATCAGGTAAGCTTTGAAGCTGGCTGCTCTGCTATACTATACTAGTTGTAGGGCGCTAGCGCTTGACTAATATAATAGAAAGTAAAGGGACTCTATTATGATATTACGAATCTAAAGATCTCAAAATGGAAGAACGAGCTCTTTTGCTCACCCCTATCTCTAAAGGGGCGTAAGCACTTCACTCGCTAGGGGATGGGATTCATTCACTTGCATTCCTGCTAGCACTACAAAAAGCTCCGGTCTTAACGCCCCTACTACTGCTGTGCAGCCTTTCCTCAGGTTTGTACAGTCGAGTTTCCCATTTACCCACAATGGAGGAGCCGCCCCCACCTGGCAGGCGGCCACGGGTCATAATGCACTCTTCACACAACAAATCCACTTTGAAGTTGACTTATTTGGTTGGCCAATCATCGGAATGTGTACGAGATACCATAAGGGTGCAATATCTCAATAGCACCTTTGTCTAAAGCTTCGAAGGAGACTTCATATCCGAAACGTAGGAAGGATAGAACTAGAAAGTCATTCAAAACTTGATCGAAAAACCAGCGTTTATTGAAGAAGCTATAGAGTCGATTACTAATAGTACTAGTTTGAAAGGCTCGTTGGAATTGATCCACTACGGGATTAATATTATACGCAACATAAGAACCTGAAGTACTAAACGGAATAGGTATTAGTTTGGTAATGGTTAGAGCAGCAAACTTGGATTCGGCAAGAATCTCATTTTTTGGTAGTACGAAGGGGGAGCAGAATCGTATCTGGGAGTGGTTCTTCAGATCGATCACAGATTCTCGGCCCCGTCCTTTGGCTTCCACTCAAGTTGACCTCTCTTGTTTCCATCCTACCGTGAGAAGGTAGAGAGCAAAACCAACCCAGCAAACATTTATTACTATGCCCCTATTAGTAAAGCATGTACTTCTTGCAAGGCTTGCTGAGCTTTTTTATGTGACAGACGTAGCAAAAGTAGTCTGTTGAACGATCGCCGATCGAGGGCATCGTAATAGTATACACTTTTGGAACCCTGATGGCTTTCGCAGTCGACCATTTGATAGCCCTGTTCCTGAATATACACAGAATAGGGCTTCGATGAGCCCTAGATGTAAAGGGGTGTAAGCACATCTACTTCTAAGCAATTAGAAGAGCGCGAAATTGGACCTCCCTCAAATAGATAGATCTGGGATTGATTATGGAACCGAGCATAGAGAACCGGGGGCGGGCAGGAAGATAGGCTAGGCGAAGTAGTCGCTCTAGAGCAGGTTCTTCGACTGGATCAATGTATGTATGAACCCTAAAAAAATCTCGAAGGTCTAGTCTAGAAAAAACCTCGATTTTGTTGGGTTAGCTTTTTGGTAGGAAAGGCGGTCACAGGAAGAAATGCCCTACCAATGAATAGATTAGTCTACTAATGTCAACAATCTCTTTCTTCATATATGAGACCGTCTGCTTTTATATCCTAAACTACATATATGAAAGAAAAAAGAAAGATAGATATTCCCATGGTAGGAATAGGGCACTTGTACTAAGGAAGAGAGCTAGGGATTTGATAAAGGTGATAGGATAGGGTTCCAAACCTGCCTTAGTCTCAAATACGGCGCAAGCTAGGGACATTACTATATGAATGAGACTTCATCCTTATTACATTACAAGCAATACCTCAAATTCCTAAAATGCTCCTCTAGTCCCGAGCTTGGTAAATAAGGCCATGGGAAATTCTTTTCTTCCGGTCTTGTTGTGATAGGGGGGAGTCACTCTTACGTTCTCTCTCTTGGGTAGTCAGTCTCGCTCTCTCTTGTCGGTAAGTTATCTGTTATGGTATTGATGTCATGCCATTCCAGTAGTGTTTGTGAATTTGTATGAGGGGGGGAATGAAAAAAGGTAAATAAAGACCTTAGCCAAAAGCAAGGGATTCCCGGGGCCCGAACGAGAGCAGAGGCAGCAGGGCAGGTATTCTCATAAAAGAAAGAAAGCAAAACAGGCAGGGAGATAAGAGCGAGTAAGACTAGGTTATAGCAAAACAACAGAGATTAGATAGCTCTTACCGGAGGAAGAGGGTTCAGGTCACCCGTCCCCTTAACCTAGACACGAACTAATCCTTCTCTCTCTCTCGAATGTACGCTCAGTTTTCATCGAATCTTTTTGATCACCTTAAAAAATAAAGCGAAATTTCGTCTTGACATGATAAATAGTGATGCCCACCTGCAGAGCGTAGTCCTCTCTGCAGCCTTGAAGTAGACTATTTCTCGAGTCTGATCTTATCCCCAAAGCCTTTTTGCAAAAGGAGTAGGTAGCGAGATAGATGACTAAAGGCTGATGATCTTTGCCTCTTACAAGTAAAGGGAAAAGCCCTATATATCTTATTAGTCAAGCCTAAAGGCCATTTACTAATATAATAGAAGGTAAGACCGGCTTTTGCGCAGCTGCTGCGCCCTTGCTCCTTGCCCATAGAGAGTGAGGATATTTTGTGAGCTCCTTCGCCTAGCGGAAACCTCCGCTTTTCGGCCATAATTCCGTGTTTTACCAACGCATTCAATGGATTCCACCATGAACCGGGAGCGGGCGAACACATGCAACTTCCTTTTTCAGGGGTACACAGTCACGTGCTGAGCAAAGAGGTATATATCACACTCATTCACAAGCGTAAGGTGCGGCATCAGCCTCAACGGGGAGAGGATTTCCCTAAAACAAAGATAGGCGTGTCAGGAAACAATGTGAAGTCACCCCTATTTCGATGTCCAAGGAGATGTTGACTAATGACCTAAAAAATATGTGACATTTCGAAAGCATGAGCAACCCTTCGCGCATGAGATAGCAATGACAGGAGATTGACCGGTCAGGGTCGAGTGATCTCAGGGGTTTAGGGGTGCTTCTCCTGCTGCGACTACCTCTTTTTTTTCAAAAGTATATAGAAATGGTAGGCATTGGGAGTGAGTGAACTACCCGGGGAGAAAGGGGCAACCTCTCTATAGAAGGGAAGGGAAATGGTTATTCGCTCATAATAATTGTAGAGTCTCTCGGGGTTGGAGGTCACATAGTAGTCACATCAAGTCCTCCCCCTCTTACTCAGAATAGCTAGCAAGAGGAATACTACTGATTATCTATGAAAGAAGGCTTTGTTGAATGGAAAAAATATTATCTTCAGGATAGAGAGCCCCCCACCTGCCTTTTCAGATACGAGTGAGTGAGCTTTTTTTTCTGCTATGAATGAATGACCTCTCCATTTATTTTCAAGCTTGCTCTTCAAACCGTCCTATCGCTCTCCTCTATGAAAATGTTCTTCCGTAATCACTCTCAATAAGACATCCATTCCCCTTTCAAATGAAGAGAGAACTAGACTTTTCTCTTCATCATTTAAATCCGCCATTCAATCGCAGTGCGGTGCTCTCAGAAAGCTCAATCCACTAAGGCTGAAACGAATAGATCAGGAATTCGACCTGGGATCTGCCCGTTCCGATCCTTGCCTACTAAACAGTTGCACCCCTGGATATGTATGTTGGGAGAATCCCATGATCCTTCCGTGTGGAAGGGAAGGTGCGAAGAAAAGGCAAAAATAAATACTAAAAAACGGTTCATGGGGACCCCAAAAAAAAGGGATAGAGAGCGCGGAATGGGCTTTCCAAGCATAAAACAATCCCTACCTATACATTTCATGGCAACAGACAGAAGGCAGTTTTCTCGTTGTTCTTAACCCCAGGCACATTTCCGTTCCCAATAATCTCCATGAAAAAACTTATCTATGATCTGCTTATTTCTAAGTACGTATCATCCGTTGCGTTATCCGCCGTCTCTGCGGCCGCCAAAAGCCTACATTCTCTCGAATATTGAGTGGGTTGACCCGGGAAGAGATCCGGACGAATCTTCCAACAAGCAGAATAGAAATTGACCACAAGGCCATCTCTGTAGGAGGCTGCTACCCCTAAGGCCATCTCGGGCATGGGAAAGAAAAGCGGTGGACAACCGACTTAACTGGAGAGCCTAAACGGCATTGAGGATGAGTCCACCGGTCGACAAATGGCTTCTATCTATAGGTGCTTTCATTATGGATCGGTCGACTTGTCACGATTGATTGCTCACACACAATTAGGTTAGGCAGGCTTGGGGAGGTGATCTGAATCGCTATCGATACGATGCGGGGTTGATTTGCTGACCGTAACGAACTTGACTCTGCCCCTGAAAAAAAAGGGCGGGAAGACCTTTGACCTGGGCTGGGGAGGGATTAGGGTCGCTTTTCTTTACGACTTTAGTCCGTAACAAGGCTCGAAGACCTCCGGCTGGATTTGAAATGGATCAGGTAGGGCATCCATTTAAGACGTGGGTGGGATTAGCAGTTTTCTCTATTTTCTTCAATGGTAGGAAATAGGCATCAGCGGGGGTATATGGGAGGAAACCAGTCTGCAGTAATTCAAATTGCTCCTTCGGATCACTATGTAAAATCTTGACTCACACATACCGCGGTGTATTGTTGTCAACTCACATAGTCGCACCTACCAGCAACAAGACGACTACTCCCTGCACTCCACTAAATGGCGCTATTTAACGCTTGGGTTCGTCCAATACAAGAACTACAACCCAACCTAGCTTAAGGCTAAAGCCGTGTACTACACCCCCGTGAGAGCCCTCTATTTGACTAACATACTCCCTTTTGATCTCCCCCATACCTTCATATAAAAGCTGGGAATGATTGACTTTCGGATGAAAATAATAGCGCATAATGGCAGTACTCCTTCCCATTTCTTCTTTTATGATCTTATCTACTTGAAATGCTTACCTGTAAGTGCGGAGAAGGTACCCAGGGGACCAAACGAAAGGGCATTGAAAGGTTTTCAATTAAAGCTTCGCCAGTACTTGAAAGACTCAAAAGACCTACTTTATGAGTTTTCTTATGAGTGAGTTCATAGGTGCCTTCAAGTCGAGTGTAGCGAAGGGATTCTCCTAAGAGAAGTTTTAGCCCTTGAACCTGAAATGACTTTTATGAGCTGTCTCAGTAGTGAACGACTTGATTTTCTTAGCTGTATGATTAGTGGCTTAGCTATTAGCTGTCTAAAAGCTACGGAAAAAAAATCCCTTTTGAAAATAAACCAGTAATCCGCCTTAGGTACTCTTTGTTGTCCGTGTAAGGCGGAGGGAATGAAGGGACCTGCAGGAGGCTGAAAAGACGTAGTGCACTAGCGCTAGCAAGTTAGCGCAACAACTTAGTGTCTTGTTTTCTTCGCTGCTTTTTTTTTACATAAGGTCCGCAGGAAAGTGGTTGCTAAGGCTTGTATCTTGCTTCTGTGTTTAGTCAATTTTGGACAGAAGTTGTTCTGACTGCCGTATCTTTTTTGAACCGAATACCTTCCTCTGTCATCTCTGGTCTCTTTCTTTTTGAGAGAAGATTTTCTACCCCGCCTTCCTATGAAGAACTTCAAGTCTATCGGGAAAGGATGTGGTGGTAACCCCCGCAGCTTTGTCTAGAATCGGGCGTCCAGCCGTGTAGGAAGACTCACCCTAGCCACTATAGCGACCCTACCCCCAACTCTAGCTGAGAAGTACCCTCCACCCACTTCTATTTTTTCGTGTAACCAAAAGCCCGCCCGCTCGCTTTTTGAGACCCTTTCTGATTCCCTCACCCAATCTCATGAGAAGCAGGCCCTGCCTTAACCTGTCCTCAGACAGCCAGCCCTCACCAGGCTTCTGGCATTACTAAATGCTCCGCCACAAAGCAAGTTTTCCCGAATAAGACAGATGCGGAAATGGCTAAAAAAGTCGGAGGAAGAAAGTAGTTGGACAACTGTATACACGAGGGTACATTAGTATTCTGGGAATTGGCAACATTGAAAGAAAGGGTAAAGGATAGGAATAAACTTTTTTAGGTCTTTCTCTACTAAAGTAGTCGGCCTAACCTTCGGTTCTCGTAACCAAGTTTTTCTTTCTCACTCCTTATGTACTTTTTTTTTACTTCATCCATACTTTTTGACTTTTTCTGAAGTGTGGGGCAAACGGCGCCCTCTACTTCTAACTAAAGGCGGACAGCCGGCATTGCAAGCAAATAGAAAGCCCCCGTCCGTTTGAGCCGGAAAGCGTACCGGCTGTTTGAGTCGCGAAAGGGCCGCTTGCAACATATTATTTATATAATAATAATAGATAGATAATAATATATTATATATCTATCTATAAACAAAAAGAAAAAAACAAAAATCTTTTTTGGAGAAAATTCTTCATTCCTGGGAAGAGGAAGAAGCAGATAGAACAAAGGCCTTCTCTTTCCGTCCGCTCTTCCCGAAGTGAGCGAATTTCATGTAGAGATCCGTAGGGGCTTATAGTTTAATTGGTTGAAACGTACCGCTCATAACGGTGATATTGTAGGTTCGAGCCCTACTAAGACTACCACCCCCTTCTCTTCACCTGATACAAGGCAGTCGAAGTGCCCGCCACCCTGCAGATCTCAATGACGCGATGGGAACCACACTGCTGCCGCTTCCCTTTGGGCACGCCTCCTATGCTTATCACTCACCTACGCTCTTACAGCATGCCCCCTTCGGGCAATACGGTGTAATACGCGAAGCAGCTGAGCCATAGCTCTTCGATCGCTATATTCTTGTGATAGCGAAGGTGTGGTTCATCCTCTAAGAGAGAGTAGATGCGAAGGTTCGGATTGAAGATCTTCGCGAGACAGCCCCGGGGCACCATAGCATGTCGGGAATAAGGGGGACATAGTGAACGTAACCACTCCCTTGGTTGGGGGCTGTGACTCCCCTATCCTTTCCATTTTTGGATTCCAAGGTCTTTTTTATTAACACTGTTGGAGTATTTTGGTTGACGACTTAGTCAGGGCGGTTCACAATTTCTTTGCTGAAGGCGCTGTTAAGCCCTAAGTTTGAATTCCAATTTCATTTCCCTTATTCCGAAAGTCTAAAGTCCTTCTTTCACCAATTCTGACCTACCTTTATTTATGGGATATTTGAATGAGAGATTTGTAAATCTCCAAAATTCTCTCTAGCTCGAAGAATTCATTTGATTCTCCCGTGAAGGAAAAAAAGGGGCGCTTTTGTTAAAAGACTAAGTAGAGAAGATCTCCTTGGCTCACGAGGTGGCTTTAAGTGATAGGGTATTTGAACCTAAAGACAATATAGGAGGGAGGGGAGTCAAAAGAAAGTCAGGATATGTCAAAAGCATCTTTTTGGATCGAATGGGCTTTTGTGAGAAATAGCAGAATTTGATACATGGATGTTTATGTAATGAAAACTTTGGAGTGCTTGTGGATGGTGTGCCATATGGGTACTTTCCAGCTTCTCGAGGGCTGCGACAAAGGTTCCAAACCTAGCCTGTTGATTTTTCCTGAAGAAGTGCTAAGCCGGGAATTGGTATCATTAAAAATGATAACATCTTACCATGCTTCGAGATCGTGCCCAGCACTCTCCTACTTTCTCTTTGATAACGATCTTCTAATATTATATAATAGCCATAAACGAAATCTTAAGAAGCAGAAAATCTTTCTGGAAAGAAGTAAGAAGCTGATTGTAATAGCCAAAAGGTTAATTTCGATAAGAGCCAGTGCTTCCTCTCGAACAGAGCTCCTCGCACAAATTCCAGATCATTGAAGACGAATAAAAAATGTTTGTTTTCCTATCAAGTACCTGGGGTTTTCTTGTCCCTCAAGAGAATAAAGAGAGAACCTTCCTCTACTGGAGAAAATGAAAAAGAGAATCTCAGATTGGAAAAGAAAATTGTTGTCCTCCGGAGGTCGACTAAGGCTTATTAAACATGTTCTAGTCTGCCTATGCACATGTACAAGTTTTTTCCTGAATTAGCTGGCCCACACTTCGGCTACTAATAATGGGATAAGACCTTACTACTATATAGGATATGTTACCCTCTCTCCAGTGAGTGCAGTGAAGGACTCTCGCCTCACCCGCCCGTTTGACTTATGGCATCATCGACTTGCTTTTCAATCAAAGCGATTTCATAACCATAAAGAAAGACCTCTCTTTTGGGATCAGTCCCGTCCCTAGATGTAGTAGTCAATCAGTGGGACATTCAAAGAAGCTATGCACCTTCACTGAATGTTAATGAAAGAAAGCCCTTGAATCCTAATCTCATCTACTGAAAAGGGGGCCGGGCGTAGCACGATCTTTTTTGGGACACATAGACTATTACAGACGTATCAAAAAACATTTTTCGAAGTGCGGAATCCCAGAATGGAATCATTGCAGAAGAAAGGTATAAGGCTTGGGAACCGGAACAGGATTATGCCTTTAAGCATGCAGATGAGTGTTTGCTGTCAGCCCCAATCCTTCAGTTTCCGGATTGGAATAAGGAGTTCCATGTTCATACTGATGCATCACTCTATGCCATTAGATGTATGTTGGCGCAAGAAGGGCCGCTTGATCACTCCATCTACTTTTAAAGTATACGACTTTCTACTTGGGAATTATACAACCACCGAACCTTCTTTATCATGATTCAACCCATACCTCCGACCTAAGATCGAGCACCAGAGCTGCTCATAATAATGTACAGAAAAGAAGAATGCGAGAAGTTCATATTCTCCAGATTCGACTATAAACCAGGTAGTGAGGATTAAAAAAAGCATAAGCTACCTCGTTCGTGCTCTCGTCTTTCCCGCTGCCATCTTCGGTGGATGCGCCCCTTCACTTAAAGGCGGCCAAACCAACCCACTTAGCCAACCTTTTAGATTGAATAAAGTTACTAAGCTAGTCACCTCACCTCTCTTTCTTACCCGCCCTTATTAGTAGTAGGCAACCTTTCTTTCTCGCCTTTCTTCCAGCTTTTTCCAGATAAAGGTCTAATAAAGTTGCGCTTTCTTAGTACATTGCCTTTCATTACCAATCTGTCATTTTACAGCACGAAGTTACCTGATGTTCGCTACTACTAATACTAATAAGGGCGGAGAGATGTTAACCTTTCGCTATTAGTAAGCACTCCCCTAGTTTTGACCTAATGAGCTTTCTTTACGTTGAGTTAATTAACCCAGCGGGTTCGCCTAGATGCCTAGTAAAGAACGAGCTGGTGGGAAAGAGCTGGAGATCATGAAAAGTATTTCCACACAAGGAGGCAGGCGACCGGGAAGCTTTTCTTCTAGAATGGCGACTACATCGGAACAAATGTTATATAGGTTGATTTTAATTCTTGCTACCCGTTCGATTCCAAGGAATAAAGGGAGGGCTTGACCACAATTTCCCAAGTAAGAGATAGAATCTCACTAATTGGAAGGAAAAGGAGGGCTTCGATCCATTGTGATTCGCTTTCTTGCTATGGAGAGATCTCTGCCATAAAAGAGTGAGCTCCTAAGCCTTATTCTGCAGATCAAAGAGCGACGTAATTCCCCATTCATCTGAAATAGTATTTTAGTAAAAAAGAGAGGCATTCTGGGCCGACTACTACGACTATATGCCCATCTAGTGCAGTGGGTTGGAAGCCAGCTACCTTGACCATCTTCCGAAGTTCTAAATAATTTACTGATCAAAGGCTGTAAGGGCAGACTGCTCTACATTCAGCCACACCACAGTGACCCCGAAGCGATCTTCTTCTAGTTTAATGGACAAAAGTCGACAACCAATTGCTGGCTCTGAATAACCAGCCCAGCAATAAGCTCAATTGTTCCATAACTTGCTCCTCCATTTGCTGAGATGGGAAGTATAGATAGAAAGGCAGAAAAGGAGGTGTCGGCTCTGAAATGATGGAAGATTGAATCATTCCTTCATTCTATTCCGGTTATTCTTTTCCGGCGGGTGATTTATTCATGAGCTAGAGAGATAAGAGCTTCGATTCGCAGGCAGAATATAGAAATCGGGCACTATCTATAAATAGTAGCTTCTAACTCCGCAACTAAATTAAAGGCTCTAGAACATAGTATACGCCTAGAACTGGTGATGCAGATAATGCGGTATCTGTTGGAAATGGAGCGAATCCAGATGCAATTTACCAAGTCAAAGCAAGGGGTTGAAAAAACACCACAAGGGACAGCAACGACGTCCTGACTAAACAAGAGTTTCTTCAATAATGGCTTGGTCGAAAGTTGTAAAGAAGGCACCAAATAAGAAGCTAACATAAACTACTACCGTACAACGCATCCCATGGGTGGCCTTCAAAGACTATCATTTGTAGGATGAGACGCTAACCTACGCCTGTACATTCCAACCTGCCTCCTTGGGACTTAGCTCTGAAAATGAATTCCCGGTTAGCCGATTACCTTGCTCGGTTAGGAGAATAGTTAGAAGTAGGAAAAGATGCTGACACCAAACAGTTAAAGAATTCTCCTTCGCTTCAAGACTGCTAACCTATTCGCTTTGAGCCGAAGCAGACACTGCCCATGGAGATCCTTTTTCTTTGTGAACATACAATTGGACTTCTAGACGCCTTACAATAAAGAAGCCTCGGCCCCTCGATGTCTTACACGTCTTCTTCGACCCTGCCGAACTAGCTTTCTTTTTTCAGGTAGTGAAGTCACTCCGCTTTGTGTATGACTTGACGCTCTAAAGTCTGTATCTTACCCCTAGTTACAACATCGTATTCGACTTCTATCGCAGATCTGTTATTTCTTACGTATTTCTTTCCATTATCTCTCCAAGCTTCCTATCTTTCCATTCCTTCCTAAGCTTCAGTTGGTGTAATAGTCCCACCCCCAGTAAGGGGAATCCTTCCTAAGAAAGTATTTTTTCCATTTTATTGAATGTTTTTTGCTTGTCTAAGCATCCCCCTATCGTGCTAATAAGGTGCCTTTTCTTATTCTGAAAGCTAGCCTTCTACGGCCATTTTCTTTTGGTTTAGTTCTTCTAGCTCCTGTACCCGCAGCCCTTGATGGGCAATGCTCTTGGTTAGTCACTTCGTCTTTCACGATCGATGGTAAATCCTCGTGCTTAGCCTATTTCTTTTTCCCTTTGAGTTCAATCCTATCAGCCATTGAATCAGCGCCTTCGCAGCCTGCTTTTCCATTCTTCACTCTATTTCAATCATTTCCTTTGGTAGATGGATTACCCGGGCATTCTCTTGTCTTCCCATTCCTCTAGCTCTCATTTTGCGCATGCGCTTTGCGCACTTGGCTTAACAACATCAAAGAGGAATCGAACTTCTTCCAGTTCTATGATAACTCTAATCCTTTTGATGTCCGCCACCCTTCCCCTCCTCCTTCCTCCGTTAGTTTAGTTGCAACGGCCGCAGACGCAGGAAGCAATTCCTCTATGGGAAATAGGAAACGTCGAAGTAGGTTGTGGCTTATAAATAGAAAGATAAGGCATTAGCGGACTGACTTGACAGGACCCTCCTTTGCTTGATCTAACTTGGCGTTGGCTCTTTCCGGCCCTGCGAGAACATATTCGGACACGCACACTACTCATATCGGTACTAGAAGCCCCCAGAGCAGGCCTGGAAGACTATGGGCCCCACCTTCTGCGCGCGAGCCGAAAGACGTAGGTGCATAAGAGTACTTCGCGCCACAACCATCTCCTTTTTATAGGTTCTACGAACCGATGCATGCTGCTTCATCTGGGAGAAAAGAATCATAGATATGCCGGTCATTAGAAGGAAGAACTGCCATAAAAAGATTCCTCGTGTATCATCTGTAGCAAAACTATGAACGGGAGCTAGCAATCCGGACCGTATTGAAAAGGTTCCTGAGACACAGCATGGAAAAGTAACAATATTAAGAAACGAGGTCCAAGAATGAAGAAGGGGTAGAATTACTGAATGAATACGAGTTGTGAATAATACCCGAGGCATAAAAGAAATATTTTCTACGGGATCCCGAAACCACCAGCCACCCTGACCTAATTCATGATAAGCCCACCAACTTCCTGGAAAAATTCCTACGGTTAAAAACCACCGACATGTCAAGATCCAAATTCGAATTGGTTCCTGGTCCTGGTCAGAGACCATTGTGTTCCCGCCGGTGGTCCAACAAAGAGGCGAAGTAGTGGTATCTTTCTTTCCATTACGAACGACAAGCTTCGCCTGCTCCCTCTTCGTGTCCACTAGCGCTCCTGTCCAGAGCGAAGAGAGGGTGAAAAAGTGTTACCGAAGCAGCATAAGCAGGCTTCTATTGTTACTTAACAATAAAGCAGTATAGCATTTTGCGCCTACATGTTTGAATTTGAGGGTAAAGAGCTCGCTTGTTATACGGGATTCGACGCATCCAACAGAGCTAAACAATGTTTCATTCTTTTCGGCGGCATCCTTCCGCATTGGCGGCGAGTGGAGTACCACAATCCCATTCATCATTTTTGATCTACATAAGCGAAAGCCCATAGCACTGAAGACGTCTTCGGCATAAATGCAAGGAGGATGTATAGCTGATATAGGATCTTGTGGAACAGGATTTGATTCTGCAAGCGGTTCAGTACAAATGAAGAAATTTCGAACAAAGGGGTCGGAACTCTCTGATAGGAAAGGAGAGAAAAACAAAGCAATGCCAAGAGCTCTGTCAATCTGTTGTTCATCGATAGATGAAGCTCTCTCTTTATCATCTCATGTCAGATGCAACATCCTTTTTCCTTCTCGCGAACTACGGGAGCGCCTAGTGCCCAGAGGAGCAAAGCTCATTTTCCTTTCAGGGTAAAGCGGCGCATAAAAAAGGGCTGGATTGAACGAAGGGAGTGTATAACTGGGATTGAATTCCACTTTTTTCTTGGTAACGAGGGAGAGATAGAATGGAGTTCTTCACGAAGCTCGAAGCAAAGGAATAAAAAAAACTTTCTCTATGGCCTCCTCATTTTGAGACATTATGGCTTAGGGGTCGACCACGGTAACAAAGAAGGAATCCATAAAAACTTAGGATCCGACACCATGATAAAATACTACCCTCATAATTAGACCATGTCCCTGAGATTTTATAAAAGAAAGGTGCATTAGCGGTTAATACGTTGTAATTGGATAAGTTATTCAGAATGTGACGGAACGAAAGACCAAGGAAAGAAAGAAGAATACACCAAAATGCAAGTGCTGCACCAAAGACTGGTGGTTGTTTCTTGTTGTAAGTGAATGCAACGAAAAGACCCAGAAATAATGAATAATGAAACAAGTCATATATTGACATTTCGTGCTCATTTCCAAATTTCTGCTTTGTTATTCCCATCCTTCGGTAACCACATGATGATCCACAAGAAAGGTGGCAGGATTTGAACCTATGGTCGACCTGCCCCTGACCTACTAGGTTTGGTGGCTGGGTTAGCACCACTCGTCGCCTCTGTACCTGAAATAGATCAGCTGCGCTACCCAGCGCCTAACCTTGTCTCCCCTACTCCTCTTCTGGTCGTGCCATTACCAATCGCGGGTAACCCCTGGTCCGGCCGCCCCTGACCTAAGAAGAACTATTATACTTATGAACAAATAAGGATCAGCTTCTTACTTCTCGAGCTATAGTTCCACGATCCCAACCAACAACTTCTTGGGAGTAGGGGCATCAAAGTTTGCCCAAACTAGTAAAGGGGCTTGGGGATAGAGGGTTTTCTGGGGGAGAGAAAGTTTCCAGGTTGGATTTTTCTAGATCAAATAATACTAGTCGGGTAGATAGAGGTGGTGAAATCTAAACTTTGCATCGATCTTCTTTAGTAGGGTGGGTCACTTGAGTGTCAAAACCAAGCGGTGGTTGTTTTTCCTTGGATTATCGAACCAGCGTATGCCCATTCCTCCTTTGATGACTCCCAGTAGAGAAAGCCATAATTTTCCGATATGGATTGAAAGGCAGTTGGGGATGGACATAGATCCTTCCGCTTATCTGTATTGTTGGAAATATAGCCATTTTGTATTTTTGATTTCCCGATCATTGGAAGCAATCTGCACTGGCACAAGGATCTCCTCACAGCAATCTCCACTACGATAGAAACCGATAATGAGTTTACGAAGGCTTCGAGTAATGCGGGATAGGATAATCACCAGACTGCTCTGGATTAGGTTAATCGCTGGAGACAAGAACGAGTGAATCTAGTTTCGAGAGCATGCCTTACTCTAATAGAGGGCGTAGAGTTTCTATGTGAAGGAAAGCGCAACTATATATGTAATATCCTAGCTGTCAGCAAGGCAGGTCCGCTATAAACCCTACCAGCCAGAAAGTCCTTAAGAACGAGAATGCCGACTAAAAGGCTATTCCATAACCGACTCTTGTTGCCGAGTCGAGGGGGCGTTCAGCCACTTGACTGGTTGGAGAGGGGGCTTGGCTGGTACCAGGCTCTAAAAGAGTTTTCTTCGAGTGAGCGGTCTTTCTATCTTTTTGGGTTGCATGCCCAAGGCAATGTTTTTTATAGATTGAGATGGATTGATCTTCGCTATCGTGCCTCCTCCTTGTACCAGTTGATGCTGGGGAAGTGCAATATATGAGTTTTCTCCTGCCCCAGACAGCTTCGAGGTTCCCATCGATTACAGAGGTTTCTACCACTAAACTTGCTTATGCTCCCCTTGATCGAGTGCTATTTCTATAAATAAGATTGAGTAAGAAAATGTTGAATTGTCTTCAATCGAGATTGCCTCGACTTCTTAGGCACATGAGGAACCGGCCTAACATCTTTTCAAAGAAAAATCCCAATCAAAGACAAGTTCTACCAAGTCCAGGATCTGAAAGAGAGGATTCACTTTCCAAAATTCCAAGTGACATGATTCCTCCTTCAGAAGCTAAAGTTGAATGATCGAAGTCTCTTTTAAGTTCAATCGAAGAGATCGAAGCGAAGTCATCAATTCAACCATTCGAATGGTCTCCCCTAAGATTGACCTCTTTTCCAAATAAACCGAACCTCGATACCACATTCATCAAAAATATATGGCCATCTGTCTAGGTTGCACAACCCTTTAGATCGTTCTATTCGTGCTTGAAAAATGACCCATCGGTCCGCTCCTTTTAATGGACATTCTTAGCCGTCCTCCGAGGGTTAACACCCCATAGATCAGATCGTGAACTCTTTCAAACCTTTAGTTTCACTTGGTTGGGGCAGAGTTTCAGCCTGCCTTCCACCGAATATAAAAAACCTTAGAGCTGCCTAACCTGCTGACATCCCGGTGAAGAGAGTCATTATTTGTGTTACATCTTCGAATTCGAGAGAGGGCTTTCCTCTTATCTCTCAAATTATAGGCATTGAAGCGATCGAGAGAAAGTAAGAAAACTATTGCACACGCCCCCCATTCGCCCTTTACTAATATAATAGAAGGTATGGCAAAAGCAAGAGTGAAACTACGTGCTAAAAGCAGGCGTGCCTCTCTTATAAGAGAATATGATACCATCCCCCACTTTTGGCGCACTTGTTTGATGAGCTAAGCCTAAGCGCCATATAAGTCAATAGCTAGCCTGAGACCTAAAAAAGCAAGGTCGAAATCCATCTCTCTTTTTCCTTGACTAGTAGGGCTAATAAACGACCCTTTGATCTATGTCGTTCCAAGTTCAGCCAGGTCTGATTAGAAGTTCCAAAATGAGTAGAGCGAGGGGCTTTAGAGGGAAAAAAGGGGGGGCGAACTTTAATTGAAGTATGGGATTCACTCCTTTCCTTACAGTCAAGTGGCTTTCCGCTCCTCTCCAACCAGTCAAGTGGCTTTCACTCCTCATAGAGAGTTAGAAAGCGTTAGTTCTCATAGCGAGGCTTAGGCCGATGGGGTAGGGCGCGGCCCCCCAATTCTCAACCCCGACCTACATAAGTGGTTTTTTAACACACATTTGGAAAAGTTCTGTTAGGTTCTTAGTAGCAATCGGTGGCCTTTTCCTCTTTTACTTCACATAGCTTTTCGTCTCCTTAATAGCTGGAAGTTCTCCAAAAGTATGAAAAGCTGGAGGACTTTGTACCATCCATTCCGGTGTGGTTGGATTCTGTTCAACAGCCCAAGGACTTGGAGCACATCTTTTGTTCTTTCCACTGCTTGAAGTGATTGTTACGACCACGAAGAAATGACAAATCCCAACTACGGATATATAAGAGCCAAAACTGCTAAGGGCATTACATCCAGCGTAAGCATCTGGATAATCTGGAATGCAACGTAGCATACCCGAAAGCCCTAAGAAATGCATAGGAAAGAAGGTCATATTAACCCCAAAAAAAGTGATCCAAAAATGGATTTGACCTAAAGTTTCAGGGTATGTCCGACCAAAGATTTTACCTACCCAATAGTGAAATCCTGCAAATAAAGCAAAAACGGCTCCCATAGAAAGTACATAATGGAAATGTGCAACCACATAATAAGTATCATGTAGAGCAATGTCTAGCCCAGAATTAGCCAGAACTATTCCAGTGAGTCCTCATATGGTGAACAAAAAGATGAACCCTACAGCAAATAATATGGGTGTTTTGTATTGTATCGAACCCCCCCCCCCCACATGGTAGCGATCCAACTAAAGATTTTGATTCCAGTGGGGATAGCTATGATCATGGTAGCTGCGGTGAAGTAGGCACGGGTATCAACGTCTAAGCCCACAGTAAACATATGATGAGCCCAAACAAGAAATCCAAGAACACCTATACTAATCATGGCATAAAGCATGCCTAGATACCCGAAAACCGGTTTTCTCAAAAAAGTCAAAATGATATGACTTATGATACCGGATCCAGGCAGAATGGGAATATACACTTCTGGATGATCGAAGAACCAAAAGAGATGCTGGTATAATATGGGGTCTCCCCCTCCAGCGGGATCAGAAAAGGTTGTATTAAAGTTTCGATCGGTTAATAACATGGTAATTGCTCCTGCCAGTACCGGAAGTGATAATAAAAGTGGGAATGCTGTCACTAGAACGGACCACACAAATAGTGGTGATTTATGCATAGTCATTCCAGGTCCATACATGTTAAAGATATCTGTTATAAAATTAATAGAACCTAAAATGGATAAAACACCAGATATATGAATACTAGAAATTGCTAAATCAACTGCTCATCCAGAATGGCTGGTAATACCACTTAAGGGCGGATAGATCGTCCACCAGTGCCGCTACCTACTTCTACCAAGGCTGAGCTTAATAGGAGCAAGAGACTTGGAGGCAACAACCAGAATGAAATATTATTTAATCGTGGAAATGCCATGTCAGGCGCACCTATCAGAATCGAAACAAACCAATTACCAGATCCACCTATCATCGCCGACATAACCATAAAAAAGATCATTAAAAAAGCGTGAGCCGTTATTAAAACATTATAAAGTTGATGATTCCCACCAAGAATTTGATCGCCGGGTCATGCTAATTCCATACGAATTAGTATGGAAAAGCATGTGCCCATCACTCCAGCAATGGCACCGAAGATGAAATAAAGAGTCCATATATCCTTGTGGTTAGTGGAGAACAGCCATCGGACCGGATTTGTCATAAAATTGAGATTATTTCATTTCCTTCCTTATCAGAGAGGGGCCGGCGGGGCTTATTTATTGAAAAAAGGAGAGTGATGGGGGGGAAGGAAGAATGGAAAGCCCGAACTTTATTGATGGGACATTTTGATCCCCTTTTCCTCTCATCTTCCCCCGGTTCTGGTTCAGGAAAGGGTCAACGCAAGGATCTTATTTCGAAGCAATCTCTGGAGTTTTCCCTTATCCGAACGGGTCTTGTAAGAAAATAGGATTTCGTATTGAGCTTCAAATATATGCTATTGGGATGGGATGGCTCCTACTAGCTCTCCCCCCCTAAGAACCGCACGTGCGAGTTCCCCCACATATGACTCAAGTGGCGAAGGCCCTTTCCTTCACGCTTGGTAAGCGCTTCGCTGTAGGCAAGCTTACTGCTAGCCAATCGGCTAGAGCTAAGCTTCGACCGCGACTGCTCATCGCTTTTAGTTGCCTTATTCCTCACCCGAGATCCAAGTCAGCACCGGCAAAGATTTCTTGATTTCTCACGGCCGGGCCGGCTTGGAAGCAAGATACCTCTTGCCTATCTCACCCCCTTCCGTCAGCTGGGTGAGCCTTCACTTTTTGGATCGTCTTCTGGCCAATGCGGTACCCCCTGTTTTTTTATTCCCATTGGGTTTACCTTGTTCACATGTCGACCCCATGACAGCAAGAAAAGGCGATCTTGTGCTATACTCCGGTGATCTATTTCCTACCGAGACATGCAAACTCCCATCGTGTCCCAGATCATATTCTGTGAATCGAAAAGAGAAGACTACTCATCTATCAGCTCCTCTCACAGATCGGTGCAGTTTTACGAAGCGTCTAAGCACAGTTCACTCGTGTTGATCAATCAAGAGGGTTGCCGCTACTCCTTAAGGTTATCTGTTGTATCATACACTTCTTGCATTCTGTCCCACGCTTCATACCTCCTCTTTCTTCTTAAGGTAAGATAAATGGGGAGGATTGGTGGCGTAGGAACATCCATTCGGCAATATTTTTGGTTTGACCAAGAAGTCTTATGTCCTCCGAGTCGCACGGTGTTTTAACCGAAAGAACTTCTTGTGCAATTCATGCCTTTCTGTTTTTATGACCAGAAATTCTTTCTTGATTTTCATAAAAAATTATTCTCTGGACTTTTTATCAATATGAGGTAATCGTAACACAGTATATAAGACTCGTGATTCAGGCAATCCAATCTACCGTGTGTAAGGCGGAAGCCCCTAAAAATGGTTTTCAAAAAATGGGTGATCAAAAGATCGAATTACTATGCCTATCATGGTGGTCGTTACTTTTGGTGGTCTTTATTTTTGGCAGCCTCCTCTTCGTGTTCTATTGATCAGAAGTATCCAGCAGTACCACGCCGGTTTAGAATTTGATTTTAAGGGCGCCCGGCCCCCGGCCCTTCCCACCTGGCCGTGTGTGGGCCACGCTTCAGAAAGGTTTTCTAAGTGGGAGAACCCACTTAGAAAACCTCCCAGTTGCGTATAGCGTCAATCAGCCTAAGATAGGGTTGGCTCTAACGAGTGCCCTCTCTTTCGACCTGGCCCAAATACCTATTTAAGGTATTTTCAGAAAGCGCCCCTCCCCTCGTAGGGTGGTTAAAGAGGAGGCGGTGGATTTGTGACCTCCAACCCATAACTATATGGGCGGGAAACCCATCCCGCACCAATGCCACCTCGACCCTTTTTTCCAAGAGGACTTTCTTTTCTAGGATCCCCAAAAAGAGTGGGAGGTTCCTGCGCTCGTTCTTTCCAATGAAATAGAATGCCAACCTTTATTGAAGGTCTGCCCTCCTTTGGATATCAGTATGGAGAGGTTGTTCTAATTCCGAAACCAGAACGACGCGTGGAATGGGCGCAACCTCGGGTTTGGAAAGGCGCAGTTCTGGTTCTCTCGCAGGAGAGAGATCAAGAGGGCCAGACGAGGAACCCCTTCCCACATCGCACGCGGAAATGAGGCAGTCAAGCGCCTCTCCTGAATACAGATTGAGCAAAATGATAAGGAAGAGAGCGGCCCCCAAAAGGTTCCTTTAGAAAAGCTCCCCCCCCCGGTCCATCGTACTGGAGCGATTCGAGAAGAACGATTAGGCGCATATTCTATCCTTTCTACAATGCCTATAGATGAAGTGCTTCATTTCAGATCAATTCTTCGCTGCAATCGCTTCGATCCACCCCCTTGGTGAAAAACCGTAATACGCCCTGAGGAATTCCTACCAGCAGACTTCCCTGTACTCAAAGTGAATTGTCTAAGTTCTCTCCTTTGTCTCATTATTTATCTCGTAATCATTCGATTCCGCCCCTAAAGCTAGCTCCTACTCCTCCTCCTCCTTCTCCTTTAGGATATGATCCTCCTTGGTCCTTTTTACGTAACACTCTCGCCCGCCCAAGAGGACTGGCTATCTTTCTCTTTATACGCAATATATTGAAAGGGAAAGAAAAAGATCTACCTATGCAACGAAGATGTCATTGACTGATAGTTTCATTTCATGGAATGCCACACTCAATTGTTAGCGATTGGGGACCCGGTCGTCATTAGCAATTTATGGCATGAGCTCTTTCGTTTACAAGGGACACAATTTCACATGAGTACTGCTTTACACTCTTTTCCCGTGTGGGGCATCTTATACCTAAACGCAGCCGGCCCCACGAGTAGTCGAACAAATAAGAGGTTGTCGACGAAGGGTTCAAAGGTTGCGCTTGCGATAATCCGAAGGTTGCGCAAGACCCCTTCAACCTCGCCCGCGTGTTAGCTTGCTTGTACTATCTCTTGCCTGCCTGACCTTCTTTCTAGCTAGCTTCTTTATGGCAAGCGTTACCCTAACTTAGCTAGCGCTACATCTTGCTAACGTCGTCTGAATTTTCTTGGAAGCGCTACATCTATATGGCAAGCCCACACCGCCTTCGTCTCCCATTGTAGTCGCCTTCTTCATATGGCAAGCGCTACCCGTCGCTTGCACTACATTTTCTGACGATAACCTTGCCTATCCACTTTCGCTCTGTCTGAGCTGACCATCACACCTGACTTCTATATCCCATTATCCATAGATCTCCTTCCTTATCGTTGCCGGTCTAAGAAGAAGGTTGCTAAGTCAGATGTCTGGTGAACACATTCGTAATGAGTATGGGTCTAGTAGGTATACTAGTAAGGAAGCGAGGTACTGAGTTTAGAGTCGACAAGGGAAGTAGTGGATCTTTATTATCGAATGATATGGAAGACAGTCTCAGCATCAACAGAAGAAAAGGACTGACCGACCTCCGTTCAAGAGAGATCCTGAAGGCTCGAACTTTTTGCTAGCTTTGAAACATGGGCCGAAGGAAAGAGGAAGACCAAACAAAGTCGCGGTCAAAGCAAATAAAAAGATGCCAAAAAATATTCATCGAATGGAATCACCGATCTAGATAGAAGGGTCATTCACTCCCTTTTCTTTGAGAGGTTGCTTGCGATGGTAGCATTAGCTAGGCAATCAAGGCAGGTATAACAGAGTTAGTCCTAGGGTGAAGATCATCGGATGGAAAAGTGGATTGAGCTGGCTAATCACTTGATGACCCGGTAAAGAATGTGAATAGAGAGTCACTCCCATAAACGAATGAATAGGACTCCTGGTACTGATCGAACCAGAGATTCTGACAACCCGGGGAATCGACAGAAAGAGATGGGTCGGATACTGGAATCTGCCAAAAAGTCCTGACTTTTTTGAGCCAAGGCTTCGACCCATATCTGGCCAACTCCTCGAACTGCTGGGTGTGGCATATTCATGGACTGGCAAAGCTAACTCTCAATTTGATCAGGAGAGCCTAGAGAGCTCTCTATCTTTCCCCAAATTCCGACTAGCGAGGTTCTTTTTCTCGACCAATTTGAATTCCATTTCATTTTGGATTTGTTGTTAAGTAGAGTAGTAAGTAGCTAGGCGGATTTCAGCGCATGCTGCATTGAGAATCTCCAAAGAAATTAGAAGCGCCTATGATTGCATATGATTATTCCCATTTGTGACCGACGGTTACTTGCAAGAGGTGGTGATCGGCAGTGTTCCAAAGTGCCATAACGACGTGTGTTAGAGCATTATGGTTGCCAATCAAGATATCTTTCTTCTCATAGAGAGTGTGGCATTGCAAACTTCCTTTGGATGACATTCTGATAAGACTTGGTTATACAATGCCCTCAAGGTCTTGGTGTTGTAATCGACCAAGAGTAGAAACCATGCAGTATCTTTTTCTGAAGAGTCAATGTGCTGATAAGGTATGGCAGTACTTTTCCTTGGGTGCAGGTCTTACACATGGTGTTAGCTTACAACAGATATTTCAAAGGTGGTGGAAACACCCTGCAAATGTACATGTGAAGCCCTTATATCTAGCATTGCCCTGTGTAGTTGTCCGGGGGGAGCTATGGAAGAGGAGAAAAAAAAGAAGGTATAGTGGTAATATCTCCTTGAACAGGCTAATTTCTCAAGTTTTAGCAACTCTGCACAATTTACTGGTGTACAGGTTTCCTAAGATAAAAAGATTGTCTTCTAATTGGCGTGAATTGGTTAGTGAGTTGGAGAGTTACATCCCCAGGCTACAATATAGAAGAGTATGTTGGGAATTCCCTAGTGGACAATGGATTAAATGTAACACAGATGGTGCATCAAAAGGTAATCCAGGTAAGAATGGTGTTGCTGTGGTGTTTAGAGATGCTGCTGGTGAATTTTTATGTGCTGCTACCCAATTTTTGGATGTTCAAACTAATATGTATTCAGAGGTAATGGCTA
>CM056492.1:24460470-24465470 GCA_029783415.1 Anisodus acutangulus | reverse complement strand
TTTCATTTCTCGATTGGCTGCTTTTTTTAATGGAGGGCATTCCTCTTTATGGCGGAGACGCTGGAAGGGGTGTTAGCTCTTCTACTGAACCAAGACTTCCCGCAGCTAAAGAAGAGCCAGGGGATCGGTCTGAGATCGAAATAGCCTTGGATCGACTTGAATTGGATAGGATTCAAGAACAAAAAGATTGCTTGGCCAAACAGATTAGCCCCCTGATTGAGTCGGAGAAGGCACGCCTAGTTAAAAGGTTGTGGCACTGCGAGTTGAGGGAATTTCCGTCACCAAGTGAGATGGTCGAAATAATTATCGACCACTTTGCCAACAAAGTTGCCTATAATGCCAACAAACCCAATGTCCCAGGGCGCATTTACGGCACTTAAATACTTGGTTGACACGAGCACAACACTCGACAGAGCACGATGGTGCAGGAAGTATGAGTATCCAAAATCATATTTCTTCCATAATTGAAGGATATTTCAAGTAGAAGAGTTGACGTATTGTTTCACATTTGAATTTATCTTACATTCTACGTTCCCGAAATGGATCCTATCAAATATTTCACATTTTCTATGATTATCTCTATTTCAGGTATTCGGGGAATCCTCTTTAATAGATGAAATATTCCTATTATGTCAATGCCAATTGAATCAATGTTATTAGCTGTGAATTCGAACTTTTTGGTATTTTTTGTTTCTTCGGATGATATGATGGGTCAATCATTTGCCTCATTGGTTCCAACGGTGGCAGCTGCGAAATCTACTATTGGGTTAGCTATTTTCGTTATAACTTTCCGAGTCCGAGGGACTATTGCTTTAAAATCTATTAATAGCATTCAAGGTTAAAGATGACTCCTAGAGAGTTACCAAAATACAAAGTTCTCTTCTCCTTTCTTTCTCTTCTCTCTTTTTGATACTTGGTTGGCAGGGTCAGGGCATTTCTCGCTGGGCGAGCGCATCCGATTCGTCAGTCCTTTCTTATTCTTAAACCACTTCCCGTTCAGTTGCTGAAAGATAGAGATCAGGCTTTCTAAATGAGATTGAGTTCTACGAATATGTAGGCTAGAAAGATGTTATTTGCTGCTATTCTATCTATTTGTGCATCAAGTTCGAAGAAGATCTCAATTTATAATGAAGAAATGATAGTAGCTCTATGTTTTATAGGCTTTATCATATTCAGTCAGAAGAGTTTAGGTAATACTTTCAAAGTGACTCTCGATGGGAGAATCCAGGCTATTTAGGAAGAATCGCAGCAATTCCCCAATCCTAATGAAGTAGTTCCTCCGGAATCCAATGAACAACAACGATTACTTAGGATCAGCTTGCGAATTTGTGGTACCGTAGTAGAATCATTACAAATGGCACGATGTGCGCCTAAGTGCGAAAAGACAGTGCAAGCTTTGTTATGCTGAAACCTAAATGTTAAGTCAGCAACACTTCCAAATGCCACTTCTTCCCGTCGCATCCGTCTTCAGGATGATATAGACATAAAGATGCACGTCTTAGTGGGGAAAAGATTTTGCCCCCGGTGTAGCTCGAAAGCAGAAAGAGTCGAATTCATTCGAGAGAGCTTGGTGGTCTTAAGAATGGTTCGGGTGGGGGATTCTCTTAAGAATAAAGAATTCGAATAGAATCTATTTCATGTTCATGTTAACAGAAGATCGGATCCAATACCAAGACGCTTGAGAGAAAAGGCTAGCCTTGTATATACGGTATTTCTGTTTATGTCAGAGGTGCCCAAAGCTAGAAGCAAGATTTCGAGTATCATATGAAAAGCTTTTGAGTAAGTAAGATGGATGGATTTGGAAGCAAGTGAAAAAACTAGTTTCATAGATATAGATATAGAGAAAGTCCTTTCTCTTCAGAGGGTGATATTAGGGTTTTGAGATCGGTTCTAATGTCGAACAGGTTTTCGACCCGAAAAGCTCCACAGAGCTATCGTATGCGGGTACTACGAGGCCCAAGACTTTCTTGATCGCCTCATTCAGGTGTTGATGTGGCTAAAGTCTCTCCGATGGTAGCGTATATTACGCTCGAGGTCTCTCGAGCCTCCTGTTGTACCAATGTCTCCGTTTTAAGGTTTAAGGAATAAGGTAATGAAATTCTGGTATGGACTTTTGTTGTTATTACGAAAAGCGGAGAGCAGTGCCCTATTGGTCTAATTCCTGCTTCCCCTTGGTATCGGTAAAGGGGCTGGTAAGCGCTTCCCGAATAGATTCCTTTCTCTTCCCCGGACACCGAACAAAGGGAACCCTGGCTTCACTTGTCATAGTAAGACCACCCCTCTATAAGCTTTCCCTATCGCTCTGATGAACCTCTTTCCGCCTGTTCTCTAGAGTTCAAGAACAAATTCTTGCCTATCCCTTATTTGTCCATGTTGTCCGTTTTCCGCTAAAGGCAGCATGAAAAACACCTATATTGTAATACGTAAGAGGAAGGACGACTAAGCAACTATGCTACTATTGGCACCCCAAACTAAAAACTACAGCTGGAAATCCAACTTTAGGTGGTCATTATGATCAGAAACTAAATCTCTGGAGAATTTTATTGACCTCGCATATAACATGGGGAATCTGGTTAGCACCTATATTGTTGAATAAAAGAACAAAGACTTGACTGGACGGTATTCACGAGCAGATGACAATCATAAGTGAAGAAGAGTCTTATGTTACCATTTTTGGTGGTAAAGAAGATGTTCTTGGTCTTCCATTCCCCAAACCTACTTCAGCTTTCAAGATTGGGTTGGTGTTCCGATAGGCGAGAGGTGTAAGCACCGCGAGGTGTGAAGCAAGATCGTACTAAAGACAATGAATAAATTTCGAAAATGATAGATTTCCTAAAAAGAAGTAAAAGCAGAATGAAAGACAGTCCTATATTGACAAGGATGAGCTTTTTCACGAAGAAAGCTTCGCGCCCAACTGCTTGTATAACGATCGGAAAGAAGCAGCTGCAAATGCTATCAGTGGTTCTTCCTTCCTATCCCATCTATCTATAAGAGTTGCTTGATTCGCCCCCATCTTTAATAGGACTGGACTAAGTTTGGGCAGATCTCCGTCCCATTTCACGGATGCATCACATTGAGAATTGACTCGTCGGATTAACCACTTAGACGGAGAGTTCCCCGTATTCCATTTTATTGGCAACTGAAATAGATCTAAACGGATTGCGCGGTACCCCGGACCAAAGAAATTTTAAAAATGAATTGAAAAAAATATCAATAAAATGCCCAGATGTAACATGTGCAGAGCAAGCCTACACTGGCCTGCAACTGCTTTCTCATTGGCTCCATTAGGGTTCGTAGTCTAATCCTGAAAAAGTTTTTTTCTTTCTCCGGATATACTCTCAACTTTCCCTGCTATCCTATCAACAGGTCAGTCAATATCAGTAGTGGAGGAAGAAGAGTAGTACCCTTTTTCAGTTAGTCAACATAGTTTAATAATTTAACTAGTGGTCTTCTTGCCTAAATAAAGGAGTTAGCCCAACATGGGCAATGATAGACAGACCAAAGATTTACGTTGTCCTTGTGTGCTTTCTTTGTGCACCGGCACAACAGACTTTTAAGATGCTCGGCGTACTAGACCTATAATAGAGCTCTTAGTATAAAGCCCAACCACACTCTCTTAGTATAAAGCGGAGCAGAACCATTGGCCTGATCTGACTCCCTACCCAACTGCCCTGGCGTATGTTTCCAAATCAACTGCATCGTAAGCTGCTATAGCTCTTGCTAACTACCCTGGAAATGAAAAAGAAACTCTATCCTCAACCCTTCCAATCCTTAGTTCATGGTGGAAACTTCACCCCGTGTATCCTTTGGTTGTGAGCCCCGCCTAGAGGGAAGCGCTAAGGGAAGGGCATAGCGTTAAATCTGCCTCGCCTTGAAGACGTTTGGAACCCTTCTGTTGAGCACCAATTGGAAATCCAATCTGACTTCTAAAATGGAAGTGAGCACATGTGAGAGGACCCCACTTTCCCGCATCCCTCTCCCCACGAGCAGAACACCAGAGATGCACAGCACGTGGGCCTTGTCAAACGAACGACGACTTTCAATTCTTCAGTTCAAGGAGTAGAGTCGCTGCCCAACCCTACCTATATAAAAGAAAAATAATCGATTACTAGGTCTCGAGCAATTCTACCTTCTTTCCATTATCCAACGCTCATGCGTCCCCTTTCTCCCACTCTTTTAAAGCTTTCAATAAAGCCTTCTTAGCTGTGGAAGCAGCAACCGGTCTGTTGGAAAGTTCCTACATAAGTTGTCGGATCCTAAAAAAAAGCTTTTCTGGGGACGCGTTGTTCAAGTCGAGTTTCTTTATTGTCCCTTCCAAGACATCCCTTCTAACTTCCCTATTTTCAAAGGAAGAAAGAAGGTCGAAAGCTCTCTTTCGAGAGCCTCTTTTGTTGGGCACGGTGGCCCCAATCGCAAGGTTGGATCCAGATCCCCCATAGCCTATTTAACATGAGGAATGGCTGGCGGAGCATCAGGATTTCCTTGATCCATTCTCAAGATCTCAGGCCCTCCTACCAACTCGCTGTCGGTGACATTAGACACTACCTCGTTTGGGCTGGAAATAATATAATTGTCCATAAAACATATCATTGTTGTGTTTTCGGTCTCGTTGAATAAAATGCAAACGAAATGACTTACTAGCCACAGTATATCCCCGACACAACCTACATTGACAAACGATAGTTCTTTAGAAATTAAAAAATAAATGAAGACTCAAATGTAAAGATATGTATTATGTGCAGTTTTGGAATTCAACTAGAATTTATTATATAATAATTGGGATCATAGAGCCAAAAAAATGACAAAACAAAAAGGACAAAGGAAAAAGAATAGAATCTCACTCATTTTCAGGTAAGATTTACTTAGCTCGCTCCTTGCTCGCGGAGCGGCATACCAATAAAAAGAAAAGCGTTATCGGATTGGAATCGATGACTTAAGCCTCTTTCTTAAGGGCCTTTAAAGACCGGCCATTATCGGACTCTTTTTATGCTTTTTTTTTC